>BPLQ01013641.1:0-477982 GCA_021605075.1 Caerostris darwini | reverse complement strand
GTAGTAGTCATATCAGACCTGATCTTGGTTTAAAGTATTCTGAACTACTTATTCGGTCATCAATTCCATGGATTATGGTATATATATATATATATATTGGACAAAATTATAGAAAATGCAAAAGCTAAAGAAAAAAATAAAAACACAGATAAGAGAGTTTTCAGAATTACAATCAATTTGTATAAACAAATTAATGAAATATTTGCTCCACGTAATATAAACTTTCATGTTCCTTCGATAATCTGATCAAAACATTTACCAAAAAAAGAACAGGAATTGAAAATACATTTTTTTTTTTTCAAGACTCTCAAATGCTCATAAAAAAAAATTTCAGCGGCAAAACAGATTGTTTAACATACAGAAACATGAATAGGTAAATGGCAAATATTCTACAACCGACTCGGTACATAATAGCTATTGTTATATATAGAATAGGTGATTCAATTTCGCCACGAAAAGGGACATAATGTTGCAGAAATTTCTCGAGAAAATTCATTGCATGTCCTTTATAGATTTTCAATAATAATTAACGAAAATAAGAAAATGTATAAAATTTCTATCGCAACAGTTTAATTATTACCGCGCTTTTTCCCTGACCTTTCACCCAGTCACTTCCACGTTTATCTTCACCTGTTATCTTGTATTGCTTGTCATTGCTATTGTATTTTTTGTCAGTATTAGATGTTGAAATCATTATTATTGGTCTGACTGAACTCCTGCTTGAAGAATTATATGCTCAAGATACAAGAAAAGTGAACTGAAGACAAGTGAAAAATATCTTTGAGAGCAAGGTAATCAAAAAAGGGAAATGTCCAAGATAAGTAAGTGCATGAAACCATTAAAAAATTTAGTTTCTATTGTGTTGTTTTTTTCGTAAATAAACTTTTTCTTATAACTTATATTCCTTTCTTTTTTTCTTCTAAGATTTTTTCAAGCACAATTCTATTGAAATGGATGCATTAATTAAACCTCTTTTCCAAACCAGAAAAGCAAATAGTTAATGAAACCTTCATTACTTCAGATTCTATTTTTTTCTTATACCAAGAAAAAGACAAATTCATGCCATTATAATCTTGGTAAAGCTCCATTCCATTTCTGCAGAAATTAATTAAGTGGAACCTTGATCATTATACCGAGAAGAATAGAGCACTCAAGAGTGAGATTAAATAGTGAAAAAGCTGTATTTTTATATAAATAATAAAAAAACATAAAATAGGTCTTTTTTTAAAATTAGCTGAAATGCTTAAATTTTTTTTTAATTCTTTTTTACGGCAATAAATATTTTCAGCATCGTTGAACCTTTTAAAATACGATTTTGTCAAGCTAATCACAGTTGTGATCTATATTTTTATGAATAAACTGTTGTAAATATACTTTTATTTCTTCTGTTCTCCAGTTTGCAACTACTACCAAAGTGCGCAACTACTGAGCATGAGAACTGAGGCTGAATCCGCTGGCGACTTTGTTGTAGACACTGTTTCAAAAAACGAGGAGACTCGATGGCGTTTGTGATGCTTAGTATCTTGTCTCGTCATTCGGACTACACGATGGAGCAAATGAGAGGTAGTTCCTCCTAAAAAGTCCCCCCGGAAGACACTGCCCTTCTCCTTCAGTGATTGGGAGCCAAGTTAGGCTTCTACTTCACAACAGAAACTGATGAGATCGCACGGGATGTTTTTTATTATTTGTATAAAATACCTTTTCACGATCGTACGGGTTCTTGAACTTAGTCTAGATGTTGCTGTCCACTCAGTGGGGTAAAAAACATAATTTAAACGTTTAATAATTTTCATTTAAACGTTTTCTCTATAGATTCCGCGGAATAAATCATGACAACATAATATGAATAAAAATATTTTTTTTTAAATATATGAAAAAGTATTTTTACCTTCCAGAAAATAAATACAATTTTAATATATGAATTAATTAAGAAAATTTATTAAGTACTACAGTACGGTGCCTTATTTTCATTTCATAATGATTAAAAAATTGAAATTATAAGATTTTAGCAAGCTAATTAACGTTTGTCTTATGTTTACAATGTTCATATTGAAGGACGTTGTTGTCGTATTCTTCATGGAAGGAAAGAAGGGGGTTGCAATTTCTATTGTGACCATAAAAAGAAGTCTGACTTCTGCTTCGTGTCGCTGAAGAAGGAGGGCAGTGCCTTCCAGAAGGACTTTTAGGGGAGGACTACACCGCACTTACCAATCGTATGGGAGAAAAACCGGAAAATTCCCACCACATAATCCTACTCAAGTGGCAAGACGCTAAACATCATCAAGTGTTTACAACAAAGCTGCCAGTGGATTGAATCTCTGCCTTGATGCTCACCAACTGCGAACGTTGCCACTAAACCACGAGTCGGGTATATTGAAGGACTTTATATAAAAATAAATAATTAACAAAATGATCCCTTTTAATTCTTATGGTTGAATTTTCTATATGGAAAAATCCTTAAATTTCTCTAGGTAATTAGTTTTCCAAATATCCAGCTTAAAATTGAAGAATTTTCTTTCTTTCTTTCTTTTTTTTTGCATAAATAAAATTTTTCAATCATAAATTCAATTTTTTAAGATTTTTTTTTGACTATGAATATAGGTTAATTTGAAAAAAAAAAGTTACTGATTTATGCCGCTATCCCGACGGATTGGCGAATATATTCAGGGATGATTGTGACAGAGCGCCTCATATTCACAGACTGATTGCTTTGGTGGATTTCGGAAACAGATGAATGAATCAGAATTATTTTCCAAAGAATGAAAATACTTAAATAATCTAACAAAAGGATTTAATTCTCAAGTGTAGAAATAATTATCAATAAAATTACTTTTTTTTCAGTTATGTTATATTTTTGCATATTCGTCAGTGTCAGCAATTTCAGCGTTAAACAGGAATACGTCACAAAATGAAATATATCATTTTATACATATAGATGTCATACGTTTGGAACGTCACAAAAGAAAAAGGATGGTGGGGAGATAGGGGGCTTTTCAAACAACTTTCAAATTGCATTTCTGTTCCTTAAAGTAAAATTGGAAAGCACGGACTAGTCAATTTGACTGTCGATGCTAGACACTCTCTCACATTTATAACCGAATCTACTCGTTTTTTATGTACAGTCAAACCCGTTTTTGTTCGGTCTTTTTTTGTGCGATTTTTTATGTGGGGTATATAATAAAAATTACATCAAATACGTAGTATCAATAAAAATGTGATTCAAAAAGAAATCAACAGATGGCTGTCAAAATAACATACAAATTAATCGAACAGATGGTCCACATGATATTATATCATCTCCCGTTACTACAAATTTTATTAGATGCAAAGAAGTGTTACATCGTGAGGTTTTGATTTACATATTTTCTATGTGGGATTTTTATTATGCGGTTTCTATTTACCGCATAATTTTTTAAATGTGTTGCAAACACTATATTTTATATCTACTTATGAAGTTTCAAGATTTTTTTTAACGCCAACGGCCATACGATACTGAATATACCGGTTCTCGTTAGATCACCGAAGTCAAGCATCATTGGGCGCGGTCAGTACTTGGGTGGGTGACCACCTGGGAACACCGCAAGCCGTTGGCATTCACAAATTTGGGACCTGAATGGCCGAGTGTCTGGCGCTCTGGGTGCTCGGTGCCACAGGTTTCGGGTTCGAATCCCGGCGGTGCCATGGATGTTTGTAGGGGCTCGGAATCCACTTTAAGCCGTAGGTCCCGGTCCCCTATGACTGTAAGAGCGTCACGGAGCCAAAGGCAGACTTCTACCTACGGGTGCTCCGTCACAACAGAAGCTGCTTTCTTCCCCTTCAATCATGAGTACGTGTGGGCTTGGCCAGCCAAGTGGGATAAGAAACAACAACAGATTTTTTTTATGCAATTTCTTTTATGCTGGACCTATACTCCGCACAAAAACAGATTTCACAGTATCATGCATCAATACATTAGAAACAAAAATATAAAACTTATACAAACTTCAATAACTTTTATATTAAATGCATGCATGCTCTATATATTTAAAAAAAATATATTTCCAAATTAAATATTAACACAGATCTGATGGGGTTTTTTTTTCAATTTTTTTTTTCCAAAAGTTTCATTGAATTTAGAATTAATTAAAAAAAAATTACATTAATTAAAAAATTACACTTGTTGTATCAAAAATAACTGATAGTTTAAAAAAAGATTAAAGGTTAGATTTGTTAATAAAATCATAAGCCTCTTTTTTGTCTACCCCTGTCTTAAAATATCTCTGATCTGTTTTATTTCTTTTAAAGAATTCCACTGGCTTTCGTAACGATGGAATTTTTCACTTTTTTTTTTCACCCTCTATATTGTGCGCCATTGTTGTTATTCGACAGAAGTGGATAGCAGCTATTAAGCCCGAGAGGGCTTCACGCAGTAGATCCGTACATTAAGCAGAAAGTGTCGGGCGGTGTTCATCTTGACTGCACTGCAGATCCAGACATCTGATGAACATGCTTCTTCCACTCGCTGTCTCCTTTCTCTCTGATCATTAACCGTTGTCTAGAAGACAGATATGACATACAATGCACATTTTGTTTTTATTTCTACGACTTTTTCTTGTTGCAGTTTTCTTTAGGTTTGTGAGAGTTTCATTGAATCAAAACTATTTAGATTTTTATCTCAACTCTGAAACAAAATTACCATAATTTCTCTGTTATATTCCGCGGCAACACAGAATCTCTTGAGTATAAGGGATAGTTTTTGGATCTTATATAATCCTCAACGCTGTATAATTTGTAGCTCCGTATAATCCACAGGAGTAGTTTTCAGATCCTGTATAATCCACAGTGCCATATAACCCACAGATGTAATTTTGGAATCCTGTATAATACATAGAAACGTAAAATAAGAAGCGCTATAAAACCCTTAGCTGCAGTTTTCATATACTACATAATTCATAGTTCCACATAATCCTCAGGGAGCCTGACGGCTGAGTGACTAGCGCTCTGGCCCTCGGAGCCACAGGTTTTGAGTTCGAGTCCCAGCAGTGTTATAAATGTTTGTAGTATTTGGATTCCATTTCAAATCGTAGATCCCAGTCAAATATGACTGTAGATCGGACAACCCTATCTCGTAAAAAGACAACATCTCCCGTCTATTAATCTGCCAGTAGGCAGACAGCCTTGGCCCAACATGGGGCTGTTGCGCCATTAATGAGGATGACACAATCCTCAGGTATAATTTTCAGTTCCTGGATGCGGTTACTGCGGCGTATAACCCTTAGGTGTAGTCTCCAACATACTGCATAATTAATATCCCCATTGTCGTATAATCTATAGCTCTGTATAAACCTCAGACATAATTGTCTTCTATATATTCTACAGAGGTGTCTTATCCGCAGATGTCTGTTCTTTGATGCACGCATACAAATAAATTTCTTTTTATTTGTATGCGTGCATCAAAGAAACTAACTAAAAGGAATTTTAGGGTTAAAGATGTCACAATTACGTGAGAAAAATCTATGTTACAAATTTAGGATAGAGAAAACTAACCAAATTAATCAAAATGCATGCGTTTAATAACTATGTTTAGACGACATTTTCCCCCACTGATTTGTAACCTTCCTATTTGCTAATCTTGATCAGTATCACACTTAATTATTAATTTGGCCCATCTATAAAACCAATAGCCATTTATTCAATCCATTTATCCAATAGCATACTATTCCATATAAAATGTAAGACCAATTTTCAATTTAAATTCCCGGGACTTATGGAATTTCAATTGTTTTTTCTTTTTTATGTTGTTGGTACTGTCCTTGACATCTGTGTGAAATCTCACATCAAATTATTCATTACTATTTGATTTAAGCGTGGCTTTGTGAGACGCTAAAAGTGATTCCGGTAATTTTTGAAATGTGTGGATTAATTGAGCAAAAAACTTGCATTCAATTTTGTTTGCGGAGTGAATATTCGTGTGCGGAAACGTATAGAATGTTGCAGACGGTATTCGGTGAGCAATCCTATATTTGAAAGAAATATTTACAACTGGTATAAACAGTTCAAAGAAGGCAGAGAACGCGTTGAAGACGAACAGCCCTCTGGTCGACCCTCCAGCTGAACCGACGTCCAAAAAATTAAAGATCTGGTGCTTGCAAACCGTCGATTTACAATTAGAGACCGTCCTGATGATGTTGGAATTTCAAAAGGATACCGAAAACACTGAATGGCCAGCTCACACTGCATTAATTCTTCGTGACTTTTTCGCCAAAAATGACACCCATATCTTTCCACAACCACCGTATTCCCACCGTGCGACTTCTGGCTATTCTCTAAACTCAAAGGACCATTCCGGGGTCACCGTTTTGAGTCAACTGAAGAGATTCAACGTGAATCGCTGACAGCTTTAAAGGCCATTCCTGCCAATGAGTTTTTAGCAGGCATTGAGGATTGGACAAAAAAGTTGGCATAAGTGCATTGCGTCCGGAAGGGATTATTTTGAAGGCGATGATATAAATTTGGAAGAATAAATAAAAAAAAATTTGAAAAAAGATAATTGCTCTTACTTTCTGGGCACAGTTAGTATATTGGTATATTGCACGTCGCGTATTGTAAAATTCCTGCATTCCGGCTTAGTCTTTATTCACAATCAGGGGGATACATAAAAAAGTAGTTTCTTACATTTTTATTGACTTATACAATATATCAGACAGAAAGGTACATAAAAATAACTCAATTTATTGCAAAGCTGGTTTCAATTTCCTGGTGGCCCAAACATTAAATCTTGATTGAAGCAATGCATAATAAATAATACATAACTTCCTATTCTGATAAGAAATCAGTTTCTTCTGAATCTTTTCGTCTGCAATGACACTTGGCTGAAAAAAATAATTACGCTCTTCTATTTGTCTGCTTTTTTTTTTTTGCTCACAACCCAGAAATCAATAAGCGCGGAAATAGGCAATTTTGGAGGAACCTCAGAGAGGAAGCGAAGCAATCACACGCGGCAGACACGAAAGAAGCACAGCGCCAACTATAAAAACAGTCTTTGAGATTCGCAATAATGATGAAAAAATACTTTTTTCATTGCAGTATCTCATTGGAATCTTGAAGAGCATTGGAACGGATATTTAGACCCCTTTTGTTGTGTGTGTGTGTGGTTGCAGAACTTGCAGACGCATTTCGAAGCAGTTTCGTTTAAAGCAAGCGAGGAAAAACAAAAACAAGAAATTCACATTTACAGAGGATGTAACACATCCTCTAGTGCTCCATGAAACAAAAGGTAAAAAATATTACACCTTTAGCAGAAGGCTTTGAGAAATCTGATGCTTTAAAGCTCCGTGAGATTTTTCAGTATCTGTAAATAACTTCTTAAGCAAGGTATTTGCTAACTTTCGAAATAAAGCTTCTTTTACCAAAGTTACGCAAGATTATAACTCAAAACCGAAGATTAAAAAAAAAAAATTCGATATTTTTGATTAAAATTCATTTTTTTGGTTTCTTTAAGAGCTGCGAAAGAATTTTTGAAATACATAACACCTCAAAATAAAGAATATAAGTAGCAACATGAAGTTTAAGTAATATTTCAAAATATTACTTAAACTTCATGTTGCATTTCCAGAAGAACAACTGGGACGACAATTTTACAAAAGGGCAGTAGAAAAAAAATTAAGCTACTTAAAATGAAAAGCAAGTAATATAAAAATTTTTTTAAAGTCCATTCCTACTTTTTTTCCCACTATATTGAAGAAAGTCCTTTATGAATAATTTTCATTCATTTTTTTAAAGTTTATCTGGCACTATGCAACTTAAATCTAAAACAAAACTAAAATTAATGAATTAAATTTAATGAATACATTAATATTTGAAGAAACTGTATTAACAAGTGTCATCCACTACAAGTTCAAAAAACACGCTTTTGAACTTGAGTGGAGGAATAAGAAGTATTTTATGAACGATTGAAAATTTGAACAAGATATATATAGGCAAAGTGTGAGCGAATAGAAGGAATTGAAAAAAATGATTAAGTGGAATTTTGATTTCACTGAAAAAATAGTACATGCCTGATATTTTGAGGAAACCTTTATGAAGAAAAGTAATTATTTAAGAAAACATTTTTATTATTTTAATTAATGGATAGCTCGATTCAGGACTCAATGGCGAAGTCCACAAATTCGGTGCAAGAGGGTTCAGGTTCAAATCCATGGTCGTTACATTACGGTCATTACTTTCAAGAAATAGAAGATTTGATGGTGTCTCAGTGTATGTAAGTGTCTCAATTAGACAATCAGCCGCTATAGCGGAAGTTATTGGAATTTTCTTCCATACAACACACAAATGAGGGGATATTTTATCGGAAAGCAATGTTCTCTTTTATTCTGTGGGTTGGTAGGCATGAATGAAAACAAAGGGTCCATTGATATACTAATAGAGAAAAACAGAACTTATAAAAATAAAGAACACTTTTCTCATATTATTATTGAAGTAATTTATTATTGATCCAATGTTTGATTTCTAATAATAATTTATAAAATATATTCTTTTTTAATTCTAATGAAATATGTGGAATAAAATGAATTAAAGTAAATTTGTCAATAAATTTTATAGTTTTTAGGATTTTTTTACTTTTAAATGCATTATTTAATTGTAGCTTCACTTACATTTAAAACTTTCTATAACTTTTCTGTAAGTAACCTTTGTGGAAAAAAAAAAGAAGAGAAACATTTTCTTTCATTTTCAACAATGACAATGACAATGGAAAAAACAATGACTCTTTGACAATGACAATGGAAAAAAAACCTTTTCCAGTAGAAAACTTTTTCTAATTAAATGTTGGAATACTTTATTCTAAAAAGAAAAAAAATGCGCTCTCATATTAAATAAATTGTTTTGTTAATTAAAAGCAGACTTTTCTCCGACATTACAATCTCCTCAAATTACGTATCCTTCGATGATTGCTTTTTAAATAAGTAGGCAAATAAGATTCGGTATACAGTTTCATTCCGAGTGGATAGAAATTAATTGCATATTTAATCCTTTTTCACTTGTTTTATTGAAATTCTAGCAAAATAAAAATTAAAGACAATGGGATTGTAATTAAAATTATTTTTGATTCTCGTGAATTTTAAAGGTATCTTTCTTAAGACAAACGTTTTGTATCAAAAATTTTATTCACAGTCAAAATATTCCTTTCATGAAAAAAATAATTTATTAAACAACAAAAAGGATTTATTATCTAAAATGATAGATGTAATTAAAAATTAAAAATTTTTTTTCGTTTTTTAAATGAATTTGATTGGTATTAAATAAATGTTCTTTCAAAAATGAGAGTAAATTTACTATTTATTTTACTTATAAATGGTTAATAACATTCAGTTGTAATGAGAAAAGTTAATTAAGAAATCTGCTTTTACAACTTTTGATACAAAGTTTCAAATGAGTATTTTGATTGAATTCGCTTAAACAAAAATTTTATTAAATTTTTTTTAATAATCCAATTTTTAATAATATTTAATGTAAATTGAATATCATGATGTATAATCATTTCATGACAAATACAAGGTGATTCAACAGTCATGGAACAAACTCTGAAGGATAATACAGGTTACAAAAACATATACTTTGTATAGAAAGGTATGGTCGGAAGTGACACGTTGAGGCATAAACAACATCGTTGCAAATAACTTCTTTGATCCATTGCTTACAATAAATGCTCAAAATTCATTACCACCCACAGTAATATACACTGAAGTGACAAAAGTCATGGGATACCTCTTAATATCGTGTCGGCCCTCCTTTCGCCCGGCGAAGTGCAGCAACTCGACGTGGCATGGACTCAACAAGTCGTTGGAAGTCTTCTGCAGGAATATTGAGCCATGCTGTCTCGATAGACGTCCATAATTGTGAAAGCGTTGATGGTGCAGGAGTTTGGGCACGAACAGACCTCTCGATGATGTCCCATAAATGCTGGATGGGATTCATGTCGGGCGATCTAGGTGGCCAGATCATTCGTTGGAATTCTCCAGAATGTTCTTCAAACCAATGGCGAACAGTTGTGGCCCGGTGACATGGCGCATTGTCATCCATAAAAATCCCATCGTTGTTTGGGTATATGAAGTCCATGAATGGCTGCAAGTGATCTCCAAGTAGCTGAACATAAGCATTTCCAGTCAATGTTCGGTCCAGTCGCACCAGAGGACCAAGTCCATGCCATGAAAAACAGCCCACACCATTACGGAGCCACCACCAGCTTGAACAGTGCCTTGCTGACAGTTTGGGTCCATGGCTTCGTGGGGTCTGCCCCACACACGAACCCTACCATCAGCTCTTACCAACTGAAATCGTGACTCATCGGACCAGGCCACGGTTTTCCATTCATCTAGGGACCAACCGATATGCTCACGTGCCCACGAGAGTCGCTGCAAGCGATGTCGTTCTGTCAGTAAAGGCACTCGAGTCGGTCTTCTGCTGGAATAGCCCAAGAAAGCCAAATTTCTCCTCACAGTTCTATCAGACCAGTCCCTTGTACGTCCCACATTGATTTCTGCGGTTATTTGACGCAGTGTTGCTTGTCTGTTAGAATTTACGACTCTTTGCAGACGTCGCTGGTCTCGGTCGTTAAGTGCAGGCGGTCGACCACTGCGCTGTCCATGGTGGGATGTTATGCCTGAAATTTCATACTCTCGGCACACTCTTGACACAGTGGATCTGGGAATGTTGAATTCCCTAACGATTTCCGAAATGGCATGACCCATGCGTCTAGCTCCAAATAACATTCCGCGTTCAAAGTCTGTTAATTCCCGTCGTGCGGTCATCATCACGTCAAAACCTCTTCACATGAATAACTTGAACAGAAATGAAAGCTCTGCGAAAGCACTGCGCATTTATACCTGTTCTACGCGATGCTACTGCCATCTGAAAATTTGCATATTGCTATCCCATGACTTTTGCCACTTCAGTGTATGCTTGGTAGTATCAAAGGAATAATTGACGAACAGTGTAAAATTTGTCAAACATTTCGCACACGCTTGCAGCCGCAATGGACAATCGAACAACACGTCGATAGTCGAGATCTTACTGGATTTTGTTTGTTGCTCTACGATCATTTTGTGCACACTTTGGGCTAATTAGATAGGGACCTACAGTTTATCGTGCATTCCAAACCACTCACTAATATCCATGCCACCGCTAGGATTGGAACCTGAAACACATGGTATCAAAGGCCAGAGTGTTAGCCAACAGGCCGCCGGTCTTGCTAAAGTTCCGAGTATATTACTGCAAACACAGAGAAAGAATAAAATAGAGTCATCGGGATTGCCAGACAGAGGACTTGAGGCATGTAACTGGCTGTTGCAAGAAATTCGATCCGAAGTGTTTTCATTCTTCAATCTCTCACTTCCGACCCTACTTTACTATATAAAAATGTATGATCTTTCATAGATGCAACTACTTATAGCCCACTTCTATCCTTTATACAAGCTATTATTCGGCTTACTATTGGTAGCTTTGATGAAAGCTCAATGCGGTATTTCTCTTCAAATTCTCTCCAAATGTCATGTTAGATTAGTGAGAGTCTGGGATGATTGAATACGTCTGCTTAATTGAGAGGAGATCTGATGATATAACTGGCCAGAGAAGTATTTGCCATGCTCTGAATCAGGATGTTTCTTTTGAGCCTAATATGAACTCTGATGAATAATCTTTATGATTAGGTTTCGAACAGACTTACCTCCATTTTGAAATTTTGTAAGCTAGGCAACCAGGTTATCTACCAGGTTATTCTAGGTTTTAAGCTAATTAATAGTTATGTATAAGTAATTGTTGTTTTACCTTGGCATTCTAAATAGTCTTGGTTTCGCAGAAACACGTTTACATATTAAAATATGAAGAAATGTTAACAAACGTCGTTGTTATGACGAATTGCATTTTTTTTATACAATTTCCTAGCTTTCCATTTCTTCTCATTCATAATAATTCTATTAATGAATTTTTGTCCAATATAAAGCTCTTGCATATTGAAGTTGGCGACGGATCTGCGAAAATTAATCATTTCACAAATGGCCACCACTTTGGTGTGTTACCATTGGTTTCTGGAGAAGGCCCAATATAGAATGAAATCTTAGAAGAAGTCTGTGAGGTTTTTGCTCCTTCGCCTCGAAAGGACAATACGGTTTAAAGATTTATCGTGCCCTTTTTAAGTGTTTTTTGTGTTTCGAATGTAGTTCGTTTAATTAAGCAGCCCAGCATGAAAAACACCTAATATTCCAGATTTCCATGAGAATGATGTTCAACAGAAAATCAAATTGAAATCAGCACTATTTACGAATATTTCATAAATGAAAATAAGATTTATTATTCGACTACTGTTCATATTTTTTCGGAAATAATCTTTTAATTCACATATGAATAGGCTAATAAGTTTTAATTCATCTCCGTCCTACCTGGTTGAAGGTAAATATCCAATTCTAATATGATATATTGGATACCATACCATTTGTCAGTTTAGTGTTAAATCAATTATCGAAATTCAGTTTGCCGATGTACCTAATTGTCTCCCAGATGGTTCAATCCAACATCTTCAAATTTGGCTGCTTTATTATAGTTCAGCCAGATAAATGACAAATATATACATTATATATTTATATATAAATTGTTTAATAAAACACAAATGAAGAATTTGGTATTACAATAACTAAAGAAGTGTTTTAGCATTCTTTTATGTTTTATATATATATGTTTGTTAGAAAAGTATTACTTACAAAAAATCACTAAAATAAATATTACCAAACTACACTATGACAGAGGTATTAATTGTGTATGATGAATAAATAAAATTGCTTTTAAAACCTTCTATATTCATGGACGCTTTACTTAATTTACTTATTATTATTTAATTACTTACTTAATTGCTACGCGCTTTATTTAATTACTACTCCATAGATGGTTTGGTTTATCGCTGTACGGTCATTTTGTGCACACGGAGGCTAAAAAGATCGGGACCCACAGTTTAAGGTGGATACCGAGTCACTAGAAAACAATCCATGTCACCGTCCAGAATTCAAACCTGAAGCCTGTGGTACCAAAAGTCAGAGCGCTAGCCAACAAGCCATATTCTATAGATGGAACTAAGTGAAGTATCAAATTGCTTATAGGTGGTACTTTGCCGTTCCAAATTTTTTTTTTTTTTTTTGACGACAATAACAAGTTCCACAGATTCATTTGTTGACACGCGCAAGAAATATATTCTCCCACATTTTCAAAGGACAATAAAAAATAATAGCTAAAGTTTATGTTTTTATTTTCCAAGGTAAAATATATTAGGTTATAAGAAGAAATTGAATTTGTTTAATCAATTGATGTACATAGATTTATCTTAGATATATTTTTCTTAGATATCTTTTCTGTCTCATTTTTTTTCGAGCTGAGTTGTTTAAATAAAGAATATAAAATAAGGGGTTCAATATTTTCTTTCTCTTTAAGATATTTTTATAATATATTAATACTTTACGCAATATCCATAAGAAACTCTTCTAGATAAGTTATAAGCGCGCAAAATTATTTGAAAATCCTGTTACGCATATTAAGTTAATTTTTTTTGTAAAGAAAAGACATTTTAAGAAAATCTTTAAGCAATTGAATTTTTTTTTTGTCAATGAAAAGAATATTACTTTTTTTTGATTTTCATTTGATTCTTTATTGAATCAATTTTACTTTTATTACTTTTAATACTTTAAGTGCCCAAAAAAAGCTTTGATCAGCAATTCATTTTTTTTCTACATAGAGGCATGTAAGAACTAAAAAAAAGAACAGAATATTCATAATCTTTTAGACTTCGTGGAACGCACGGTATATGGAACTTGCTCTTGTTTTTGCTAATTGTATAAGTAATTGTATTTTTTGTTAAAGATATCATGCTATTTCTTTCATTAAGTATCTTTTTTTCTGATGCTGGTATATTTGATGAATCAACACTCGTTCGATGTGAATCGCGATTTGAATACATGTATTTTTATTTTCTATGCATCGCAGACTTTTTCCACTATGAATAGCCCCTCAAAAGACAATGATGCTATTTCCATAATTTCAATCCTGTGACAGTAAGATAATTTTAACTCTTTAACTGACGCTCACTTTATAGTTATTGCCCATCCGTAGAAATGGGTTTTTTCCCAGAAAGTGACTTACTTTTTTCAAGAAATATAAATGGAAAAGATAATAAAACATGATTATGAGTAATAATAAGTAAACGTAATATTTATGAAGACTAAACAGGGTACACTGATTAGTAATGTTTAGGCCTTTCCTGATAATTTGACTACGCGCCAGCGCGTTATAGACCCTAGAGATACAATTACTTCCAAAATGCCCCATGAGGCATGGGCAAGTAATGTGTAAAAATGAAGCAAAATAATAAAAAAAATGACATGTGATATTTTTGTATGATACTTTATCACTAACAAATATTTAATATAAATGAATATGATATATAATCCGAAATATCAGGGACGCCTTAGGGGAGAATGAATTCTTCATCGGTGCCATAACCAACATCATTTGAGTACTCGTCCGAAATCTCAGCCAACACATTTGCATCATCTGATAGAGGCTTACTAGATTGCACGTTATTTTTTAAGTGTGTGAAGGCCCTGCAGAACTAACATCTCTACAATTCATAATTTTTTCAATAACTAATAAAGCTATAAATTTTTAGCATATAGCTATAAATTCCTATAAACAACTAGCTTGTAATCTTTACTCCACACCATTAGCAGCAGAACTACTTAACATATAGTGCGGATGGAAGAGGAAAATAAATATTGAGGCAGTGTTCTTCCCGCGCGAACGCGTCTCTAACGACAGAGGCATCACACCACATAACGCAGTGGCTCACAATTGATTCTTTAGCGTTGACGCCACATCATTCGTTAGCATAAGATCAACAGTGTTCAAAATATGAATGTTAAAAGTTATTCATAAAAATATTCCACTCTCCATATAAACGTGTAAAATAGGTAAAGGAAATTATAATATTAATTTTTAAATAATTAAAATATTTTTTTTTTTACCAAAAAAAGTTTAATAAAAACTCATTTCAAATAAGCACTCACTTTTGTTGTATGAGACGAAAAAATAAATGAATTCTCTTTATCGATAATTAGAGGGTAAAAAAAGTAACGTACTTCATAAAGTATGATAAAGAAAAGAAGTAATAAGGATGAAGTTTTCGGCCACATTTATGGACATAAATTTTTTTTCTATGCTACTGTGTCCAAAAAAATTAGAACAATTTTCAATTTAAAATTCCCAGGCCTTATGGAATTTCATTTCTTTTTTTAATTTTTAGGTTGCTGACACTATCCTTGACATCTGTGGGAAATTTGATGTCAAAATATTCACGAGTGTTTGAATTATGCTTGGCTTTGTGAGATGCTAAAACTGATTCCGGCGATTTTTGAAATGCCTGAATTAATTGAGCAAAGAATTTACATTAAGTATTGTTTGCGGAAACGTATAGAATGTTGCAGAAGGCATTCGATGAGCATTCCTATATAGGAAAGAAATGTTTACAAGTGCTATAAACTGTTCAAAGAAGGCAGAGAACGCGTTGAAGACGAAGAGCCTTCTGATTGACTCTCCACATCAACCGACGAAGCTCACGTCCAAAAAAATTAAGGATTTGGTGCTTGCAAACCATCTATTTACAATCACAGAGCTTGCTGCTGATGTTGGAATTTCAAAAGGATTGGTCAATTCCATTTTGGGCTTCAAACGCGTCAAATCTCAATTGGTACTGAATGTGCCAGTTCACACTGCATTGATTCTTCGTGACCTTTTCGCCAAAAATGAAACCCACATCGTTCCACAACCACCGTGTTCACACCGTGCGACTTCTGGGTATTCTCTAAACTCCTCACACCCCTCAGGGGACACCATTTTGAGTCGATTGAAGAGATTCAACGTGAATCGGCGCTCGCTTTGAAGGCTATCCCTGACGATGATTTTTTAGCATGCATTGAGGATTGGAAAAAAACGTTGGCATAAGTGCATCAGGAATGAAATAAATTTTCAAGAATTAATAAAGAGTTTTTGAAAAAAAAATAATATCTGGTCCTACTTTTTGGGCACAGTAGTATTTACATAATGTTGATGAACGGATATTTTTACGACGGAAATTCGAAAGCAAATTTTATACTTTAATTTAAACTCAGAGGGATTAAACTAAATATTGAAGCAATTTTATTTGTCTAGACAAAGAAAAGTCCAAAATAAATATAGACACATCTTCGTATTACATTTTTTTAACTTTACAGGAAGACTGTTAGAAATAAAATACCTGTGATAAAATAAATATAATAAGTTTTGTATTAAAAGGGAAAACAATCTGGAACATAACGTTGAACCGGATATTTATTATAGCAGCTTTGAAATGATGAAGTAATCAAAAGGTTTCAGTCACTTTTTACTGTTAGGATTGACAAATAAATCCTTCCATGACTAGAGCATACACTCATGTCCATAAATTAAGGATAATAAAGTTCAGGCAAAGAAAGTGACAGAAGCAAAACAAATTTGACTTATTTGTAAAGTCTATTTATTAAACAAAAGGTAAAGAGCAAAAAAGAGGCTATATGTTTGGCATAATTAATAAAAATTACGATTTTTACTCCCTGGAGCAAATTTCAAAAAAGAACCTATTTACAAAAAACAGTATAACATGGTTAGTATGATGGCTAATATGGAGTATGTCTCCCGGACGATGCAATACAGGCCTTACAACGCCTAGGCATGCTGAGTATCAAATTATCAATCTGATCTTGGGGGATATTACACCACTCATCAAGCTATGCCCACCGAAGTTCCGGTTGACAGGTGGGAGGAGGTTGACGGGCTAAATCTCGTCGGTCAAGCATATCCCACACATGCTCTACTGGATTCAAGTCTGGGGAGTATGCTGGCCAATCCATACGGGTGATATCCTCCAATTAAAGGCATTCGTCTACAATGTTTGCACGGTGAGAACGGGCGTTGTCATCCATAAACAGAAATTCAGCACCCATGGCGCCCCGAAACAAACGTACATGTTGTTCCAGAATGACATGCCGATACATGTGGCCTGTCATCGTTACACTCTGAACATGCAGGTCAGTTCTGGAACCAAGTATAATTCCTCCCCAAACGAGCCATCCTGCACCACCGTAACGGTATTCGATAATTCTACCACGTAAAAATCCTCCAATAGAAGGCATTCGTCTACAATGTGCTTTTAAAGCGCTTGTGAACAATTTCACTTCTTTGCCACCATTCCTTATATACCCCCTCTCTTGCACTCTTGTCATTGTGACGTACTATCCGCGCCATCTGGTGGTTTCCTGTAATTTGCATATTCTTCTTCAAGATGTGTGTGATAATTCTACAGGTGAAATTTTTATTTTAGAGTTCAATTTCTGTGTGATTCTGAATTATCTTTAATTTATGGACATGAGTGTGGAAGCAATAATATGTTTTATAAATCATTCCATGATTAGAGCATAAGCATTTTTATTTTTCACGTTTTAAGTTAATCAAACAACCCTTTAAAATTAAAATAAAAAAAAATGTATAAAGTGTATTTGTTTTAAGTTTTTAATTTTATTTGATTTGGTTACTGCAAGTTAAGATAAACATGAAGAAATCGGAAATTCAAGTTTATCACAATGATCAAACTTCCAGCACTTATCAACAAAAAGTGACATTTATTTATGTTCCCAGTGTTTAAATTACCATCCAGCAGAAGTATTGACTTTAAAATGGTGAATTCTTCTAGAACATTTGTTTGAACGATATGTAGGACAAGGCAATAATCCTGACATTTATATAACAGGTAGGCTGAAAGGTTCATAGGCTGACACATAGATGACGCTACTAGTATTAAATCCATATGAATTTTGGTTAGCCCTAACCTTCAAAAGACACGTGTATAAATTTGACAGCTGTTGCACTATTAGTATGTGAGTTAGAGCATTTTTAGTGTTCATCAGGTGCAGTCCACTCGGCTGACTGTCGATTGGACACCGGTGCGAAATGGTGGAGCCGTCACATATAGACGCAAAAATTCGGGTTCATTACGATTGAACAGCTCCAAACACTGCTTAGAATCATCCATTCGTTGTTGTTTTGGGTCGATTGTGAGCTCTGCGCGGCACCCACTTTGAACAGAGCTTTCGCATATCCAAATATTCCTTCACGATATGTCCAACACGTTCCTTTGATATCTTTAGGGTCTCAGCTATCTCAATCAACTTCACTTTACGGCTATCAGAAATGATTTTGTGGACTTCTTTGATGTTTTCGTCGGTAACAGCCTCTTTGGGGCGTCTTTAGTGATTAGAAAAAGTTATATTATTTAAAAACTGTTCGAAATTTAACAAATCAGAAATGTATTGTTTTTTCTTAGTAAAGAGACATTTTTTATTTCTTGGTATGCACTCCTTTTATTTTTGCATCCATTTTTTTAACAGAACGAAGAAAAAAAAAAAAAAAAAAAAACAGTAAAGAAAAATATTTAATTAAATTAGGTTAAAAGCATAAACAACTGTAAAATAAAATATTGTTTTACAAAAACTGCGATATTTTTTTACGAAAGGAAAAAAAAACTTGTTTACGCACTTCTATACAATTTAAAGTAAATGTTAAGATAAAAAAATGAAAGACAGATGTCCTTCTACTTTGTTTCCACTTCTTTATTTAATAAAGTAATTCATTATTACTTAAGGACAATCATAAAAAATACTTATAAATTCATAGCGTTTTTTAATATGGAAAAAAAATGAATAACTGTAGCAAATTTTTTGAATTCTTTCACCTTCCAATCATTCTACTTTATATTCGATTCAATATTTCTAATTAAGCTAATCTTTTCTGTTAAATGTGTAAGAGAAACTATGTATATATATTTACACTTTTAAAAATAATTCTTTAATTCATTAGTTATTTAATATAATAACAATGAATTAAATTATGGCTGACAATTGTACAAAATAATGCGTAGAGCGTCCTAACAGAAGTATTGTTACTTTTTTTAAAAATGCATTCAAAGAAACAAAAACTTTTGCTGGTTTTTTTCCTTCTATGAAAAAAGTATTTCTTTCTTGATGAAGTTTTTTTTCTACATTATTAGTTCCTCACAATACACCGAGTTTTTGTTTAAGAGACCCTTGGATTTTTTTTAATGAAAGCTAATCTCTAGCATTCCGTTTTCAAAGTTTCTCTTGTTTACCACCTTCTGCGTTTTCCTTGCTGTGTTCAGTGTTCTGTTACTTGCTACCTTCAGTGTTGAATCGTGTTGCATTGGACACGATTCAATTAATTTATATAAATATTGAATCAACCAACAGAAATTTATTTCATTGTTAGTGTTCAAGCTTTTGGAATTCTCAGTCACAACTCTATTTATTTGCTTTTTTTTAACGAAAAGGTTTTGGATTTGCTCCTGATTTTTTTTAAAATTTATCTTATAATTTTCTTCTATTGTACTGTCTTCAAAGTAATCAATATATTTTTTATTTTAGTTTTTGTGAAGCATTTTTTTTTCAATTGTACATTTTTTTCATGAAAATTAAAGTGGAAAATTTTAGAAAGCGGAAAATAAAATTTTGTTAGGAAAATGGCCAGCCATCAAAATAGCGTGGAATATTCTAGAGGATGAGAAATAAAGGATTCATAATATAAAAAAAAATGAAATTTTGTTAAATATTTTCTTCAAAATTGGTATTTTTGTTAGTACTCGATCCAAAAAGCTAAATTTATATGTATTTATATGAAAAGTTGTACCTTACTAACTCACTTTTCCTCTGACCCACCTATCACGTAATAATTGGATATTATAATTCTTAAACATGTATGTGGTTCGAACCCCGATTGCACAGAAAGGTAAACATCCGGTTGAAAAGCGGAAACGGACGAATCGAGTTTTTGTTAGGGGGTGCTACCAGAAATATTTTTTTTTGTTCTAATTCAGCTGGCAAATACTTAGACAATTGCCTTCGACGACTTAAGGCAAGTGCTGCACCGACGTTACTCACTTAGCACTACCCAGGAGGGGCATGCAGCTTGAAGATAAGCCACGGAGGCGGAGTAACAATACCTCCGCAAAGTTCTACGATCCTGTTAGGACCGGGACCTGGGTTTAAAGGGGATTCCGAATCACTACAGACATCCATGGCACCGCCAGGACTCGTACCCAAAACTTGTGGTAGCGAGTGTCAGAGCACTAGCCACTCGGCCATTCAGGGCCCCTATTCAGAAATATGAGATGCAAAACAATTTTAAAATAAAAAATATTGATTAGTTATTATGATTTTTTTTCTATTTGATTTGTTTTCCATATGATATAAAATTAAATTTTAATTATTAAAATTTAAAATTATTTTTCTTTTAATTAAAACCGACCGAAATTACGCATGTCCCCTATTACTCCGCTTCGTCCAATTTTTCAAGCAATCGCTGGCTACACGATTAGTATGCTAACTGCATTTTATTTGTCAATTTTTATTATGGGAAGAATTATTTAATTTTATGTAAATAAGCGTTAATCACAGTAAAGTTGAAATCAAATAAAGATATTTGTTTAAAAGATAATCGACTTGACGTTATATTCGAGCTTTGACAATGGCAAAGATTGGATTTTAAACAAACGAGTAATCAATGAAAAAAAAAAAAATACGATTTCATCAACTTCGATAGCAGAGTAAGTTTTTCCAGAAAAATCTCGGAAAGGAATCCATTCCTTCTTCATTTTCTCGATCATTCTCCAAACTCGTAGTTAATTTATTCTTATTCAGATCTGAATGGAGTCTTCTATAAATTTGTAAAAGATTGCAGTTGAAAAATTTATAGACTGTTACTTTGTGTAAAGTGTTATTTTACGGGGAATTTTAAAGAGATTCTAAGAAACCATTCAGGACAGCACCCTGGAAAGATAAGGGCAATTCTGTTTACCTTTCTGATTAAAAAGCGTAGCAAAACAAGCAATTACGGGGCAGAAATTGAGTCAATGTTTTCCTTCATTAGCATAGAAAGATAGTACAGAACGTTGTATTCTAATGTAACGAAAATTACATGCTTGAAGTTGGGTGTGCGTGGTTAACATACAGTGCAACATGAATCACTTCTTAATTAAAGCAGCCTAAGAATTTAATTTTATGTTGAGAAACGGAGAAATGGGATTTATTAAGATAAGCCTGTGTTATGTAACAATTATTCATTATATCTTAAACCACATAAGGACAGAAATCAAAGGTTAATTATAAAAATAAAAAAAGTGTGACTATCAATTACAAAAGCAATGGCATTTCGGATTTCTTCGGATTAAACTTTTGTATCAATTTCTTTGTATTAACATTTGGTTGATTGTAAGCGACTGAGGTCGGTGTAAAAGTTTTTGAGTTTCGATTTGTAAACAAAGTTTTTCCAATTCGAATGCATTTAGTTATCCCTGTTCTTTGGATAATCTCTTTTCAGTTATGGTAATCTCGGAGAAAATCTTCAAAATTCTCATCTTTTGTAATAAATTCTTTTTTTTTTGTAATGTAATCTTTTGTGCTAAGAGGATGAGGTCATATTTTTTCTCTTTGTTAAGTAATCTCATCTTTTCGTATAACTGGCATCACCTACTGCAGGATTTCCCCAGCGCCCCCTTTATTCTGACTGAACTTCCTCAGTAGTGGCCAAGAACTGTCATGAGGTTGAATGCTACACCTTTTTTTTGTCATTAACTTTGGATGTTTGTGCATATATAAGTAAAAAAAAGTTACAACAAATAATTGTTACGTGATTTGGATCCATCATAATTAACCCTATTCTCTGTCTTTGGCTGATGAGTCTTCAGTTTATTGCTTTCATGCGGTGAGGATTGCTTGAGGAAAGGGACTTGGAAAATGAAAAAAAAAATATTAACGAGCAGTGGCAAAGAAAACTTTTTTTAAAAATAAAATTAACTGAAAACGTTAGCCGCTGTCATGGAAGGGGGAAATAGAGTTACTTATGATAATCCCAAGTTAAGTAATAATTATTTATTCTATTTTTTTAGTTACAGACGGACAAACATCAGAGGTTAATGGCAAAAAAAAGGGAAATGTCTGACATTGAACCTCACCAAGACAGTTATTGGCTATTACTGAGGAAGTTCAGTCAGTATAAAGAGGGTTCTGCTGATGCGCTGAAAATAGGTGTTGTCCGATATACGAAAAATAATGGTTAAACGTTGTTATTTTAAAAGGAGGGAAACAAAGGAATTATGTATACAAGTTTTTTTTCTTTTAATATAATAACTTAAAGAGATATTTATATATATGTTTTCGATTTTTATTTTTATTTAATTTTATTTATTATCATTTTTTAAATATATGTTTTGTAAATTTTTAGTGCATTATACTAATTTATAATTATTTACAATATTTCTGGAGTATTGTTATTTATTCAGATTTAAAATAAATCAATAATTTAAACTCCTGTATTAAATGAAGATATTTTCACGTACCAATAAATGATTTTTATGCAGATAATACATCTAACTTTAATGTTATTTGTATGATAAGTCAAATCAATTAAGTTAATTAAGATATTTCCATAAAGAAATCAATTACCCTTACGTTATATTAAAAGCCCATTATAGAAAAGTTGGTTCAAGAGTAGTCAGAGGTTTTGATTTATGAACTTCAACAACCACCTGCATCTCCGTTCTAAGTGCCTTATGGCTCATTTTTATTTTGTGTAAGGGTAATTTATGAAGTACGTGAAGGTTTTATTGATAACTCCGTATGAATATTGATTAACAATATTTAAAACTGTACTATAAGATTGAATACATTAAATGAAATCATTTATATCTGTACAGTGTTGAAATACATTTATTGAGTTATTATTATCAGTTACAAAATTCGTTTATTGAGTTATTATTATCAGTTTCATAATAGTTTTCCTTTTAATATTCCCATACTGCAAGAATATTCATTATTTATGTTTATTATATAGCTCTTAGCAGAAATGTGAGCCCATAAAAAAATTCAAAATGTTTTCAAGCAATTTGAAAAGAAATGAAACTGAGCTGATCTTGGAGCTTGCTGAGTGATATTTCCTTGTTTTAAGCTGGTATAAGTACAATAAATCCGAAACCATAATGTTCCTATATTAGATTTGAGCTAAAGGACAAATGTGTGAAATGCCCAGATAAATATTGGACGTATCCGTTTCAAATGAGAGTGGCACGAGAATTAAAATTTTAAATCACTGACTGGGTGATCTCGTTATAAGTTGATGTGTGGTGGGTTAATCATTTAAAGTAGATAAGCATGTATGTTATCACATTGTAAAAAAATGAATTATCGTTGTTAAGTTTTATGTTTAATGAATTGCAATTCACTTAAAATATTTTATATTGAATTACCTGAGGCAATAGGCCCTTGCATGTTATTTAAAGAGAATATGACATAGAATCTAGTTAACAAATTTGACAAGGACAAAGAAGTCAATAAATTCTCTAAAATGCGTTAAATCATATATGATATATTCGAGTGTGGCTAAAAATAAATATTGATTGAATATTTTTCAAATGTATTAATAAACAGTGAAACGTGACTGAAATGAAAATCTTCGCAAAATATGAATTTTAAATGAGCCACATAGTTAATATTTTAATCTTCTTCCAACTACGGGTTCAGTTGAACCGTCGTTGCTTTCTGTTGTTTCTCTGCCCTTATTATTGGTTATTTCCACTTTTTTTCTTAATCTGCAAAAAGTCGGCGATTTTCGTGATACAGGAGTAAGTGGAACCATCATTAATATATATATATATATATATATATATATATATATATATATATATATATATATATATAAACAGGATGGTTATAATAAAAAAAATGTATTGATATATGAGCTGCTAGCTATCATATCGTACACAGAAACTGAACGAAATTTCTATTTAAGGTATTTTTGAGGTATGCCTCAATAATCACATGAGGAAAAAACAGTTAATGTCTAGCACAGGGATGGGCAAACTTTTTCGGTTTCGAGCCAAAAATTGAAAAAAAAAAAGTTTGGCCGGACAAGATAAACTTTTCTAAAAATTTTAAAACAATATACAAGTATTACGATTTAAATATGTTAATGAGAAGAATGAAATTCCGCTTTCATTTTAAAAAGTTCCTCATATTGAGCTTCGAAGTAAGATGTACAGATTCTAAGGAAAGAGGCTAAATGCAAATCTGTCAGTCTACTTCCTTTTAAGGTTCACAGTTGAAAACACTTGTTCACATACATAAGATGAAGCAAACATAGCACTGATTTTTTGGGCGTGAGATATTAAATTTGGGAAACTTACTTTCGATAATGATTTGTAAAACTCTAATTTTGGCCTATTTAGAAACAACTGCTTGAGATGATTGTTAGATTGCAACTCAATTCATTCAACCTGCAAATCTGACCTCACTGCTTCACAATTTACGTTGAAAGGCATGGTAAAAATATCCAATTCTGTTTGAATGGCACTGAAATCTCATTTGAACTCAAAATACATTTTTTTCAAATCTTCATATTTGTTAAGCTTCTCTTCATTTACTGAGGGTATTGACTTTAATCTCGGGAAAAGAGATAAAAATAATAAAATTAAAAATAATAAATTAAAAAAAAATTTTTGAACAAAAAAAAATATTTAATCAAAGTAGAAAAGGAGATGGGTGTATAATATATAAATATATATTTCTTTTAATTTGTCTCGGACCGGAAAATTAAAATTCTATCCGTTTGCCGGATAGATCCTTCCAGAGGGCCAGAGTTGGCCCGCGGGCATTAGTTTGCCCATCCCTGGTCTAGCAGTTACGTTTACAATGATATGATTTCGAAAACTTCAAATGGCAACACATTTTTTATTTATTAGAATGTGGTCTCCATAACGTTAGAACGGTCTCTGTAGCTGGAAAATCACCGGTCCGGACAGACTAAGAAGAAAAGAGGAAACAGCTAACAAAGGAAGAGTAACAGCAGAACGAAAAACACTTTAATATGTTTCACTGACTTTTCCCATGTGTTCTCTTTCACGATGATGACACTTTACATGCAGAAGATCTTGGATAGCACTGCTGCATTTTGAGTTGCGGTTCCATAGTTTGCGGATTAAATGCACACATTAGACTTCGGGTATCCCTACAGAGAAATGATCCATCTGACATCGCATGGAGGCAAGATAACGCTTCCTTCACAGATGAAAACTTTTGTCAAAGGTTTCTTAATACAACTATTTAGTTACAGAATATTTTACGCCATTTCAGTGGTCTGCAAGGACCCTGATCTAACTCAAATGGATTTATGGATGTGCGAATGACTAAAATCCTTGTAATGAAATAAATGTCTTGCTTTCCGCTGTGTCTCTACTGTTATTGGTTGTTTCCGCTTTTCTAAGTCTCTAGAGCAGGTAATTATCGTGCTACAGGTGCAGTTCCAACTCTATTTAAGGTTTTTCGCTACGGATATCAAATTCCAATAAAAAATTATGTGTTGCCCTTTGAGGTTTTCAAAATCGTGTCACTGTAACCGTATTTGCAAGACTTTAAGTGTTTTTTTAATCATATGATTCTTCAGCACATATCCCAAAATACATTAAAACAAAATTTTGTTTTGTTTCTGTTAATGGTATTATAGCTACCAGCACATTTATCGAGTAAGTTTTTTTTATATTTACTCTGTATACTATATAAACACTGGTTTCCAAACATTAAAGAAAAAATTATATAACAGGTGGGCTGAAAAGGTCGTAGGCTGACACATAGATGGCGCTACTAGTATTAAATCCATATGAATTTTAGTTAGCCCTAACCTTCAAAAGACACGTGTATAAATTTGACAGCTGTTACATTAGTATTTGAGTTATAGCATTTTTAGTGTTCATCACATGCAGTCCACTCAGGTGACTGTCGATTGGACTCCGGTGTGAAATGATGGAGCCATGTTTCATCCATTGTCACACATCGAAGCAAAAAATTCGGGTTTATTAGGATTGAACAGCTTGAAACACTGCTTAGAATCATCCATTCGTTGTTGTTTTGGGTCGATTGTGAGCTCCCGCGGCACCCGCTTTGTACAGAGCTTCCGCATATCCAAATATTCATTCACGATATGCCCAACACGTTCCTTTGATATCTTTAGGGTCTCAGCTATCACAATCAATTTCACTTTACGGTTATCAGAAATTATTTTGTGGACTTTTTTGATGTTTTCCTCGGTAACAGCCTCTTTGGGGCGTCCACTGCGTGCATCGTCCTCGGTGCTCATTTCGCCTACGGTTTATTTTCCTGATGCAAAATCCGAATAATGTTTATCAAGCCAAGCCTTGGCTTCAATAGTTTTTTTTTTTTCGCCAAAAAGCAATGCTTTATTAACACACGAAATTCCTTTTTATCCATTTTTTCAAACTAACTTCTGCTAAAAAAAACTGCTTCACTAAAAATGCTATAACTCACATACTAATAGTGCAACAGCTGTCAAGTTTAAACACGTGTCTTTTGAAGGTTAGGGCTAACTAAAACTCAGATGGATTTAATACTAGTAGCGCCATCTATGTGGCAGCCTACGACCTTTTCAGGCCACCTGTTATAAGAAAGTTCTATTTATTGGAAATAAAAAGAAACTTAAATTTAATGAAAGTAGGCTAAAAAATTAAGCAAACAGTGCTTCTCAGATTAGTGCACCCATTCGGAATAAAATTGATGCTTTGGAATAAAAGTTTTGCGATAAATTTTAACACCTCTGTTTTCAATTCTGAAGTATTTCTGTGCTAGAAGATTATCTGTAAAAAGACTTGAACATTAAAAAATTTTTTCAAAACAATATCAAAAATAGGTCTTTCAATATTTCAATTACGAAATATTCACAAATAAGTGCTATATACAAATATCAATAAGAAAAAGGCGAAAGCCAAAATTATACAACAAAATATTAGAAAAAGAAGAACAAAATAGTACATTAACTGTGCCTAAGGAACAGTGGATATTTATTGCATTTTGAAATAATAAATTTCATGGAAAAAATTTGTCAAAACGCTGGCTTTCTGTAATAGAATTTAGAGAAATGAAAACGTGTAATTAATTAATAAAACACCAGAAATTACTTTCGTGTTTTTATATAGCCCCTTTTTTTAAAACTACCTTTTTCTTCTTTTGCAAGTTAATTACTTACAACCGTGAAAGTGTAAATCTTTGTAGCTGCAATCACTGTTAATTTATGGATATTTATGAACACAGTTTAATCTCTACAGTATTTAAACAGCAGGAAGTAGGTTGAGTAACAGAAGATAATGGCCTTATGTTGGGTAAGCTGTTAGTTGTATAAATAAATGCTACTTTGTTTCAGAAACGAATTGTTTTCATTATCTTAAAAACTTGTTAACTGAGGCTACTTTGGTGCTCCGAAGTCAACAATGAATGCAAAGATAATTGTTTGCAAAACGTGCTCTTCTGAAATACAAATACAGTTCAACTACCAGTTTTGTGAAAAATTTGCAAGACGCCAAGTTGGACGGATCCAAACTAGTGGCATAATAGGGGGAAATGTATTTTCTGATTTTTTTTTAATTACAATGAAAATAATTTTAATTAATTATCATCAATAATTTAAGTTACTTGTTATCAAAAGAAAAATTAAATGAAAATAATTTCACAATAACTATTATTATTTACTTATAACTACTATTATATGCTTTGCTCTGAGTATATCTGATTATTACCCCTGGCAAATAATCGATTCGCTCATTTCCGTTTTTCAAACGAATGTTTACATTTCCCACAGAATCGGTGATTGAACTAGTTAGTTTAGTTAGTAGTAGTTAACTAGTTAGATTAGTAGTTATTCATTTGTTGGAAGGAAATATTATGATTTTATTTATTCCTCTGATATTGAGTAGGTTTCGAACTGTTTACTTTTCTTTTCTCTATGCCTAACCTCTGTAACTAGGGATATGTAGCCTCTTAACCATTAGAAAGGTCAGGATGGAGCATTGGAAGGCATTATGTATACCTGGGAAAGGTCCCTGATAGGTGATGGGCAAGCCAGTGCGTACTGAGGAGCCTTTTAGAGGGAATTGTCCCTCATTTGAGTGTAATATGGGAGAAAACCCGGAAAAACTACCACCAGGCATCCTAACTATCAATACGAGCCACTTTGTCACAACATCCGTCGAATCTGCTCGCTTTTGCAAACAATGACTATAACTCTGCTGCCAGAGAATTCGAATTTCAGCCCACTCGGACGCTAGCTGCGCTTGTTGCCACTGGTTTGTATTGAATTCAGAGATTTGGATTCCAGATACGATAAACGAAGAGGGACCGAAAGCTCTCGTGTTATGACATGATAAATGCGTTGGCCGCCAAGTCTTTTCGCTTAACATGTTAAAAAGGAGAGTGTGAACTCCCAGATGTTGCTACTTGAGGATGTGTTTTTCAAAATTGTGGTATGAAAAATGAGTGTGGAGCAGCAGGGCCCCATTGCTGTATTCTGGGTAACGCTGAATTTGCTACATATCTGCCATTGAATTGACGAGTCACTTATATCTGAGTGCTCAAAATTAAAAGAAAAAAACTTCTGACATTTATCTAAAAAATATTTGTATGATGCTGTTAAAAATTTTACTATATTTCACTAAATGTACTTGACAGTTAAGTATCACTAGTTCCACAACTTTTCAGACTACTAAATCAGTGATACTGGAAATTGATTCGGTCTGTAAACTTGAAACCTGTAGTTTAGAAGTGAAACATTACTTTAGATACAAATCATTATTTGAGTTACCCATTGATTATTTGATCTTGAATAACAAGTTTAAAATATGAAAACAAAATGGCAAATGTGCTTGTATAAATACTTAATAGCAGAGTCGTAATGCTTTTCTGAAAGTAACGAGTTCACGTAATGGATTTGAGTTCGGCGCGTTATGACTTGAATGCAGCTGCTTCAATAGGAAAGCTCATCCGTCAAAATCCGTTATTAATAACCCTGTGCCTGCAAAGAAACTTTTGTCATACCTTTAGACATGCGCAACTAAAGATTTTGCTTAATTCTCACTTAAAATAATATGAACTGTTTTTAACATTCAAATGAAAAAGTGGGACGATATTTAAAGGCCTTTTTAAGTTCTTTATGTGTAAATAGTTTTGTGAGATCCATTGCAATACTTCAGTTTCGTATAAAAAAGATCACACCAAAGAAGAAAAAAATTCCACGGAAAAATTATTCAGCTTACATCGACCATTTCGCTTTAAATTACATCAATGTTAAAATCTATTTTCTTCTACGATGGGAAAAATCGATAAAATACCTCATCTCTTTTACCATTTACTTAATTTCCTGTATCGAAAATATTTCAAAAAGTGACATTTTGACGAATATCAAAAGAGGAATGCGATGGAATAAAACTGCACGTTAACTTCTTCGTACGTGTATCATTTTAAAGGAGTCATAACAGATACAAAAATGAATAGAATTTTTTTTTATGTACTAGAGGGCTTCAGCTGCTTTTTGTTTTTCAGCTTCTGTTGTTTTAGTTCAGGGGCCTGAATGGCCGAGTGGCCACCGCTTTGGCGCTCGGTATAACCGGTTTTGGGTTCGAGTCCCGCCGGGGCCATGGATGTTCGTAGTGGTTCGGAATCCACTTTAAAGCGTAGGTCCCCGTCTAATATGATCGTAGAGGAGGTATTGTTACTCCGTAGTTTATCTTCAAGCTACACGCACCTCCTGGGTAGTGCTAAGTGAGTAACGTCGGTGCAGCGCTTGCCTTAAGGCTCCAAAGACAATTGTCTAAATGTTTGCCAGCTGCATTGGAACAAAAAAATTGTTTTAATTCAAGCACTTTAGAGGATGGGTCAAATGCAAATTTTATGTATGATTGTAAATGGAATGCTTTTACAGAACGCCTTATCGCCCACTGAACACTTAAAGCGCTTAATTAAAATTATTTCTCTTTCGAAGAATTTAAATCGCAAATTATGCGAAGTGTCTCTTGTGCTACTTTTCCAGTGTCTATTAGACGGTTAACAAACTGAATAGGATCTTGATGTGTCAGATGTTAGTTAGAATCGTTGAAATAAAGCCCACAACAGCAAGTAGGTAAAAATCCTCGAATTCGAAGGAATTCGAGGATTTCGAAGGACGAAAAATTCGAGCAGGAGGGTAAAAATCCTCATCAGCAAAGAATTTTTCTTATGGATCTAAGATACACAATTCGTGGTCTTTCTCCTAATTTCTGCATTCCTTGATTTTACTTAAAAATTAAAGTGCTTATTTATATATTTTTTTGAAATTTTTTTTTTATTTTAACCAAAAATTAAACCTATAGCCGTGATATCCAATTTTAGATAAACGAAAAAAAAAAAAATCAAGCATTTAAATATAGTTCTTCAACGTTTAATTACTTCAATATTTCTTCAATGTTTCAAAATTTCTTCAATATGTCTTTAATATTTCTTCAATGTAACAAAATATTTCATTCATATGTCTTCAATATTTCTTCAATATGTCTTCAATATTTCATTCATATGTCTTCAATATTTCTTCAATACGTCTTCAATATTTCTTCAATATGTCTTCAATATGTCTTCAATATTTCTTCAATATTTCTTCAATATTTTTTCAATGTATTTCTTCAATTTCTTCAATGTCGTATTAATGTTTACTTGAAGATTAGATCCTTTGTCAATAACGTTCTAGCGTGAATTCACTTGCAACATTCACGTCAATAGCTTGCTAGCTTGAATTCAGAATCCCTATCTACACAATTTTATTTCTATTGCCAAAGGGATTTTCATTTTTAAAATTATATGCGAGTCACATTCAAGTTACGGTGTGCACGTGTGATCTTCGCAAGTTTAAGCATTCCTATTGTAAAGGGTTATTCAAACGATTGAAAGCTCTTATAATTACATAAAATTGAACTTCTTCTAGTTTTTTAAAAATATTTACTTTTGTAAACCTTTTAAATTCTCATAAAATAAATTAAAAAAAAAGCATATAAAACGAAACACCAGTACAAGATTGTTTCAAGTGCCATGATCAATATTAAACAAACAAACCAAAAAAACAAAACTTTATTTGATTTCGATAAGATGACCGCATTCGAATATTCTCTTCATTGCTCACCCATACTCATTCCAAGATACATAAATAGATGATCGTCACCTGTTATTGAATTCCAATTTGAAGCAAAGGTTAATCAAATGTTGACTGAAGCGCTAAACTTGGAATCTAGTTATTTTCGCAAATAGCTTCAGGGATTAGACGCCAACGCAGTTGGAGCAGCAGCTGCGAGAAGTCTGGTGGCCGCTTAATCGTAAATAGTTTTAAACATTTATTGGCAAATTCGTACTTAACTTTGAAAGGAGCTATTTTGGTACATTAAATTCAACTTAGTGTCCAATACTAAACGCTAATTTGGCAGAACATGTGCTGTAACTGCTTGTAAAATTGTAAGACTTAATTTAGCCTTATTGTTGTTTTGTACTTTTATTTATTTAATTTTTAAAAGGAATTACAATATTTAAGGCAAATTAATAGATTGAAAATTAATGAAATATATTAAAATTTCTTAAACAGAATAATGAATTTAGTAATAAAGTAACGTATTTTGAGTTTCACAAAAGAAAAGAAGAACCTACAAGATTTATCTACAAAGATTGATCTTTGTGTTTCTGGATACATTGTCTGTGATTGTGTATGTGTGGGGCTGGGGAGATTATAGTTGAAAATTATGCCCTTATATGTCTTGAAATACAATGGCATACTAGAATGTTGTCATGTGCAAATCATGTGCACTTTGATTGAAACAAAAATTGAACTTAATATTCGTCGTATTTTAAAAGTGTGTGTAATACAATAGTATCAAAATATTTTTTTAGACTACACAAAAAATCTATGATCTAAACTGATTGAAATCCTGATTTAAAATTTAAGCATTACTTATTAAAATACCCTTTTAATGGAATATAATTTTATCATTATTCATCTTATTTGGTTAGACTAGTTTAGATTTAATTAGTTCGTTTCGATTGCCAAATGTGAACAGCATCTCAACATTCATCTCTCTTATTCCTTAATGTACTTTATAATCAGTTCTGAATGACCTCGAATAGCAATTTTGTGGAAACAAATTGCATTTTGAAAACTCTGAGTAAAAAAAAATTGAGTTTTTTTTTAATCCTGCATGTTCTGTATCTTCAAATGAATTACACCACGATGTTCCTCTTTGATACTGAAAATATAATGCATAAACTTTTCTTGTTCTTCATCAGTCCATAATAAAATTTATTTTGATTGGACCCACAACTTTTTTCTTTCAGCGTGATAGTAGATTCGAATTTCAAATTCTTTAATACATTAATAATTCATCCTATACTTAAATTAAAAAAAAAAATATCTGAGAAAATATAAATAGGTATAAAAATATGTGACTGATAATTTATTGCATTAGCTGTTTACAAAGTATAAGATTTGTCTGTGATTGTGTATGCGTGGGGCTGGGGAGATTATAGTTTAAAAACAGTAACAACCAGAGGTCTAAATTTTTTTCTGAATTTAATATTAATTTTTTTGTTTTGTTACTACAAATCATGAAAAGTTCTTAATAGTTATTTTTGAATAAATTAAAAATCTTAAATGTTGGTAGCAATTATTAATTTTGGAACTTTCATCATCTGTTGTTAATGATTCCTGGGTGATTAGAATCAAGATAATGAAGCAATATGTCTACATCTAAAAAATGTCAAATAAAACTTATACTGGCAAGCACTTGCTATTATCAAACTAACTCCCAGGCATGGTAGCCCGGCCTCCCTGATCCATGGTCGTTTGCGTATTGGAAGATTCAGAAATAGATGTTTTCTTTTTACAGGGTTGGTTTATCAGCCCTACGACTACAGTTATATTTGACCGGAACCTACAAATATCCATTGCACCGACGGGGCCTTGAAATCTGCTGCACTGAGCGCAAGCCCCGTTGATACCAACATATAGATAAAATTCGCAAGCAAGTTTTTAAATTTAATTTTCACTTCATCTTCAAATGTTAGTTCTAAAATCTTGTGGAAAAGAAAGAAATGTTTTTATGCATAGATATCTCAAAAACGTACTTATGCTATTAATTAGCATGAGATATTTTAATTACTAAGGGATTTACAAATTATTTAATAATTTTTGTATCATAAATTGGAATTAAAAAAACAATTCAAATAGTTTTATTTGTGTATATTTCATACAAATTAAAGTACATTTCTTAAATCATCTGTTCAAAATTCTAGCACTCAAAAAATATTTTTGAAAAAAAAAAACTTTATAATTCTACAGTTGCAACATCTGTACATAGACTACGTCTAGGGTGTAATTCGCGTCAAAACAGAGAATTATGTTTCAAGAAGTTCCTTCTAAAAAAGATCTATGTCAAAATTCTTTAATAGAGGTCTCACTTTGAGACGTTTAATATCAGACTCTTCCTTGCTTATCTTACTTAAAATGAAGAGTGAGGAGTTACGACAGCAATATAAACCTATTACCGGGAAAAATATGTTGGAAAGTTTCAGCAATTTCAGTTTCATTTATGACATGCTTCTTCCTTCAAGAAATGGAGATGGAAGGGAATATTGATCTCGAGAACCTGCAAGCCTCTGTTTGTTTTCATAAGAGAAGTTATTGAACTGTCATTGCGTAACATTTACTTTCGCACTGAAAAATAAACGCAAGCGTTTTCTATTATGAATAAATTGAGTATTTAATAAAAGCGTTTTATGTAACTTTATATAAGTAAAATAACATTAAGTGCACGATGGGTCTTCAGCAATATTAACCGTTCAAGAAATTTAAGATTTTGTTAAGATTTTATTTAAGATTTTGTCTATTCAGTCGACTAGATTTGCGGAAGGCCCGACTCGTGTCTCAGTGGCAACGTGCGCCGCTTGTAATCCTTAGAGTTGATGTTCAATCCGCTGGCGGCTTTGTTGTAGACATTGATTTACAAAACAAGAAGACTCGATGGCGTTTGGGATTTCCAATATCTTGCCTAGTTAATTGGACTACTACTACTACTACACCACACCACCACATCACTGTGCCTAAATCTGAGTGGCCCCTATAGAGTTTTGGAATGATGTGAGTGAGAAGTCTGATTGGGGTTTATGGCGCTCTATGATCATATGAGATCGAGACCTACGGCTTAAAGGGGATTCCGAACCACTACAAACATCCATGGCAACGCCTGGATTTGAATCCGAAACCTATGGTACCGAGCGTCAGAGCGCTAGCCCCTCAGCCATCAGGCCCCTCGTTAATCAGACTGCCTGGTGGGTATTCAGTGGGTTTTCTCCCATACAATAAGGAAAGGCGGGAAAGTTCTCCCGAAATAACTTTCCGAAAGGCACTACCATCCTTCCTCAGCGACATGGAGCCGAGCCAAACTTCTAACTACGTGTGCTTCTCACAACAGATGCTGCCCCTTTTCCTCCATTCAAGAGTGGATTGCTCATGGGGCGCTGATGATTAGACACAACAAAAACAACAACAAATCTGCGAAAAATATTAGGAGCTTAAATCGACATGCAATACTGATTAACATAACTGTAATGACTAATAAGACACACATTATTACAGAATATAAAAAAATTCCAAAAAATAAAGAAAAAAATGAAAACAAAATTAGTGGTGAACAATAATTTGAATAATTAATGTTCAATAATTATGTTATTATTAAATACTGCTAAAGGTCATAATCATTTGTTGAATAACATGATGTGAAACTATCCAAGAAGATTATAGATAGCCACAAATCCAATATATAAATCTGAAAATCCGTTTTCTGTTTCTCCCTTTTACATATTCATAGATTTCAATTTGGAAATAAAAAACCCTGCAAAAGACAGTAGGATATTTTAAAATTGGAGATTCTCCCTCCAGATTGTCCTCCTTTAATTTCCACAATTTAAAGGGAAGATTTGGATGGGTTTTCAGGAGGGATCTTATAGATATTTTTACCCTAATGCCTAGTATAAAAGATGTAAAAATGGAGTTAAAAGGATGTGCAAAAAGTACCATGATTTTACATTCATTAATTGTTAAACTTTTTAGACTGTTTTTTTCTTTATCGAACTACTTCTTTTCAGATGAACCTGAGAATTCAATTTTAACAAAAGATATTTATGTAGGGTTAGGCGCTTGCAACTGACGCATCCCAGCCGAAACCCCAATTTTTGTAGATTTACCCCGGTTTCAACTGATGCACCCCGGCCGAACCTACAGTTTTGTTAGACTTCTCTACCAGTCTAACAGTGGCTGTACTTTTGCAGTGGGTGTCTAGGGGTGTATTTCCAAACACATCAACGAGATGTTGGTTTTCACTCAACAACACATATTTAATGAATATATGTACATCAATATTTACATTAACAATTAATCATTCACAACCATTTTCTACCGCTGCTTGACGCAGCGCGTTGCAGTTTCGACTCCTCCGCTGACGGCTAGCGTTCTACTCCCGCGCCCAGCTACGGGGTTTTTCCCTTCTTCCAGGGCCAGAGTTCAAGGTCCAATACTGCCACTACATGGCAAAAGGTTGGTGTGAAAGGCAACATAGTCCGTGATGTGTTTCCATCTGGTGCTTAGCATACAAACAAATCCTACATTTATGAAGTTTAACAACATATTAAAAAATGAAGCATTTTTCTTACGCATTGGTTATTTACTAATTCATTTTTTTTTTTGTTCCAAAAATCGCCAAATTAGTTTTATTTTGAATTTAATATGTTCTTTTCGAATATAGCACCTGAGAAAATATTCTAATGAAATGGAATGCATGGAGCATATGCAGCATTATTAAGGGGATTAAGATACATGGCTCAATAGGGTTGATTCATATGTCAATCAGTTTACATGTTTTATGCAGATTTGATATCATTGTTTACGGCTTGGTGTACATTTGAGTTTTCGTCCAGTACATTTTATGCCAAAAATTGGAACAAAAATCATAAGGGGAGTTCACACCCTCCTTCTCACCACTTTGATCAATACAGACTTAACGTGCCACTTTCTGTCTCGAGTATTTTATATAGTACAGTATTTATAATTCGGTTAAACCAATTGAGAATTTACTGGGTCCTGATGGCAGAGTGACTAGCGATCTTGCACTAGGTGCCCCATGTTTTGTTTTTGAGACCCGGCGGTGCCACGGATGTGTGCAGTGGTTCAGAATCCATTTTAAACCGTAGGTCCCGGTCTAATATGACTGTTGGCCGTATGCTCATAACTCTGCCCGTTAAAAAAACATTTCATGCCTCGAAATCTACCAGTAGGCAGACGACCTTGGCGAACCATGGAACTGTTGTGCCAATGGAGAAGAGTCGAGAATTTACTGGCTTAACAAATTGAGAAGTTCTAGGCACCATCGCTTTATACAATTTATCACTTCTTGGCTCTGTCACAATATATTTTGCAACCCAATAGTTGATTTAATTTCTTGTCAGAAAAATGTGCTCTACATTTAATACTTTTATGAATAATTTTGCAGCAAAAAGAAATTGAAGATACTAACAGCAAATGTCGGAAACACAAAGTACTCATATTTCTATTTTCTTCAATGCCGCAACTGCCTCATTGTGGGCCAAGACCGTTTGCCTACTGGCAGATTCCGAAACATGAGATGTTTTTTTAAGGGATGGGGCTGACAACCATACTTTTAATGCTCTGCAATTAAATTAGACCGGGATTTAAAATGGATTCCGAACCACTACAAGCATCCATGGCACCGCCAAGACACGAGCCCTGTGACACCGAAGGCTAAAGCGCTTGCCACTAGGCCATCAGATCCATATTGCTATTTAAATACTAAAAAATATATAATTTGCATAAATACTTTTCGAGTTTTTATTTATATATAAAAAAATCCAAAGAATTATTTTATCTTAAAATTGAAGGAAGTGTATTTTGACTATTTTTGGTTTTTTTTTATAATACATGAAAATCAACTAAATATCTTATACATAAATAATAATAATAACTGTAAATTAAATAAAATTGAATTTTTATGTATAAATTTACAAAGAAATTTTGTAACCCCATCTAACTCACTTGTATTACAATGCCAATAATCTATACGTAAAATATGACTTTAATCTATACCAAAACTTCCACTTCAGTATTAAATATGACACGAAACCGCTCCGTTAATACGAAATTTTAATAAATACACTTCGAACACAGCATATAAGGTTGTTTCATATTCTATTTAGATTCATAACGTTCGTTGACGTATTGAATGTAAACACAAGATCTTATCTCAGAATGAGATTGCGTCAGTTCTATAAGCCTGTTTAATTAGGAATTTGAACTTCTTCACACTATTTGAACGTGCTGTTGACTTTTAAGCTCGAATTTCTATCCGTAATTCCTGTATCGCGATTATGTTATGGCGAAGCGTCATTGAAAGAACATACTACTGTGCCCTGAAAGTAAGACCAATTATTTTTTTTTCAAAAACTCTTTATTTATTTTTCCAAATATATTTCCTTGCCTTCAAAGTAATCCCCTCCTTACACAATGCACTTATGCCAACGTTTTCTCCAATCCTCTTAATGCATGCTAAAAAGTCATCGGCGCAGGGATGGCCTTCAAAGCACGCGCCGATTCACGTTGAATCTCTTCAATCGACTCTAAACGGTGTCCCCGGAGTGGTCTTTTGAGTTTAGGGAATAGCCAGAAACCGCACAGTTTGAATACGGTGGTTGTGGAACGATATGGGTTTCATTTTTGGCGAAATTCTTTAATTAATTTTTAATCTCATTAAAACAGTTATTCAAAGTACAGAGGTAATTGATTTCGTTTTGTCAACACAGTTCTTATTGTAGAAAAAAATATATATATCCACTCTATATTTTAAAATAACATCTTATTCTTAATAGTTTTTTAACCTTGATTTCGATGTGAACAATTTCATTAATTGAATTTTGCTTATACAGATTTCTCACATCATGTAATGAATTTATTTAAATTAAATTTAATATCTTTTTAATATAAAGAATTAAATATAATACGGAAATTAATTGTCAAATGTATATATATATATATATATATATTTGTATGTTAATATATACAAGATTTGTATTGCTGAAGTAATTACACTAGTCCGTGATGGAAACACATTGAATGTATTTTGCCGAGCAGAAAAATCCCCACACTCTCTAAGCCTTTACTCATATCAGAGAAATCACAGAAGTTTCATTTCCTTACCCAGTTTATTGTTGAGATACGAGTTCTTTTTTTTATACTGTTATGATAAGGGATGTGGCGCTCTTCACCCCGCAAATCATCACGATGATAGATCCAGACATTCGACTCCCTCTGCTTTCCGAATCATTCATTCTCATCACTCCTTCATCTACCACGAATCTGTTCACCCTTTCTAGCAGGAAATAATGGGTTTTTTTCTCTTTTCTTTCCAGTATATCAATTTTCTCGAAATTTAATATTGCCATAAATATATATATATATTTTCTGTTTCCTGTTTTTTTTTATATCGTTATAATGCTTGATATTTTTTCTAAATTTTTAACATTTGCTAAATTTTTTTTTCTTATTCCATTTGGTAGAAAACAGTAGACCGAGTCCAAGAACCTATATGATCTCATTGAAGGAGGAAAATAGCGGGAGGGGCAGCTTCTGTTGGGATGGTCCACCTGTAGGAAGAAGTCTGACTGGGTTCCGTATCGCTGAAGAAGGACGGCAGTGCTTTCCGGGAGGATTTTTAGGGGGACCTATACGCATTTGCTTATCGTATAGGGGAAAACCTGGAAACACCCACCATGCAACGAACAAGGCAAGATAGTGAATATCCCAAATGACATCGAGTCTTCTCGTTTTTTGTAACAATGTGTACAACAAAGCCCCCAGCGGATTATACCTCGGCTCTAATTCTCACCGGTGGTGGGCGTTGCCACTGAGCCAGGAATTTATTTATTATTATTTTATTTATCTAATTATTAATCCTGTTTATTTTTATTTATTTTATTAAACTTATATTTTTTAAAGCAATTTATGATATCACAAATTGAACAATTGTGACTCTTAAAAAAAAAAAATAATCATTTTTGTGTTTTGATATTAAATGCTCTGTTTCATAGCAGTTTTTTAGTAAATCTACAATTGTTTTATGATTATGTAAATATTATATTTTAATTTTATGCAAATTCATTTTCTTGTAATCTTAAAATATTTTGTGAGGGCGGGGTGGATACTGTATATTTTAAGTCTATAATATTATCGTATCGACCAGTATCGTCAACAGTAAGAAATTTAAATAAACACTTTCTTTGAAAGCTGCAAGTACACATAGTTTACCTTACTCCAAACTTAATAGCAATACAAGTTGACTAGAAAAGAGTGCAAGAATTAGAATACGATTGTGCCATGCTTACATTCATTACTATAAGATTCGAGTAGAATCGGCTGAGACTGCGACAGAGAGTCTTGAATCGATATTTAGATTCATGGTTACAGTGTTTTTAATTATTTCGAAGAGGACATAAAATTTGACGTATTAATTTTTGAAATATTTTTCTAAAATCATAATTTTATCCTTATATTTTAAGCAGAAAGAACACTTAAATGGTTAATTTATTATTAAAATGTAAAGAACAATGTATACACGAATTATGTGTTGAGAAAGCAATTTAATTGGTAATAAAGGTTGACTGAACGTTTTAAAGTTAATATTTAATTAAAAGATGAAACTACAGTCTTTTACCCATTTATTTTTATTTTTTGATAGACACACATATCATTTTAATATTCGACCATAAAATTTTACTAAAGATTAATAGCTTTTAGCAAAACTTTCATGTCTCGCATTGAAGGTTTCCAAATTTATTTCTTAAGAAAAGTTGAAAAGATTCTTAATTTCGAATATGGGCAAAGTGATTTTATTCCCAATACCTTGTAAGTTATTTTATTTATAAATTATACATTCTTTATCAGTTATTTTATTCTTTGATAGAAAAAAAACAAGCTTTCATATTACAGCATACAAAAATAATTAATCATAAAGCTTTTTACTCAATCACATTGTTATTCAGGTTGATGTTTACAGAACATTGAACTTGAAGAGAATTGGATTTGAAATTTCACAAGAAAGTCCAAAGAAAATTTTCCATATTTACAAGAATAGCTAATCAGATATGTGCATAATAAATCTTGTACTTAGTATATGATATAAAAATTATTATGTTCATGTCATAAAATCTATTAGATGAGCATAATAAATCTGTAAGCCAGAAAATGTCTTATTAACTTTGAAAAATATGTGTAGATGGTTTAATCTTAAAATTCCGATTTTGAAGATAGTATTCTTATGGTAAAGGGGTAAACAAGCGTAGAGTGTTTACTGTAAAACTTAAAGCAATGCCAACATTGCAAAATTCTGCAGAATTGAAAAAATATATTATTCTTTCTGTTCCTTAATAATAGCAGTACATACATTAAATTTTTCCCATAATAAAACAAAAGAAAATAAATATAAAACACAACATTTGTTATCAAAAAACTAGATTAAATTAAACATTAAATTAAAAATAATACTCCTAATTTTTATTTTGGGTGCTCAGACAGATTCTGGATTTTTCAGTAATTTCGTTAATGCTTATTAAACTGGTAATTAGGATCGCTTGGTTACGAAGCTTTGCTTCCTTACATGAATGAGCTTAAAATGCACATGGATTTCTTCGCTTTGTACGTTTTCCTTTTTTCTTTAAAGTCAGAATAATGTAGATTTATGAATTTCAAAGGCGTCAATTGCTGATCTAATGGTGCCTCTTCTGTTCAAGATATTTTAAATGGTAATTGCAATAATTTCATCAGTTTTGTTTTTTCAAAGAATCACCTTCAGCAGAAGATTCAGCTTGACAGCGAGGGGGGAAAGTTCTGTTCTGCCCGCCATATTCTCCAGATATTGCTGCTTCTGATTTCAAGTTGTTTCGATCGAGGACATACAACTTGTCTGAGCAGCACTTCCACTCTTTGTTGTAAGTTAATAATTGACTAGATCAGGGATGGACAAACGTTTTCAGTCGCTGGCCAAAAATAAAAAATAAAAAAAAAAGTTTGACGGACCAAGATAAATTTTTCTAAAATTTTAAAAACAATATACAAATATTAAAATTTAAATATGTTAATGAGATGAAGGAGGCCTGAATGGCCGAGTGGCTAGCGCTCTGGTGCTCTGTACCACAGGTTTTGGGTTCGAGTCCCGGCAGTGCCATGGATGTTTGTAGTGGTTCGGAATCCCCTTTAAACCGTAGGTCCCAGTCCGACATGACTGTAGGGCGTAGGGCTGACAACCCTACCCCGTAAAAAAAAGGAAGACATCTCATGTGTCGAAATCTGCCAGTAGGCAGATGGCCTTGGCCCACAATGGGGCTATTGCGCCAATCAGGATGATGAATGAGATGAATGAAATTTCGATTTCCTTTTTAAAAATTCCTTATATTGAGGTTCAAAGTGACATTAATTCAATTTACGTTGAAAGGCATGGTAAAAATATCCAATTCTGTTTGGATGGCATTGAAATCTTGAAATCTGAGTTCGAACTCAAAATGCAGTTTTTTCAAGCCATCTTCATAATTCTTAAGCTTTTCTTCATTAACTGAGGGTATTGAATTTAACCTCGGGAAATGAGACAAGTCGGTCTTAGCTAGCTGCCCAGCAAACAGATTAAGTTTTAGTTTACAAGTCGATTTATTTTTAGTCGTTTTATGTTTTGTAGAACAGAAATAGAGAAAGTAAAAAGATCATGAGTTCTTTGGAAAAAAAAAGGAAGAAAAAAATAATATTTAATCAAAGTAGAAAAGGAGATGCATATATAATGTATGAATATATATTTCTTTTAATTTGCCTCGGACCGGCAAATTGACATTCTATCCACGGTCGGATAGAATCTTCCGGTAGTGTCTCACGACTGACAATTGATTGTATTAATTAATTTATTGATTATATTAATTTATTTATTGATTGTATTAATTTATTTATTGATTGCACTAATTATTTTTTTAAAGAGATAAATGCCTTATTAGAACAAAAACTATTCCATGAATCAAGTTCAGTACCTAATGTTATTTCTGATTAGTTGACATTTAAAATGCTGATTGGTTTATATACGTTCGAATTGAAGTGATATTTAGTTAAAATTGTCAAATGTTTCTGTCTCATCTTAAATCAAGCATATGACCCAAATTTTTGTTATTTTTGCCTCATCTGCATCTGTTAATTAAACTTTTCTTTACTAGAAAATGACATATAACGATCCTTTTTGAACGTGTTTTGTATTATAATTAAAAAAAAAAATCACATGAATTGTACTAAGCGGTGGTGGCATCCTGAGGCAATCAAATTTATTTTCATCGAAATGCGCCTAAAATTTCAAAGCTAATACTTCTTTCCTTGGGCTAATTAAAGTGAAAGCTTTTGGGGTTAAAAGTTCGTCCAAGTTTTATTGGTTTCATGTTATTTCTTCAAAAAAAATTTAATAATAGATTCAGTGCAATTTAATGTTTCATTAAATTAGTATGAATGAATAATTTTTTTTTTACTTTAACTTCGTAAGTGAGGCCATATCAATTTTGGAATTGTATATTGATTTGGAAATGTATATCGATTTATGATTTGGAAATGTATATCGATTTGGGAGTTTTAAAATCATTTGTAAGCTTTCTTCCAAATTAATGACTGCCAAAATACTCTTCAATATATTTTGTTTGAAAAGGTTTATTGATGGTTGTTGCCTTTTTATGACTAATGGGCCAGTGTTGTGTCAAACAATTATTTTTCGATTGAAACGATTATTTAAAAAATTTCGTAAAGTAATGAGCTAATCTTAAGATGTACTACTGTGCCCAAAAAGTAAACCAATTTTCAATTTAAATTTCCCGGGCATATGATATTTCAATTTTCTTTCCTTTTTTAGGTTGTTGGTACTGTTCTTGACATCTGTGTGAAATCTGACGTCAAAATATTCATTAGTATTTGAGTTACGCTTGGCTTTGTGTGACGCCAAAAACTGATTTCTGCGATTTTTGAAATGTCGGAATTAATTGAACAAAGAACTTTATTAAATTTTGTTTGCGGAATGAATATTCGTGTGCGGAAACATATAAAATGTTGCAGATGGCATTCGGCTAGTAAACTATATCGAAAAGAAATGCTTACAAGTGGTATAAATAGTTCAAAGAAGGCAGAGAACGCGTTGAAGACGAAGAGCATTCTGGTCTACCATCAACCTCAACCGACAAAGCTCACGTCCAAAAAATTAAAGATTTGTTGCTTGCAAACAGTCAATTTACAATAAGAGACCTTGCTGATGAAGCTGTAATTTCAGAAGGATCGGTCAATTCCATTTTAAAAGATGTTTTGGGCCTCAAACGAATGAAATCTCGATTGATACCGAAAACATCGTTTTGATACCGAAAACAAAATTTTGGTAAAACATAGTCGCGTTGAAAATTGTGAACCAATGCTTTCTGACTACCAGGATAAGTTAAAATGCATCATAACGGGAGATTAGACTTGGAATTATGCTCACGACGCGGGAACAACCGATCAATCAAGCGAATATCGTGACAAAGGTGAAGCAAGACTGAAAAGAGCACGCCAAGGTCGGTCAAAAATCAAGGTCATGTTGACTGTTTTCTTCGATTATCGTGGTGTGGTGCATTATGAATTCCTTCCGTAGGGCCAAACTGTCAACAAGGAATATTATTTAAGTGTTATGCGTCGTTTGGGTGAAGCTATTCGCCAAAGAGGCCACATTTATGGAAAGACAACTCTTGATTTTTGCATCACGATAATGCGCCAACTCACACTGCATTGATTCTTCGTAACTGTTTCGCCAAAAATGAAACCCATATCGTGAAACCCATATGCTACTGCTGGCTATTCCGTAAATTCAAAAGACCACTCCGGGGACACAGTTTTGAGTCGACTGAAGAGATTCAACGTGAATCGGCACGCGCTTTGAAGGCCATCCCTGCCGATGACTTTTTAGCATGCATTAAGAATTGGAAAAAAAGTTGGCATAAGTGCATTGTGTCCGGATGGGATTACTTTGAAGGCAATGAAATAAACTTGGAAGAATAAATAAAGAGTTTTTGAAAAAAATAATAATGGGTCTTACTTTTTAAGCCTAGTAGTAAATTGAAATTCGTGCAGGATTTTAGTTTTTATTATAATACAGTTTTTTCCAGATAATCCATTATGGTCCAACCAGTCACCTCCTTGGATTATTTAATTATTACTTAAAGGAAGTAGACCTAACCATCACAAAATTGTGTAATTTTTTTGTGTTTATATTATTCTTCATATATTTTAAGTTGACATTTTAAGGGGTCCTGACGGCCGCGTGGCTAGTGCTGGTGCGCACTAGTTTCGAGTTGGAGTCCCAGCGGTATCATGAATGTTTGTAGTGGTTCGGAATACATTTTAAATCATACGTCCCACACTAATATGACAGTAAAACATAGGGCTGACAATCCCATCCCGCAAAAAGAAAATATGTGTCTCGAAGTGTACCAGTAGGCAGAAGGCCTTGGCCCGCCATGGGGCTGTTGCGCCAATGAAGAAGAAAAAGACATTTTAATACCAAAAATCGCCATATTAGTTTGCATAAGAGAATGAAGATAAAAAATATCATACAATCAAATTCAAAAATTGCTCTGGAAATTGTCAATAAAACTGGGTAAAAAGAAATTTATCTTATACGCAAATTTTAAAAAGTATAAATTTCTTATATAAACATTCATGCAGTTGTAAAAGACTGTATACTAAAATATCTAGACGTATTAAATAAGTAGAAAAATATTCTTAAGTCTTAATAAAATAATTATAAAGAGAAGGAAAAAAATGCACAGATACAGAAAAAACAATAATTTCAGTAGCGTTAAATAAAGAAATACAACATCAGAATTTATACTTTATTATAAAAAATACTGCATTGCAACTAAATACACTTCACCGCACAATTGCATTGGAATCCATTAAATGCGCTATCAAGAAATGTGTAAAGCTCCCATAATTAGGAGAAATACTGAGACTGAAAATTCAGCAGAAATCGCCCAGAACTAAAATTTTCGCATTAGAGAAAGGAAGTTGCAACTTCAGCTGAATTGACTGGAAAAGAATGCCACTGAATTTGCCAAAAAGCAAAAACCGGAAAGTCTTTTAATTCTTTGTTTTTCTTTCTCTTTCACTTTCTAAAGATAATTGTCTTAAGGAAATAGGTTTTCAGTGACTAGCTATTTCTAAGAAAATGCTCTTCATGTGAAAAGTATACTCAATAACTTTTTATCAAAAATAATTTACTTTTAAATAAAACATTGAACTATTTCAAAATGAATAAAGACATGGAATTTGAAATAGGTATTATTTCTTAAAGAAAACAATTTATTATCTATAGCTAAAAGAATATAAAAAAGAATTATTTTTAGTCAGAAGGATTTTGATATTTATTCGATTATAATTGTTTGTGTAGCAAATAATTTTTATTTGTTAGAATATAGAATTCAATAGATTGTTGATATTAAAGTATAGGTAAAATTTAAGAGATAAAACTCTCCACTAGTTTTTATTTATTATATTTTTTTAATTATTTATTATACACTAGTTTTTATTTTCTTTATTATATTAGTTATTTTATAAAAGTACACTAGTTTTCATTTTATTTATTATAATTATTTTATGCTTTCATTAATCTCAATAATTTCACATAGTTAAATAATTATTTACTGTAAAATTACTAAATAGCTGAAAAAATATTTATTGAATTGTCCATATTTATCTACAGACATAAAAACTTATGTAACATATATGTTTTATGCATTTATATCTTGAAAATTATAACATTTAAAAATGTAATTTATTGTTTTTTACTGGTGTGTAATCAAAATTATGAAATAATTATCATAGGATATTTTTGAATTAAAACCTTTCATTTTTTTTATTTTTAAATTGAGGGGCCTGAATAGCCCTTGGTACCACTGGGTTCGAGTCCCGGCGGTGCCATGGATGTCTGTAGTGGTTCAGAAACCACGTTAAATGGTAGGTCCTGGTCTAACAGGATCGTAGAGCGTTGCGGAGGTATTGTTACTACGCGTCCGTGGCTTATCTTCAAACTTCACGCTCCTCCTGGGTAGTGCTAAATGAGTAACATCGGTGCAGCGCTTGCCTTAAGACATCCAAGACAACTGTCTCAGTGTTTGCCAGCTGCATTAGAACAAAAAAAAAATTTTTTAATTGAAATTTCCTCCAGAACACCAGACGCCCTCTGGTGGCATATCGATTTAATAAAATATTGAATAAATATTGCATATTTACATAACACTGACATGTGGTGTTATCGAATATTTAAAGAATTCTCTTGTAAATTATAATGGAAATCTTCTGAAGTTTATATGTTTATCTATTTTTATCCATTAAATGTATAGTTGTTTTAGGGAGAGCGATTTTTCGTGTCCTTGATCACATTAAATTTTGGAAATTTTTACTGAAATCTACTATAATATTTTTTAAAATTATTTTCACAAGGTTTTTATACCTAATATTTATTTACATTTATTTTTTATAAATACCTACCACCAGCATTTTATACATATTATTTATTTATATTTTTCTTCTTTGAAAAATTAGTTAACGAATCAGTTTGGCACAAAATGGAAGTTGAAATTTTTAAACAGGTCTTTAATCAGATAAGTAATTGAAAATGATAGTTGTGCTGTACTAATATATGTTTGTAATTGCGCAAAATATCTAGTTAAAATAAAACCCAAACAAAATATTTTATTAATTTAATTATTTAATTTAATTAATAATTGAGTAAGGTATATTGGCATTGATGTGGGGAGCGGAGTTGACCACTTTCAATTTTAGACATTTTGACTGAAATCTATAATTTTTTTAAATTTCTTTTTTGTTTTAAAAGTTTTATTATACAGAGTTTTGACATTTTAATGTATTTTTATTTAAAATAATGTTTTGAAGTGATTAAGAATAATTTTTTTTTTTTTTTTACAAAAAACTTTTATTATACAGGTAACATTTTTTGACATTTTAAAGTCTTTTTATTTAAAATAATTTTTAAAGTAATTGAGAATATTTTTTTTACAAAAAAATTTTATTTTGCAGGTAACATTTATTTTTGATATTTTAAAATCATTTTATTTAAAGTAATTTTTTAAGGTGAATTAAAATAATTTTTCCTTCACAAATTCCCAAACCATAATTTTTACGCTTTATCACATGTTTTTCACATGCTATTCAGACTTTCCGTTGGTTTCTTTGCACATTTCAGGAAAGTTATTTTTAAAAATTTACCAAGATTAAAAATGTTTTGTTTTCTGTGGCCCGGTAATGTCAGGTCGTGTTAGATAATTTTTTTTTTATAAAGTGAAAAAGTTTTTGTACTCAAAAGCAGAATATGATTGCCATTTAATAAATTATATGCATTATCAAATTGATAAATTAAAAATGTGTTACATTGCTAAGGCTGAAACAGAAATAAAAATTGGTACATGTTGGTTGGCACAAATTCGTTCTACTTTAAACATTATATGTTGTGTTTGTTCTTTATACTTTATATGTTGTGGTTGTACTTTATACTCTATGTTATACGTTGTGATTATATTTTGTACTTTATGTTATATGTTGTGGTTGCATACATACAGGTATTAGTATATATATATGGCATCAAAAAAAAGTTTCAAAAAAAGTTACTTCGATTTCTTCCATTCATTTCGCATGACCTTGCCGTGGTGGATGGTCTTTCCACTAACAGTGTCACAACTCTTGAATGTCTTCAAATTCATTTTTTCCATCAAAAAGCCGAAACAATCAAGCACATTGAGCACTACAGTTGGTTTAATGGGCAACTCATGCCAAATTGCTCATGGTCAAAAACAATGCTGTAATTCCGTTTCAAAATATCCCTGGCAGACGAATTCACTTTCTTGATGCCGCTTACAAAAGCCATCTGTTAATACATTTTGGAACTTTTTTGATGCCGTACCGTTTCTCTCTTCATCAAGTATCTTCAGAGTTCGAATTTGAACTCATTGTGACGAGTGACTCTTGAACTCTTTTGAAAGGGGGACTTTAATTATAATAACCCTGTATATAATTGGTTATATGGTGGTTGTACGTTATATATACTTTATACTTAGGTTTACATGTTTTGGGTTGTATTTTAGATCTTTTAAAAATATTTCTTGTTTCACCCAATGCGAAATAAATAGATCATGATAAAACCAGAAATAAAATAATATGTTCTATGTTTATGGGAAAAACTAATGAAGGAAAACTAACTAAGTTAAAACTAATTTAAAACATTTAAAGAATTTTTCTTTTTGTACGGGAGAGAACAAAAATGTAGTAATTTTCTTTACACAAATAATATTTCCATAAGTGTTTGATAATTTAACACGTTAGTTAATTTAGATATAGTATTTAAAAGCAATGCTGATTTACTAAAAGTATTCGTTGATACAAAGCAATATATATGTATTGTACCAAAGCAGGTAATATACAAAGTTCCAATTATGCCATCTCTGTGGTAACAATGAACTCCCTGACTTTGTAATCGAAAATTCCCGATCCCCACACTCATATATATATCTTTTGTTAGGCTGCTGTTGGGCACTTAGCAATGAACACAATATACTATCCCAGAGAACGATATTAAATGTTCGTAAAATGACCCTAATCAATTCTCTCGTCTAAATAGCAACTAATTATTAGAGAGTTTATTAGATAGAATTGTTAGGCAACTAATTATTAGAGAAAATTAATTGAGATCGCGTTGAAATATTTTACAGTACTATTTATATTTGCTATTTATTTTTTTTTTTTAAATTCCTACTATTAGTTCACACACTCATATATATATCTTGTTCACATTTTCAATAGTTCATAAAATACTTTTTTATTCATCCACTCAAGTTCAAATAAATTTTTTTAAAACTTGTAGTGGATGGCACTGGATATTAATATAGTTTTTTCAAATATTAATTCAGTAATTAATGTTAGTTTTATAAGTGAGAAAAAAAAATTTTCTTCTATAAGATATTTAGCAACATATAAATTTAGGAATAAATACCGTCAGTGGCGAAGAGTGTAGATCGCTGGAAAAAAATTTCTTTTTCAAATTTTTTTTTCATTCTGGGTTCTAATCTGAATCAAAGAGGGAACAAAATGGAAAATTAAACGTGTGAATAAATTAGAGAAAAAGAGGGAAAATGTGTATGTGAGGAAGAGAGAATTTCTTCTAACTAAATGAAGGAAAATTATTTATAAAGGACTTTCCGCAATATAAAGAAAAAAAGCAGGAATTGACTTAAAATTTTCTTTTATATTACTTGTTTAAGTATAGTTTAATTGGTCTGCTTTGTTTTGTAAGAATTAATAATATTTTTATAAGATGTTTTAATCTCTGTTGTTAAAATAATTTTGAAATCAATAATTCATTTGTAAACCAATTACTAAATTTCGTAATTTTATTAGATGACATTTAGTTTCATACTTTGTTCAAATTAAATGAAACTTTTTTTTCTTCCAAACAAATTAAGATTGAGGAAACTCAAAATTACTATTGTAACCATGCTCTCTCCTACGGACTACAAGAGTGCCCCCTTGTGGATTTCAGGACAAATGATCAGTAGGCTTCGAGACTCTTATCCGACAGGAAGTACGGCGCAACAGGAGCTGCGGTTAGTTACAATCTGTCATCCCGAGAGGAAATTAGAAGAGTTTAGGCTTAGAAGTGGAATTCTTCCGTGAATCTTTAATTAGATGTCTTTTAATATGTCACATGTTGGTTATGTTAATTATTGTATGTGTGTAGTGTTCGGGCTTGTGCGCATGTATATAAAGCTGTGTGCTGTCAAGCCTGTGTCTCAACCCGACCACACCCAGATACAGCTGCACAAACAACCAACCATACTACACTATTGAATTAATAAATTATATATTACATTATTATTACAAAGAATTCAAAAAATGTAAGAACACATTTATGATTATAAACCTAAGTAAATATTTCTTAAAATGTTAATAAGATAATATTTTTGGGTGAAATAATTATAATTATTTATAATAATTATAATAATTATTATTGAATTATTAATTATTATTAATTCCCATAATTATTTTTTATTGCATTGTAAAACTTCAATCTGTCTTTGTTGAGAATTATATTCGTCTTACAAATAATAAAACTAATGATATGATACTTAAAAATCATAGAGCATGAAATACGAACATGTAAATCTATATAAAATTTAAAAGTTGTAAAACACTGTTTGTTGCTCACATAATTCATTGTTTAGTAAAGAAAAAAAAAACATTTAGTATACTCAGGGCGGCTGCAACTCAACGTAAATTGATTTGTCTTTTTAGAAGTAGAAGAGCGTTTAAAGAGCTTTTATATATTTCCTATCATACAAATAAAATTAACTTAATTTTGCTTGACGTTGAAGATTACATCATTATAATGGAAAATGAAGGAGGAGATTTCCGCATATATTTTTTAATTAAACTAATAGACTAAAAGAAGGCAGAAAAAGGTGTCATGATCAATTTTTCTTCATTATACAAAGCATTCAAATATATAAGACTAGCAATTCCCATCAGAGTGACAAAATACACACATGAAATTTAAATAGAAAAATAGTTCCATTTACGAAATAGCAAGAATTCATTGATAAGATAGATAAAAATTAGGGTGTCATACTAAATAACTAAAATAAACTGAAGTGAAACGAAAGATATGCAATGCAGAAATAATAAATAAAGATTATAAACGTGAAATGAAAACTTGATATTAAATAACATACAAATATGCATAATTATAGGTAGGAATACATTGGACGTAATTATCCATACATAGGCATAATTAAGTCCAAGGTGCATAAAATATTAAAATTTCAATTGTTTAAAGAATTGGAATGAGCGCTGAAGGGTATATATAAATATTTCAGGGTAGTGGGTTCTGGGATAATTTACTTCATTATTTTCAGTGGGTTTTAAAATACCAATTAAAGTAAATGTTTTTTAATCAGGCACGTTTGAGACCAGAGCCGTGCTGGATTAACCCTCCTGCCGAATTATCGAGCGTCGATATAATTTTAGCAGGCTCACCAAAGATGATAAAATTTAAGTGGTTAAAACATATACATATTTAATGTGCATACACACTTTCAGAAGCTGCGTAGAAGACATCAATAGACAGTGTATTTCAACATTCTAACGACTACAAATGTAAATTCATATATTGAATGCTAATTCAATAGAATATTCTTGTATCAATTAAAAAACAACACTATTCTAAAAGTAACATGCAGAGAAAGTTAAAACAAGCTGTGGTAAGCTACTCCATCCCAAGAAAAAATGCACATGAGCTTTACTATTTTTTAAAAAGTATATAGCATTGCTTCCACGACTCGGATATCTTATTCCTCAAATTATAAGTTTTGCAGTTTTTTTTTAGCTCTACGATGTACTACTGAAATGAAAGCAGATAGTTAAGATAAACACTGAAAGAAAAGGCAATCAGTAATATGACAATCAAAATTAATAAACGCCCATGAAAAAATCGGATAGAGAATAACTCGATCGGTGCCGAATATTAGAAAATGTCGAACAATCGAATGCCCGATTAAAGGACTCTAACTGTAATAACTTCATGCTAATCAGCATGAGATAGACATCTTATGAATCTCAATACTTATAACGATGTTAAAAAAACTCTCGTATTATGAAGTCATTATTTTTCATAACAATTATTTTTTAGAATGTGATAGATTTCACTCTTAGATTCTTAAATGAAGAGTTTTTGAACGAATCCATTTTACTTCATAATTTTTCAGTTAAGATATTTTGAATGAAGTTATTTAACTCCTTAGATTCTTCAATCAAAGGTTGAAGAATCTATTTATATCTTTAGATTCTTCAATCAACAGTTTTTAAATGCAGCCATTTCACTTTTTAGATACTTCAATCAAGAGTTTTTGAACGAAGCCATTTACCTCCTTGGATTCTTCAATCAAGAGTTTTTGAATAAAGCTATTTGGAACATCTACTAAAAGCTGAATTTTTTTCTTGGAAAAGAAATTTTGAAAGAAATCCCATCTTAACTCTATCTTTGCTGTAGAAATCTCATCTTTGCTTTCAGTATTCTGACCAATTGCATCAGAAATTTCTTGGATTATTGAATTTTGATATACTCCCTCATATCATGCACTGTAAAGGAAATCTGAATTATCACCTTGACGAAAATTTGAAATTTGCGATACAACTTAAAAAATGTCATCTATTCAGAAAAATAAATGAATGCAATAAATGTAAAGTGGATTCCTAATCATTTCCATCGTCCATCGCAGCGCCAGGACTCGGCCCTGAGACTTGTATCACCGTGCGCCAGAGCCCTAGTCACTCGGCAATCATGACAACCCCGACTATATTACTGTTTTTTAAATTTATGTCATTTTAATTTTATAAGTAAAAAAATAAATTAAAATAATATAATAAATACCACACTTTTTTATGTTTAGTAATTCCTCATGTATTCCCTCACTATCTTGTGTTCATAATTAAAATGATAAATTAAAATTCTTGAGCAGATTTCAATTTTTTAAAATTTTGTATATTTTATGTAATTTTTTAAAGATGTGTCATTAATATAAATTGATATAATACAGGTTTTTAGAATTATTTAACAAATGAATCTTTTCTTTTTCAAATAATTAAAAAAAAGAGCTTTCTCAGATCGTGCTTAAATATCTAATGATTATTTGTTTTGGAAAAGTATATTTGACTTGATTTAATTTTTATAATATACAATATAACGTTTGAAACATTTTTCTTCTATTATAATATTTATCTTTGAACAGATTGAGAAGTTATTTTAACTCCCATTCTAAACGGCTATACCAATCATCTCCTTACATTGAATGTTATATAAAAAAATATATCAATCTAGTAAATCAGATTGGGATCCAGGTTAATTCCCATGATGCCCGAGTGAGAAGCTGCTGCTATGAATAAATTAAGAGTGCCTCAGACAGTTTGATGTAATTATCCTTATCGATAATAAAAATTAAGATATGAGTCATGAATTTTAGTAGAAAGCAATCACTTTGCATTGAGTTAATCTGAATAAGCGCAACTTGAATTCTCACCTTTATGTCTTGAGTTCTATTTTAGCACTAAAATAAACGATACATATTTTTTCTAAATTACAGCAATGCTTCAAATATAATATCTTGATCAAATTAACAATAATTTATCAAATAGCTTACAAACATTTTAGTCTAATATATCTCTCTGAATTCATAAAATTAATGGAAAAATAATATTTCTTCTTGAAAATGCATAAAATTAAGAAAAGTTTATTGATAACAGTTTATGTAATGCAATTTCTTAAAATGTTTGAAATATTTTCAAAATGACATTTTTTTCAATTTGAAAATAAAATTCTAACTGAAATATTAAATTCTAACAACAATTATATTAAAAATTCCCATAAGGTCATTAAAATATTCAATAATGTTAATAAATAGTAATAAAAATTACTTTAAAATAACATAAAAAGTCATGAAAATATGCATTTATGTTATTAAATTCCAACAACGGTTAAGTTAAAATAGTCCATAAGCTGATGAAAATATCCAATCATATTATTAAATTCTAACAAAACGATCCTATTAGGACCGGGACCTACGGTTTAATGTGGATTCCAAACAACTACACACTTCCATGACTCCGCCGGGACTCGAATCCGAAACCTATGGTACAGAGCGCCAGAGCGCTAGTCACACGGCCGTCAGGCCCAGTGATTCAAATATCTATTCAACTATACACTAACTACGGGTCTGATGGCCGAGAGACTAGCGCTCTGGTGCTCGATGCCACAGAAGTTCGGAATTCCTCTTAAACCGTAGGTCACAGCTTAATATGGCTATAGATCGTTGTGAGTAGAGCTGACAACCCTACCCCCTAAAAAGAAAGCATCTCCTATCCCGAAATCTGCCAGTAGACAGACAGCCTTGGCTCACCATAGGGTTGTTGCACCAATGAAAAAGAAGGTACACTAACTATAAATTCAAGGAAAGCCCTCCAATCGGCATTACGAATACATCTGTGTAAAATTCCAACAAGTTCAGAGGATGGAACAAATAGCAAAGCATTTGCACTGCAAGCTTGATCTTTTCGAAACTGGGAGAAGATAACATTTCGTTATTTAGCATTTGATTTTTGAGGAACATTGTATATAACAGGTATTCGGCATTGTTAGTTATTACGTACCATTGTTCTCACATAACTACATGAACACAATGAGCTAGACATGACAGTTTTCATGTCTCATTGTCTCCACAGAGAACTGGAAGTCAAATGATGGAGTTGCTACCATCAACATTTGTCACCGAATGTCTGTTGTGCTTGTATAGCAAATATGAACGACCTCCTTTCAAAGTATCTCACACTCAGTAATGACTCATTGCAGGGTTATTTTAAATCACAAGTCTGCAGAGGAAATCTTTAGTTCTGACCAGTGAAAATGGCACATGTCACGAGGTGGCATCCATCCCCGTTGATATACCATTCCATTCTGCATCAAGCATAATACCGTTACTGCAGTCAATACTGGAAGATGGCGATGACCATACTGACTATTTGCAGCTGTAAATCATGATGATAGGAATGCTTTATTTCACAATTGTCTCACTTTTTTGCTCATCTATATTTTGTTTTTAACCCCACAGGAGAAAAGCGCCCTCTATTGCCAACATTTCGAACCAAAAGTTTTCCTCGATAAAGAAAAGAACCACTGTACGAAGACGAATAATAAATAATCTGCAAAATGCATATCGTAATAATAGATGTAAATAATAGATTTTTAAATGGAATTTTACTTTTGTACTGAACTTTTGAATCACTCTAAATATTATAATAAATGGTATAAACAAAATTATAAATTTATTATAATGTACCTAGTAATTATCTTTTCAAGGAATTTAAGAGTTAATTGAAGAAAATGATGTTTGTGAAGAAATAATTATCTGAAAATTATGTTTAACGGAAAAAATGAAGAAATTATTATTTTAAAGATAAGAAAAAAGAATATTTTAAATCAAAAATACAGTACTTACTGCTAAAAGAAAATGATGTTTTACCATTGATCATAAATCCAAAATGAAAAATCTGCGACTGTTATAAAGTTCAAAATTAAACTATTTTTTTTTTTTTTTTTATTATTATTTAACTGCAACTGTAGGTAATTTTTTTCATTACATTAGGCTTATGAGTGATTGTTTCAATTAATGAATTCTCTTTTTTTATAAATATCGAAACATAAAGATTTTTTATTTATGCCAGATTTCAGCAGTAAATATTTTTTTAAATGCTGGTCCATGTTTTTCTGTATTAGGAAAAACACAAATAGTGGTTCGAATTTTTTTCTCTCTTATGACAATTGCTATTTTAAGTAAATAATGAAATTGATAATTTTTAAGAGATTTACAGATTTTACTGAGCGATTAAAACATGGAGCATGATTCAGTTTTAATTTTAAAAAGAAAGAAATAAACATCTATATTATTCAATGTTTTATATTTTATTGCTGATTAGAAGATCACATCAGTCAATAACGCTTCTAAATGCTGGATTTTAACAAACGTAATTATATTTTTATTTATAAAATAATCACTGCCCAAAGCAATCTGTTCCATTTTAAAATTGCCCAGTGTTTTGCTAAATTAAACATTGAAATACGCAAATATGTTTAGATAAACATAAATTAATAAAAAAAAAAATTTCTTTTTTAGGCATGAACATCAAAAATATAGATACATAAAATCATTTGACTCATCACTTTCAGCTTGGTTACTTACTATAAAAATCGAGTCAAATATTAAAAAGATATCAAAATTTAATAATCCATTATTTTATTTTTTATATTTTTTATCATACAAAATTATATATGCAAGTATAATTTCTTTGTTAATATATATGTTAGATAATTGTTGATTTTTTGCTTATGTGATCCAACGATCACAGAATAATGAGCAAAAGCGGTGCATACTCACCCAAAGCATTATAATACAGATGCTATTTATTATTATTTTTTTTTTTTTAAAATTTAACTTCAAAGTTATAGAAAACGTTTTTTAAATAAAAAAAAATTCAAACAGTTTAATTCTAATATAAAACTACTATATTAAATACAATATAATAGTATAATACCACCAATACACCAATTATACGATCCACCTATAACACCATAAATAATCACATCTACAAGTTTTTTTTATCAATAGTTGGAAATCAAATCATAAAACTACTACTCGTTTACTTTTGCAAGAATTAAATTTTTTTTTTTCCCAGTTATTCATTTAGACAAACTTGACAAAAATGATAACAACTGTGAAAAAAATCAGAAAACAGATGCGAAATCTTTTCGATTCATAGAATATAAGATTAAACTGATTGAATACAACATATGATTTGCAATGCTTATCATGGCAGCCATGCCACAAAGCCGTGTAAAAGTGGGAAGAAAGAATACATGGCATGCGTGAATATCTTATTTCTTCGTTATTTATTTGTTCAGAAGTGTCAAATGTGTACATGCGTCTACTAAAATTTTGGAATACATCAGTCATTCACACTGATAAGAAGAAAACAATATTGCATCGTAACTCAGGATTACGTAATGCTGCAATTGGTTGAAATCACTGTCATGGCAATTTGGAATAATGGAATGATATATATACATAAACGCTCTATTATTTCGACAGGTAGCTAGTACGCATGTCCAGTAGGGATGATACACATACACAATGGTTTTGAATACCTGAGTTGTATGTATGCATGCATGGGTGAAATGTATAATAATATGTTTTTAAGAGGGTACTACTACTACTACTTCACACCACATCACTGTGCCTGGAGCTGAGTTGCACCAATGCAGTTTGGGAATGATGTGGGTGGGAAGTCTGACTGAGCTCTGTGACACTCTTCTGTCATATGAGTCCGGAACCTATGGCTTAAAGTGAATTCCGAACCATTGCAAACATCCATGCCATCGCCGGGAGTCGAACCCTAAACCTGTGGCATCGAGCGCTAGACACTCGGCCATTCAGGCCTGCTTCTATGGATAAAAAAATCAATGCACGGTAGTAAGTAACTGTGTATACAGAGAGTATTCATCTATAGGATCATGGACATGACGGTCTTTAATGGCTTATGGGGTAGGTGTAAAGGCTAAAATCATAATCGGTCTTTTAAATAAAGTTAATTTTTATATTTTCTTTTCTGCGCATTCAATACGGCAATTTCATACGTGAATAAATGAACTCACTAAATAAATTCTTTAATTACATAAAAATAAATTTATTGTTAAGCAGGACATGGAAAGTGTTAGAAAATACGTCTGTTTCTTTTACAAAAGTTCTGTTCACTTTAAGATATATGAGTTCTAAAACTGTCCTTCACCACGCGTCTTCTTTAAAGTGTGGCTGCGGATGTCCGAATGCCCGCCCCTTTCATGTCCGAGGAAATTGAAGAGAGGATTCATTTAACAGAGTATTTTAAATTGCAATCTCTGCTATCGGTAGTACAAAAGTCACTCAAGTGAGTATTCGTAAGTCAAATAGTCAACATACATGTCGAAAATCCGTTTTCTAACTCCATAACTCTTATTTATAGAAATTTCGTCTTATGGAAATTTAATAAACTTAAAATAATAATTGTTTCGACATTATGCTTAACATAATTGTTTCGACATAATGCTTAACATAATTGTTTCGACATAATACTTAACATAATTGTTTCGACGTAATTTTATAACTGAATATAGGTTATATTTTCTAATGTAATTTTTTTTACATGAGTATTTTGAAATGCCTTCCACTGTAACTTGATAAGTTATTAGAGAGTTTTTGCATACCGTACGTTAGTTACCGTAGGACGTCCCTAGCGCGCATGCTCATAGGAAATTGAGCATGCGCGCTAGGGAGAAAAAGCTAACGGACGTCCTACGGTAACTAACGTACGGTATGCAAAAACTCTCTATTATTATCTTATCATTGCTGGAGTCGTTACACCAAAAAAAAAATCATTCGTTTCGGTACTCTTTAATCCTCTTAAAATAATGAAACGCATAAGTTTCATTATTTTACTCATGCAATAAATAACACGCATGTAACAAACAATGAAATACAATTAATGAAATACAAATTACAAACATACAATTACAACAATACAAATAATGAAATGCAAGTAATAAATTTTACGCATGTAATAAATAATGAAGCGCATGCGTCTTATTATATTCATGTGTTTTTTGTCACCACTTAAAATCTATTGTGTCTAATCCTCAGTGTCCTGCAGTGCTGGACGAACATCGCATAAGTAGTCTACTCATGGCTGGAGGGAAAGGGGCAGCTTCAGTTGTGATGGCGCAGCCGTAGGTAGACGTCTGAGTGGCTCCGAGTCACTAAAGGAGGACCGTGTATTCCCGGAGGACTTTTACGGGGAACTACTTCGCATTTTCATATCGTATGGAAGGAAACCCGAAAAACTCCCACCAGGTAGTCCGACTCACGAGGTAAGATGCTGAACATCACAAATGCCATGGAGCCTCCTCATTTTTTTGAAGCAGTGTCAAGGGGCCAGCACATGGCGCCTTCTCACTGGCGATGCACATTTAAAAAAATTTTGTTCATATATACAAATAAGAATAATTTAAATTTGAATTTTTAGTTAATAAACATTTCCAAATTATTTTTTATACCTTGTATTTCTGAAGATTTTATTATTCTGATATTTTATTACTGAAAAACATTTGAAAATATTGCTTGCTAAAAACAATTTCACCGTAAATCTTACATTTATAGTTCAACAAATTAATTTTTTAATATTTATGCGTAATTAAATTAATTTTTGTTATACGTTCAAAATGGAATAATATCATTAAAGGAAAACAAGTAAAAGCACTACTGTTTTATCAATAGAATTTTTAACTAATATTCCAATTGTTTTTGTTCAAACCAATGATTTTGCCTTTATAATAAAGTGTTTATGTTACGTTTATGGGTATTAAACCTTATTATTCAGTTTAAATAAGTATTTAATAAAATATTGTAACCGTGCTGCCTCCTAAACACTGGTAAGAGAGTTCCCTGTGGAGTGCAGGAAAAATCAGTTGTTCTCGCGACTCACCCGAGAGGAAGTAAAACGCAAAATGCTTTCCTGCTGAAAAAATTTCAGTTTATAGTCTCTCATCCCTAGAAGAAATACATTTAGCGCATCGCGGCGTGTAACCAAGTATCGGGGTTTTGGCTTAGAAGGGAAGTTCTTCCACGAATCTATAATTATCAGTTTTTAAATGTGTTAAATATTGTATATCTCTAAGTGTAGTGGGGTGTTTGGGAGTGTGTAAATGAAGCAGTGAGTGAGTTCTCCAACCTGTACTTCGAGTATCTGAACCCCACCACAACCCAGTAACAATCTGATTGGCCAACCTACACACTACAATATTTTATTGCTATTCAATTTACCGATATCAAAAGGGTAGGTAGGGAGTTAAACAATGAAGGATAATGTTTTTTAATCAGGCAGACTAAAAAAATTCTGGTTATGATGTTTCTTTCAAAAATGCCTTCTTCTCAATTGAATTGGTTTTAAGAGAAATTTTTATCTTTCTATTTTTGCCTCCCTACATGTAGACTGCGTACACTCCGCTAGATCACGAGATCAGCTTATACTCTTACGAAAATCTAAATAATTCAGCTTGATTAGCAACCTGTAAAACATTCAAACTTTATTCCACTAGATTATTAAAATGAATATTGTAGGTAAAAATACTCTACTTTTAAAAACGTGAAAGAGAATCTTTATTTGTTAGCAAATAAAAATGTGCCAGTATCTCGTGAACTATGGCAAGAAAAAATTTATTTGGATGGATTCCCGAATTTTCTTTTTAATTACATTTGAGATTAACTACGACACTGTTCAATAATTCATTAAATTACTTTAGTAGGATATCACTAAAATTACAAGTGAACTTCATACATCACAAAAATAAATAATGTTTTGAATTGCTGTTTATTATTTTTGTACTTTAATTTAAAATTACAGTTACTAAATTTCTTGGTACTTGTATTTGTAAAAGGAATTAAATTGAAAAATACTATTTCATTACACATTTCTGAGAAATAAATAGTGCAATTAAATATTGTTTATTTTCTTCAATTATAAAACTCGTTTCTTATAAATATCGAAAAACCTTGTGTAAGAAAGCTTTAGAATGGAAATTTTAAAAACTAAAATACTAATGATAATAAACATACATCTAATTTATCGATAAGAGAAATTGAATAATTTATTTCTGTTTCTGATACAATATAAATATTGATAATCTTGTTCAACCTTAAATAATTGATTTCATCAGAATATAAAAAAATAGCAATGTATCTTAATCATTTCGTTTATGTGAAGCAATAATTTTTTTAATTTTTTTGTGCTGAAGTTTGTGAATGGATTATAATTTGTTATATTTTAACTTAGCATTTGAATCCATGAGACCTCAACTATTGTAGCCTTCTAAGAATTGACTTTCTATTGATTAATTTAAATGTAAGTTAGGTTTTTTATTATGAATAAAGAAGTCTTGTAAGTTAGAATGCAAGCGAGAACTGTATCATATTTTTCGGAGAAGGTTAAAAGTTCAATTAACTGTTTAATTTTGCTATTTTTTTTAATTGTTGGAGGTAGTTTAGAATAATTTCCATTTAAAAATTAAAGTTCATAAATTTTCTTATTAATTGCGGATTAAAAAAATTTTTAATGAATTTTTGCTATTGCTATATGACTAACAAATTGATTGTTTTGATTGGTAACGTTTGTTGAATTATTTAAAATTATTAGTAATAAAATAAACTTAAAATTTTGTCAAAACATTGACAAAATTTTACAGTGTTTTGAAAATATTTTCAAAATACTATCCAAAATGGTAAAAAGTTCTTAAATTGCATAATATTTTCTAATGCTTTAATTAAAAATAGCATAGAATATTTAAAATATTTTACAGTGAAAATGTAATATTTTTCATAAGGAAATAAAATAACTCATAAGGAAAAAAAATTCTAAAACTGTAATCATGGTTCCAACTACTCACCCATGTTACCTCGTATCCGTGGTTTCTCCTACGCACTGCAAGGGCGTCACGTGCAGAAGAAAATCGTCAGTTGGCATCGAACCTCCAACCCGAGAGGACGCAAGGCGCTACTAGCGCAAAATAACAATCTTTCCTCCCGAGAGCTAAAAGTGGAATCCTTTCTCGTAAATATGAGTATATGTCTGTAAAGGTGTTACCTTTGTATAATCCTTGTATACCTTTGTATAATTAATCTTTGTAGTGTGTTGTGCTCGTCGTTGTGCGCTTGTCAAAAGCATTCAAATCTTAAAAAATTAAAAATATAATGAACATCTCTGTTTTCATTTTGAATTAACATTTTATTTTGTTGATAATGTGGCTATATTTTAGAGGAAAAGGTTAAGTTGTAGACTAGCTCTTTGTCTAACTATTGTCGCTTAAAATAGAGTAACATTTAATAGAGTATGTTTTTTTTTTCCTTTTTATGTTTTCGGATTGCAAGCACTGCAATGGACCTGAATAATGCTGAATCTGCTAAAATTTTTGTAATACAAGTTTTTGTAATCAAGTAATTCATATAACAATTACTGATGTAACTGTAACCTGACATTTAAAATTCAAAATTAACCTTCAATAAACTTTTGGTTTCAAAGATTTGAAAATTTGAGTTCATTCTGAATAATAAGGTATTCGCATTTCTGTTTTTTGTTTCTTATTTTTAGAAAGGGGCATCCAAACAAATAGTGCGGAATTGATTAAGCTAGACAATTGCCTTTGAAATAGTTTTCCTTCCAATTTTCTGTTTTGATGGAAATCTATTGATTTTGGGAAATGAAAATCGCAATAGAGAATTTAGTTAATGATACATTTAAATAAGATCGAAAAGTCTTTGATGCGATAAATTAGAAGCCGTCTTTCTGAAAAAAAAAAAAAAAAAAAAAAAAAAAAAAATGCTATAATCATATAAGTGTATTGTATTACCTCGAAGTTTTTCGATGCATTTTTATTATAAAAAAATCAATATGAAATGTTGATTATTTTCAGTTTTCGAGCATATATTTTACGTAACATTTTTCACAATCATTGTTTTATCCACAGATATTTCTAACAAAATATAAAAAGAATGTAACGCCCCCTCAAAAAAAAGTACTCTATGTTTTAGTAGATGTATAAAAATGTATTTCTATAAGCTGTATTTATCAGGCAATGCCTTTTTAAATTTAAAAAAATGCATTTTTAATAAATTTAAAAAAATGCCTTTTTAGTTGCTTTTTCAAAAAATTGTCTGAAATCTTAGTGTTAAGAAATCTTAGTTATACAGAGTGTTCATACAATACCACATGTCGTGCCGATTTATTGTATACGTAACACGTAAATAATCTTTCATTGTGCAATTCCTTATATAATCTATCATATTGGTTGTTTTAAGAATATAAATTTTATTTACTTATAAATCCATCATCATCAGTGGCGCAAACACCCCCATAGTGGGTCAAGGCCGTCTGCCTAGTGACAGATTTCGAAATAGAAGATGCTCCCTTTTTACGGGGTAGGGTTGCCAGCCCTACGCCTACGCCCTATTAGACCGGGACGTAAAGGGGATTCCAAGCCACTACAAACATCCAAGGCACCGCCGGGACTCTAACCCGAAACTTGTGGTACCGAGTTTTAGATTATTTATAAATAAGTATTCAAAAGCTTAGTTACTAAGTAAATGTGCTTAAACTCTTTTTCATATCGTAAAATTGAAAAATAATGTTATTCAGTGTTGGGCATTTAGTTAAAATTTGTTTTCGTCGGAAAAAGTATTGGCAATCATTTTCTTACAAATAAAGATTTAATTAACGCCGTATCAGTTGGAGGCTTATTGTACTGCATCTCTCCATTGTTATCAAGATTTATTTAATGGTGGAGCTCAGCCTTGCAAAGATAAAGTTACATCTGAGAGAGAGTGTTTGCTGAAGTCTGATGGTCGTGTGACAAGAGTTCTGGAGATCGGTACCACAGGCTTCGGGTCGGAGTCCCGGCGGTACCCTGGGTGTTTGTAGTGGTTCGGAATCCACTTTAAACAGGTTACTGTCTAATATAATCATAGAGAGTTGTACAGAATAGAGTCAGACTTCTCATCCACATCATTTTCAAACTGTGAAGGGGCAACTCAGCTCTAGGCACAATGATGTGGTGTGGTGTGGTGTAGTAGTAGTAGAGTGTGTTTGCGACAATAGGCTTTACACCTTATTATACTATATAATTTAAATGGACTTTAGAGATGTTTATAAGATATGGAGAAAAAATAACTATCTGGAACATTGAGCATGGTGAATCAACCTTTGACCTTCATCACAGACCGTGCCCGGAGTGAAGGATAGAAAACCAAAGAATGATGGACTACATAAAGTCAGAGACTAGCCATAGGGTAAAGGAAAAATGATTTTTCCTCATAAACCAATCAAGTACAAAGAGAGGAGCCCTAGATGAAAGCTCTGACATATCAATAATGGTTTCAAAAGGAAAAGTAAAAGTCAAAAGGGGAATCTTAGATCGGGTGACAGAAGATGGTGAGAAACGTACATGAAAAAAGAGTTGTAATATAGTCGCGATAATCTCTATAAATCCGAGGTGGGGTGAGGCCATGCCTTTGAGAGTGAAACCAGAGATCGTAGTTAAGAGTGTGATGAAAAAAGTAGCTTCATGAAGAGCCTTGCCTTGGAAGACTTCCGAACAGTTGCGGCGAAATCATTATGACAAGACAGGTGTGAACGCAATCACAAACCTTAAAAATAGCCGACAACATTGATTTTGATGAGGATTGACAATGATTGACGATGACTGACAATGATTGAAGATGATTGACAACGACAATTATTGTGTCTTTGACAAGCTTCTTTATATGTGATGGATTAGTTTCAAATTTTTATTTGATAGATTCTCAATGTTTCGCCCTGCATAGTTAAAAATTTAGACTAAAACTTTATGGATTCGTCGCAAGGCCAACACTATAGCTTAAAATAGTTATTTGATTAATGTTAATTGCATATCAAATTATTACTTATAAATAATCTATTGAATGCAAACTTCTGTTATAAAATTATTACTGGTTGTTTGTTAGTTGATTCTTTTTGCTATTTTGAATGCCGTATGCAACTATTTGTAATCTAGAAGTAATATATTTATTTTTATTGTGGGTTGATGAAAAATATGACAACTGTAAGTATAAAAATCGGTTAATTGTATTTAATTCATAAAAATGATAATTGCCTAAAATATAAATAAAACATCGTTTTTTTTAAATATTTATTTCAAGTGAATGTTGTAAGGTCTGGTGACGATAAGTTCAACCATTGGAAATTGTTCAGCTAATGTCATTTGAATGACGGACATGCCCACAAAGTCTATTTCTCTTTAAATTGTTCCGTCTTGGTAAGTTTGAGATCTTTTTATTTCTCCTCCGTTTTACAAGTTCCGTTTACTTAAATAAGTAAATGGATGTAGTGATAAAAGTGAAAGTGAATAAATAATGGTAATAAGTAAGCGGTTTACTGTATCCGAATGTGGCGTTATACCATTGTGTCATCAAACCACTGGATGCGGCGAAATACCATTTCTTTTGCACTTTTCTAGTATTGCATAGCTTATGTGGATATATTATTTCTATCCGAACACCCAGTATAAATTCAGTTATATTGTCTTAACAATATAGTAGTAGCACTATATAATACTATATATGTATAGAATAGTAGCATATAAATAGAATATATTGTATTACTGTAAGTATATTTATTTCGTATTAAAATCAGAGATGTATTTCCAAATAGATTATAAGTGAAAATGCTTAAAAAAACTGTCAGTTACCATAATTTACCGCTGTACTGAGTAACCATAATACTGAGTAAACTACTTTTATTTATTTATTCCCCTGTGTGTGTGTTCGTGTTAGAATAGCCCCACTGTAGCCCATGAATGCAGTAAAAGGCGACTTACATGGGTACTCAGTGCCCTGGAGTATAACCGAGTGGGGTAAAGTCAGGATTCTGGCCTTTGGGTGTCCCATGTCCTTGTGCCGCAAGATCAAGGACAAAAAGAAGCTGCATTTCTTACCCATTATCATCACTCGGCAGTCGGGATCCCTCCTTCTTTCCATGGGATCCCACGGGTTCTTCTTGCTGTCGACCAAGTGGGATAAGAAACAACAGCATTTATTATCATTTTATTTTATTTTTGAATCTTCTGCTTTTTAGATGAAACATTTGATAATATTACATAAGTCAACTATAATATTAAACCAATAGGTAAAAATAGAATTTCTTCTTTTTTCCTTTCTGATTATTATTGAAATCTTGAAAGCAATATTGAGTATTTATATATCAACAAAAGTCCCCTTTTCGTTTAAAAAATACATCGGAATGGATTATAATAAAATGCAAAAACATATTGACAATTTTTTTACAAATTTCGATCCAAAACTATTAAAATTATTTTTTCAAAAATAAGAATAAAAAAAATAAATAAGGTAAGATGAAAGATAAAATAATTTTTGTGATCCCAAAACAATGATAATTTAAAACTATCCAACACTGGATTTATCCTATCAAACACAACAATTTTTTTTTCGGAAATTTTTCAAAATATTTTGCAACTAGCTTTTTGACATTCAATTCCCCGGACTGAAAGTTCCAAAATAATGTAAAATAAAACATTTTTTTTTTTGCACTATTTTTTCATAAATGTTTCTTATTTTTGTTTTCAATACATACTCTCATTCTGTAGCATGAACAAATACTTCATTTAATTTGTCTTACATGAAACGCAGAAAAACAACAACACTTTAACTGCAAACGGATTGAAAATCGAAAACATCAGTGATCTACTCTCTTAGTAGCTAACTGTTGCAATCGAATTACCTTAATTTTGTTGATACTAAAATTTATTAAAAAAATTTATTCAACATATAAAATTAAACTCGTGATTTCAACGCCTGTGATAAAAGTAATAATTGAATTCAAAATAGAAATACTCACACAAGCAGGATAATTTCAAAAAGAAATGCAAACCATTTTAAGAGAATACAAATAATGCACAGTATTTTTAATAATTAACAGATCCAAGACTACCTTTTCACACTTGAAATTTAAAAGCATCCCAAAAATATTTTTAACTTAATTTATTTAAGATAGATGCATTAAATAGATAAAAATTGCATCTCTTTTAGCAGATTAAATTTATTTATTAATAGAAAAGGTGTATATAATATCTAGTTTACCTGGTGTAAAAAATAAAAACAAGCTTAATAGCTTAAATAAACAAACTTAGTTAAAAGTTAAAAATTTTTTAATACTTATTACACTTATTACTTACACTTATTACAGTATACTTTAACACTTTTTTCACTTATTACTGTTGTGTATTTGCTTATGTTACTACAAATATGATTTGCCTTTTTTATATCTATTATTTTTATCTATATTTTATTGATTTTATGGATGAGTTCGCAGAAGAATGGCTGAAAGAAGGAAACCGATAAAGATATCTATTTGAATTGAATATTTAACTTTCTAATAATTGTAGAAATACATTTATTTGCACGATTTTTAATTTCTTTCTGTTATTCCATCCGCAATAAACAGTTCCAACAGCTCTTTATGATTCTGACTTATTTTCACTTCCGATTATTCCACGAAACTTAGGAATCAGAAATCCAGGAAATCTAGCTTTCATAATTTTTGTCGTATTCCTTTTTACCATTCATTAAATGTATTTAGATTTATCTTCAACAATATGCTTAAAATCACTATGATATTACATCTCACATTGCTTGCCGTTGTTGGTTTCATCTAATTATTTTATAATTAGATTGATTATTGAATTCACATAAAATAATTTTATTAGAATTCAATACTTTTAAAATTATTCAAAGATGAATAGCATGTGCAATTGACAAACAAAATGAGTCAATTTATTTAACTAACATTTCAGATTTGTCATCAAGTAAAACATATAGTAATGCAAAACATTGAATCATATAAAATCTTCGAAAATAATCTAATAAAAATAATATTCTAGATTAGAACTCGACCCGTCAGACAAATATTCTGAAGATCGATTAATTTATAAGAATTCCCCTTCGATTACAAAGCGAGTACTTTTTTAAGCTTACATTCGTCAAATTAAGAAAGTATCAAATCATAATAGATAAAAAAAACCGGTATTTAATCATAATGTAATAGTGCTTCCTCCTACGCACTGCAAGAGTGCCCCCTGTAGCGTTCAAGAAAAACGGTCAGTAGGCCTCAGAAACTGTCACTCGAGAGGAAGAACGGCGCAACCAGCACAGCCGCTGAAAAACGCTTAGCTTGTAATCTCTCATCCCAAGAAGAAATATATTCAACGCAACCTGCTTTGGCCTACAGACTCTCACCCGGAGGGGAAGTATATTTCGAGTATTCAATGCGTACCTGAGTATCTTTATTTTCGGCTTCGAAGTGGAATCCTTGCACAAATATATATCTTATACGAAGTATATATCTTTAAATGTGTTACATATTGTATGTTTTAATTGTGGTTTTTGCACATGTCAATAAAGATGTATGTTCTCAAACTTCTGTCTCAACCTAACCACACCCAGTTCCAATACTGCTGCACAACCCACAACACTACAATAATAAATAAAACTATACATATTAGGCATACAATGCAAATTATTTACATCTTTGAATACTTTGTTTTCTAGTCATTTATAAATGAAAAAAGGGCCTGATGGCCGAGTGGGCCTGCCGTTTTGTGCCACAGGTTTTGGAATCGAGTCCCGGTGCCATAGAGGCTTGTAGAGGTTCGGAATACACCTTAAACCAAAGGTCCCTGTCTAATATGACTGTAGAGCGTTGGGTGTAGAGCTGACAACCATATCCCGTAAAAAGAAAACATCTCATATCTCGGATTCTACTAGTAGGTGGACGACCAACATGAGCTGTAGTATCGCGAAGTTAGTTAGTTAGTTATAAATGAAAAATTGGTGCTTTTCTTGTAGGTAAACACAAATAACTTTATTAAAATGTGGGTGTGTTTTCTTCTGTTAAAAAAAAAAATATTGGTTATCAAATAATTGTAACTGAATAAACTGGGTTTGAAACTTGGAATAAATCAAAATTAAGTTCGAGTACAGATAATAAATATTTTAAAATGCATTAAATTGGAAATAAATGTAACATAAAATTAAAAAAATTCAATCGCCAATATAAAAACTAAGTTAAGGCTTTGATAATAGACAGTTTTTGCATACCGTATTTTGGAAGTCCGTTAGCTTTTTCTCCTTAGCGCGCATGCTTATCTGTAATAATGTTTCCTATGAGCATGCACGCTAAGGAGAAAAAGCTAACGGACGTCCAAAACACAGTATGCAAAAACTGTCTATTGTTCATTTTATTTTAAATAAATGTTTTTAGATTTTTTTTTATTCCAATGCAGCTGGCAACCCCTCAGACAATTGTCTTGGATGCCTTAAGGCAAACGCTGCACAGACATTACTCACTTAGCACTACCCAGGAAGTGCGTGCAGCTTGAAGATAAGCCACGGAGTCACAATATCCTCGCAACGCTCTACGATCCTTTTAGACCGGGACCTACGGTTTAAAGAGGATTCCGAACCACTACAAACACCCATGGCACCACCGGGACTCGAACCCGAAACCTGTGGTACCGAGCGCCAGAGCGCTGGCCACTCGGCCATTCAGGCCCCAAATGTTTTAAGATAAAACAAAGGAATTTTGGAAAATTCATCCATTGCAGTTCTTGGAAAATAAAAATATTTAAGTAAAAGCAATGCTAAAAATGTTTGTGAGGATAGAGAAATCCATAAAAAGCTTTTAAATTTACTAAAGTACACTAACAAAAATCGCTCAATTTTTCATTTCTTCTTTTGCACGCGATGGACTTGCTTGTTTTGTCTCAGTTTTGTCATGGCGGTAAGCGTCGCTTTTCAATAAATGTTCCGAATTCTTTTCTTTCGGAACACATTTGCAACCGATTTCTTCTGTTTATAAAAATAAAATCCGTTTTCCCCTTTTTTAGATGAAACCTGTTCGTTCTTAAATTGGGAATTTTTTAGAACAGTACCGGCAAACGATTTTTTAAAATGCGATAAAAATTATTCTCTTTTAAGATTTTTTATTCTTTCTTCTTACTGACGTTTCTTAAGCTATTTTCAAATTAAAAATGAAACTAATGTTGAGATTAATTCCTTGTTTCTGCGAAATCTTTCATCTGTTTGTCGTTTAAAAATTAAAGTTTTAACTTCTGAAAAATGTTTACAATATTTTCTTGGAACCTCGAAAGACAAACAATAATAACTGAATCAAAAAATTAGAAGTTAATATTTAAAGCTAATAAAAAAATTAGCTATTTAATATATTTCTTTAAATTAATAGTTTAAGTCAGGGGTGGCCAACCCAAATGATCTTGTGGGCCACTTTGGAAATGCATCCGACTCTGCGGGCCGCATATAAAATTATATATCTCCATATTAGATTTAGACCCACTATAGACATTTTTGTGGAGCGAAAAATTGAAACATAATGAATTATTATTATTGTGTTTACTATTATTTTTACATGTAAACATAGATAATATAATAATAATGATACTAAATGCACATTGTAAAGAAATGTATAACACAAAAAAGGAAATATAAAAAATATATAAATATAAATGAAATGAATTTATTAAAAAATATTTATTTTACTAGTGTGATATTTGTTTACGCAATAATATTATTTTGAAATCAAAATTAATTTTTTCTCATAATTTTGACAGATAAATTTTAAATACATGGATGCACAAACAATGTAATTTTTTAATACATTGGTTTTCACTACTTCGGAAATTATAAAATAAATATATTTTTAAAAGTGTAATAACGGGAAATAAAGTGTGTAAACGGGTTGCCCCGGTTTAAATAATTGATAATAATTAATAACAATTTCAATCTAATTTTATTTCCAATTCGCACGATTATTAAATTCATGAACTTTTAATTTTTTAATCACAAACTGTCACATAAATGTTTGGATTTCATAGATACTTAGTTATTATTTAAGTTAGTTTGTAGTTTTTAATTCCAACATTTCATCCTAATTCCATCATCTCAAAAGTTTCATATTTTTTAAACACTAACTTCTTTTGGTTTTACAATTCAAATTTGACATTTTAAGAACTTACCCTTTTTAAAATGAGCTATATTTTTATTCATTTAATTACGGCTAAATTTGTTTAAATTCGTTTCAAATCAAAGGCAATTTTAAATGTTTAAATAAGTACAAAACAATCTAAAATTAAAAATCTAAAATTAAATTATATTTAAAACTTATAGATAAAAATTATTCGTTTAATATTGTATAAAACACCACCATAATTTTTGGTTTGCATAAGAAAGAAAAATTAAAAACATTTAAAAAAAACTTTCATTATTCTTGTCAACTGCAGATTTTCAATTTACATACTAAATACAATGGCTTTCATAAAGAATAGGGCGCTTAAAATTTTTCCGCAATAAAAAAGCATATTAGTGGTTAAATGTAAAAAAAAAACTTACATAAAAAATTTTAAAATTATTATATTGTTCTGAATAAATTTATCGATCGATATTTTAAATATTTATTTAAGGTTTTTTGTAATTAAAAAAATGTACCCATAAAGGTAAAAAGAGCATAACAAAAGTGAATAGGCAACAAAATATTTTCAGACAAATTGAAAAGTAAAGATATATATTTTCCTTTTTTTTTATTTCAAAATTGGTGACACTTTTAAATATCGTCAGATTTCATACTTGAGGGTTAATTTTACAACGAGAAAAAATTCTGGTTATTTTTTAAATCTGGCTTACTTTCAACAAGAAACACTATTTGATTTTCGATTTTTTATTCTAAATCCAGAAAAATTTTCAAAAATGTTTCTAAATTTATGAAACTAGTGCCTTTGAAAGTTTCGCTTTTCATAAATCACTTCAAAAACTCTACTAAAAAAACGAGGAATGTAGTGGCCATCCATTGAAACTCATTCAGTATTAACAAAAGTTTATTCCATAAAAATATGTGAAAGGCTGTAAAATTTTGTGTGAACTTTAATGAAGAAATTCTTTATTCAATTTTCGCAGAAAATGTCACTGAAAGATTTCTGCTGAGTTGCGTGAGCGTACTTTTTGTGTGGGTGTATAGTATGACAAAACTTTTTGTGAGTGAAAAGAACAAGAGGTGTTCGTGAAATTCGTTTATTCCACATCACTGTCTGGATTAGGAAATATAGTTATTAATGGTGATATAAGGAATTGCTTAAATGAACTAGAAGTCAAAACGTTTAAAAACTGGTGTCCAAAAAGGGAGACCAATTTTTTTTTCAAAAATTCTTTATTTATTATTTCAAATTTATTTCATCGCCTTCAAAGTAATCCCCTCCGGACACAATGCACTTAGGAACCCTTTTTTTTTAAATCCTCAATGCATGCTGAAAAGTCAACGGCAGGGATGGCCTTCAAAGCGCCTGACGATTCACGTTAAATCTCTTCAATCGACTTAAAACGGTGTCCCCGGAGTGGTCTTTTGAGTTTAGGGAATAGCCAGAAGTCGTACGGTGTGAATACAGTGGTTGTAAAATGATATAGGGTTTCATTTTTGGCGAAAAAGTCACGAAGGATCAATGCAGTGTGAGCTGGCGCATTCAGTGTTTTCGGTACCAATCGAGATTTCACGCATTTGGAGCCCAAAATGGAATTGAAAGATCCTTTTGAAATTCCAACATCATTGTAAATCGACAAGTCTACAATGATGCAAATCGACGGTTTGCAAGCACCAAATCTATAATTTTTTGAACGTGTGCTTCGTCGGTTGAGATTGAGGGTCGACCAGAAGGCTCAAAGCGTTCTCTGTCTTCTTTGAACTGCTTATACCACTTGTAAACATTTCTTTCGGGTATAGGAATGCTCACCGAATGCCTTCTGCAACATTCTATACGTTTCCGCATACAAAATTGAATGCAAGTTCTTTGCTCAATGAATTCAGACATTTCAAAAATCTCTGGAATCAATTTTAGCGTTTCATAAAGCCAAGCGTAGCTTAAACGCTAATGAATATTTTGACGTCAAATTTCACACAGATGTCAAGGACAGTGCCAGCAACCGAAAAAATAAAATTCCGTAAGTCCCGGGAAGTTTAAATTGAAAATTGGTGTTACTTTTTGGACACATTAGCAAATGCTAAAGAATATTTTGTATAGTGTTAAATTTTAAAAATAATGAGACATTTTTTTTAAATTTTTTATTTGATTCTTAACTGTAGCCTGTTACTTTAGTGAAACTAAAATTATTTGTGTATTTATATAAATAAATTTATAAAAATATTAGATATTCTTTTAAAATAAAATTTCTAATTGTTTGTTAAATTATGAGAGAAACTGTAATTTTTTTTTTCAGTTTTCGAAACATGTTTCATATTGTGGTTATGTAATATTCATGTTTATCAATGGTATTTAATTTAGTTTGTGTAATGCAGATATGATTATTTTTTTAATAACTTCATTTAATACAATACATTTCTATTTAAAAAAAAGAAAATTATAACTTTACTACATTATATATATAACAAATCGAAATTTAAAAAAAAGGATTGATTTTGTAATGTAACATTAAGTTTGAAGAAATTGAAAAGTGTAAGTATTTACACAAATTTCGTAAGATAAATATAAATTTAATCTCTCTATTTATGTATATATTTATAGATACAAAATGCATTCCAGAATTTTTATTTTTTACAATTGCAGACACTAAAGAAACAATCATCGTCATCATATGCGGTCCCATGGTGGGCCGTGTGCCTACTGGCAGATTTCGAGACAGGAGATGTTTTTCTTTTTACGGGATAGGTTTGTCAGTCTACGCCCAACTCTCTACAGTAATATTAGACCGGGACCTACAAATTACTCACCTATTAAAGTGAATACTGAACTACTACAAACATCTATGGCTCCGTCGGGACTCGACGTGAGGCATTAAGAGCCAAAGCACTAGTCACTCGGCCATCAGGCGCTCTAAAGAACAATCGATTTCGATGTAATACTATTTTAGAAAATGTAACGTTGGGCATTATGGAGTTGAACATATGCTTTTTATCACAAACAGGAAATTTTACTGCAGATTCATGTAGCCCAGAATTTAATGTAGCGCATGTTACATTACACACACCAAAGGGAATAGGTGAATAGACTTTTTCACAAGACTTTCAACGGTAACTAACCCTCATTTCGGTAATTTGAACTCATTTTTAACTGGAAAAAATCTCAAAATATCTAAGGACGTGTCCATGCAAGATGCTCTATCACAGTCATCTCCGAATCTTCTCGTTAATCAATGAAATGGGTGCAGCAAACATCAATTTTATAGTTTTTATCATATGAGTATGAAATTAAATAAAGGTGTAATAGTAAATATGTGCTGTAAAGAACCATACAAATATTTTGTTTATCTGCAGTTAAATATTCCAGTTAGTATCCTAAAGTGCAATGCTGTCCAGAAATGTAAGATTCCTCTCGTAGATTTAAAATAGCGAATAAAAGTGAAGTTTCGAGTTCTCAGTCTGAAAATGAGCGTCGAAAATAACGAATTTCGCTTACCGGGAAAAAGATATGCTTAAGAAAATGACAGACGCAGAGCCTCATAGGTCCTGATCGAAATTTTAAACCTTTGAAGCAGAAAAGGAGAAAGTGGGGTTTTTTTTTTATTCCCCACAGTTTTATTTCCATAAATTATTCGTGCACGCAAAAAATAAGATGTTTTTTTTTTTTTTTTTTTTTTTTTTTTTTTTTTTTTCAAAATTTGCTGAAGAGAATATTTTGCCACTGTGAACGTGTCCGAAGAAGTTCAATTATTATTAAGATAGTCTTGTTTTATTAAACTTCCTTGGTAAATATGAAATGAATGCAAGCAAATTTTTGTTAAAGTAAATAACTTTTATTAGACTTTGTGTATTTTTAAAGTTTTCAATAATTGTTAACATAATTACACTAGCTTACTCACACGTGAATAAATTGTTTCAAACATATCATGTACATACATGCCTTTGCTCGCATATGCAATTGTCTGAACTATATTACGTACAGACATCACTTTACTTACATGTGCATAAATAGTATCAACAAAATCAGACATCATTGTATCACATGTGCATATAGACATCATTGTAACTTACAGACATCATTGTATTCACATGTGTATAAATTGTCTGAACCCTATTACGTACGGATATCACTTTACTCACACTTGCAGAAATTGTCTCATCAAAATCACGAAAGACGATACTTTTTTCCGCATACATACATGCAGAAATAGCATCGTCGAAATCATGTCAGACATCAGTTTATTTACATGTCCATAAATTATACCAACCAATTCAGGAAAGACGAATTTTATTCACACATGCACAAAGAGTATCAATTAAATTTGGAATATTTTGCCACTGTGAACGTGTCCGAAGAAGTTCAGTTATTATTAAGATAGTCTTGTTTTATTAAACGTCCTTGGCAAATATGTCTAAATATTATATAAATTTAAAAAAAGGGATACATTAATTAATAGGATTTAGTGTAAAACCACTTCGCATTAAATACTAAATACACTTAAATACTAATACACTAAATACACTAATTAAATACTAATACACTAAATACTAAAAATTTTAAATATATAAAATATACATAATGATGAGATGTTTTTTTTATTTATTTTTAACAAACTCTCAGAAAGAGTAATATAAAATCATGCTGTATTAAGTATACTTCTGAGTATCATAGATTAATTATAAAGAATCAACCTACAATATTCTAATACATCAAGATTTTAGATCACTTTTCACGTGCCGTGTTGGTGTCTAATATATAAATATTGCTTTAAGGAGATTCCTTCACGAACTCCCAAATCACAAAAGCGTTGTAAGTCCGTCACAACCATTAATAACAATAGCCCACTAAGCACGACACATCAAAACTTAAGTAATATTCTACCTTACGATCCGCAATAACCCATCAATCTATAGAATCAAACACAATTCACAATTATGTCAAAGCAGGTTCGAAAACCCCCAGAGGCTTGACAACGTGGAAAAAGGAAACGTACTCAAGGAATAAATTATTCGAAACATTTATTTAATACGAAACGAGTTGGTTTATTTGCATTTTAAGCAATTAATAGTATTCTGCAATAAACACAATTAACCGATTTTTATACATAGATTCGTCATCACTCTGCAATAATATTGCTATTGTGCCCAAAAAGTAAGACCAATTAATTTTTTTTCAAAAACTCTATTTATTCTTTTAAATTTATTTCATCGCCTTCAAAGTAATCCCCTCCGGACACAATGCACTTATGGCAACGTTTTTTCCAATCCTCAATGCATGCTGAAATGTCCTCGGCAGGGATGGCCTTCAAATCTATTAAGTCCTCGGCAGGGATGGTGTCCCCGGAATGGTCATTTGAGTGTACAGAATAGTCAGAAGTCGTACGGTGGGGTGTGGGTTTCATTTTTGGTGAAAAAGTCATGAAGAATCAATGCAGTGTGAGCTGGTGCATTCAGTGTTTTCGGTACCCATAGAGATTTGACGCGTTTGAGGCCCAAAATGGAATGGACCAATCCTTTTGAAATTCCAACATTATCAGCAAGGTCTCTAATTTTAAATCGACGGTTTGAAAGCACCAATCTTTAATTTTTTGGACGTGGGCTTCGACGGTTGATGTGGAGGGTCGACCCGAGGTCTCTTCGTCTTCAACGCGTTCTATGCCTTCTTTGAACTGTTTATACCACTTGTAAACATTTCTTTCCGATATAGGAATGCTCACCGAACGCCTTTTGCAACATTCTATACGTTTCCACAAACAAAATTTAAAATCGCTGGAATGAGTTTTAGCGTCTCACAAATCCAATCGTAGCTCAAACACTAATGAATATTTTGACGTCAAATTTCACATATGTGAAGAACAATGCCAGCCATCTAAAAAAAAAAAAAAATTAAAATTCCATAAGCCCCATAAATTTTAAATTGAAAATTGCTCTTACTTTTTCGACACAGTAGTAGGTCAGCATTTTCATTTAGACAACGCGGATCATTTCTGCAGTTTCATAGGAATGACTCCCAGACCTTACCTAATTCATCAATCAATTCCATTTAATTTTGTCTTCACCCTTTAATCCGGACAGGGTCCGTGATGAGGGTCAAAGGTTTACTTCTCACACTCAGTGTTGAAGCTGGTAAAGTTTTCCAAGTCACATAAATTTCTGTTAATTGGTCAGGCCCCTCTCTCTCCCTATTAATAAGGCCCCTCTACTACCTCAAACACACTTTCTCGGGCGTAACTTTATTGTTCCAGGGCTGCACCCCACAATTAAATAGATCTTGATTAGAAACGGGAAGTTATGTAGAAGAAAACGCCTTTAAAAGGGATGACGGCAATTTAGAATCTATTGCCAAGAAATCATCTTCTGGATATCATTAACTCTGAATTTATAGATGCTGCCAATTTTTACAGGTGGGAGGGAATTTAAAACTAGAAACTAGAAAACTGGTTATATATATACATATATATATATATATATATATATATATATATATATGTATATATATATATATATATATATATATATATATATATATATATATATATATATATATATATATATATATATATATATATATATATATATATATATATATATATATATATATATATATATATATAAAGATTTAAAAAGATTTTTATACATGAAACAATCAATATTCAATACATTTATTAATGACTTTTAAAAGAGAAGCATATATGTTATGGTAGTTGCATTTGAGTAAATTCTTGTTTTACAAATGACATCGCAGTAAATACTAAAATGTGAGCCGTTTTTTCAATTCCTTCTGTTAGCTGACACTCTCCCTATATATATGTTGTTCAAATTTTCGATCATTCATAAAATACGTTTTATTCATCCACTGAAGTTGAAATACATTTTTTTGAACTTATATTGGATGACACTTCATATTAATACAGTTTTTTCAAATATTAATTTATTCATTAAATTTAATTAATTAATTTTAGTGTTTTTTTTAGTTAAGTTGCATGTATCTTATAATAGAGGGTGCCAGATGTAAGAGGAAAATGTCAACTTTATTTGTAAAGGACTTTCTGCAATAGAGTAAAAAAAAAAAGTAGGAATTGACTTAAATTTTTTTTTTTATATTACTTGTTTTATAAATTAATGGCGAAACCGTTTTGCCATCCAACGCAATAACGTAACCTTTTCAATTTATTCGTTGCTTTGGATTCCTGCAAAATCTTCATATTGTATGCATACAATTTCACCTCCTTCACAGTGGATTGAAATGTTCCGTATTAAATTCCATCTTGGCAGGATAACCTTTGGCAATAATGATTTGGGAGATTCAAGTAAACATTCCAAATATTTTCTGAAATACTTTCTTTCACTTTATGCGCACTGCTTCGAAGTCTGTCCACTGCAGTTCCAGTTTCTTCAAATTTCTTCGCTACATTTTGGTTGGTTTTATTTCTCGTTATCTCGTTTCAATCTCATTATGCACTGCAACGTAAGCTGAATCCTGAGATAATAGAGAGCTTTTGCATACAGTACGTTAGTTACCGTAGGACGTCCGTTAGCTTTTTCTCCCTAGCGCGCATGCTCATAGGAAATTATGTTTCCTATGAGCAGGCGCGCTAGGGAGAAAATGCTAACGGACGTCCTACGGTAACTAACGTACGGTATGCAAAAGCTCTCTATTATTCGACGGCGAAACTTCTTTCCTCTAACGACAAGAAATGCGGATTTTTTAATACTTAACGTCAAGCAGAATTGAGCACGAGAAATCATCTGTAGGGTAAAATTGGAAGGTTTTATAGAAGCAACAGTTATGCGCCACGTGAAATTTAGACGAATTTAAGGCCAGTAAGAATTAACCATCAAACGTATAATGCTGGTAAAGCAGCGCTTTTTAATGCTACAGTTGGCAATGATCTTGCCACTTGAAAAACGTTTGTCTTACATTTTTTTGTTTTAAACTTGATTTAAAGTTTTGTTACTCATTTATTTTTTATAATTTTTAGAAGACAAGGAGAAGGTAAAGTGTCTATGTTATTTGTTACTGTTTCTGAGTACTGCTAAATTTTTGAATGATTTTTAGAATTATCCCTAATAATTGTGAGAATGGGGTGATTGTAAACATAATTTGCGTTCTATTTTTATACTATTCTGCTTTGTGAAGGAGTGCAAAAGGACACTCTCACGGGTGTGAGAAAATTCCTCCACACTCCCACAATCTATATAACTTGAAAGCAGCTGTAATGGATGTATTAAATAGAAGTAAAATACACACACAAAAAACAAACTGAAGAGGCTTGCGGTACTCCAATATTAGTGATGCCTGACCTTAATGTGTACAACTTTTGTCTCCGTTACCAAACTTGTTCTAAATTTATCATGTTTTGGTTCCACTTATAGAAAATTTAACTTCGCTTGGTAACTATGGATATAATCATTGGTCCAAGTTAGGCCTAAGTTATGCCAATTTGGTGATAGATAGCATTTTGCTTACTGTATGCTACTATTAAAAAAAAAAAACCGGTTCAGCATAAATTAAACGCTTAATAAAATAAAATAAAACATTTAATTAAGTCTAACGATTTTATACGCAATGAACTTGCTTGGAAATTGTTAAGTTGATAAAATAATTTAATAGCAGGTGAGATTATGACAAGTGATCATATGGAGAAGTAAAGTTAAAGATAGAAAATAAAGCACATTATGAGTGCTACATTGATAGTAGTTTTCTACAATTTTATCTTATTTTATAATTACTAATCAATCTCAAGATCAAAATTCTGACAGTGTAGGAATCTAGGTATAGAAAGATATACTTAGATTAATTGAATATACAGTACATTTAAACTATTTCATTTCAATAGAAGTGTAATTTTATATTGAATTCAGCAAATATCTAAAGGAAATCAAATTAAAATCAAGTTGTCGTTTTTATATAGGACAAATTATGTTTTGTTCTATTATCAGGTTTTTTCGTTGTTCTTTTTTTGCTGTAACTGTTCATAATCTGCTATTGGAAATAAAAAAAAAAGTATAGGACAAATTAAGTTCGCATACTTTTACAGATCCTTTATTATATCGCTATCATTTCTATAAACTTTTTTTTTCTGAATTTTTGTCACAATGAATAGAAATTAATTTTGAAATTTGTTTGTTAGTTTAAATAAATTTTATTTAAAATATATATTTTATAAAAGGAGCTCATTGTTGAGATATGAAGAAACTATTCAAGGCCAATTAAAATTTAACATTCAATGAGAAAAAAAACTTTTATTTTTATTTTTTACATTAAAACACTAGAACTTTTATGTATAAGACACAATAATCTTTTATAATATGTTACCTAGTCTTTATATAATGCTTTAAGGCTTCTTTTTAATTAAGAAATAATGACAAGTAAGGCAGAAAACAATTAAATTTTATTGAAGTGTCCTTTTGTAAGCCTTTGAATTTTAAAAAAAAAATATTATTTTACGATTATAGCAAGTTAATTTCTTTTTAAACTAATTAAAATTACTAATAAATAAACTTATATAACTTTTAAACTAATTAATATACTTATTTAAACTAATTATTCATAGATTTAATATCATTAATTATATACAAAAATGGGTGTAAGTTTCTAAGTAGGGCTAAAGACAGTGCCAAAAGGACAAAGGGCAGGGTGAGAGAATTAAAAAAAAAAAATTTTTATTCAACTCACTAACTTTGTATTTACTTTTTTAAATGCACACATATATTTCAGAAAAAAATACTATTTTTTGCAAAAAAAACTTTTTAAGAATAAAACGACCACTTGTGTTGTCTCAATATCCAAGAAATATTTTGCAAGAGTCAATTTTCAGAGCTTTTTTTTTTTTTGAGTCTGTTTGACAGATACACTTTGATTTTTTTTTTCTCGTACATCTCTCATGCTGACAGGATAATACTTGACACGCAGAAATGAAATACGTGTTGTAGGATCAAATAGACACTTTACTTGTAACATTTTATAGCATGACAGTTAAGTCTGTCAACATGCTTTTTTGCCAAGTTATAACGTAACTTTTTTTTCCTTCTTCCTAGTTTCCGAAAGATGGATTTAGTTTTGGAAAAAAAAAATAAACTATGGAGTACTTCTAAAAAATCATAGTTATTATTGTGCTGTCAAAAGACTAGAATATAAAATGAAGTGAAACAACTAAAGCGTCACGTATTTCTCCGGAAAATGCCATCGCAAGTATTTTTTAAACTTTATTTTTATTTTAGTATTTTAAATAGAAATCAGTTACCGTGAATATACGTTTATATATTTAAATATGTAATTCCATTAAAAAGTAGGGAGCATTAAAAAATAGCTAATATAAATTTGTTGCAATAAGAATAATAATATTTAATAGAAATTAATATCAAAAACCGATGACCATTCTTATTTTAATATTTTTTCAGCAATTTTCTCTTTTAATTATTTCCGCATGAGCATTTTTCACTTACTGATCTGTTTCAAAAAATGCTTGATTTTGTGTTTGAAATGCAAGACAAGAATCTATTTTCAATAAGGATTAATAATTCATCACAAATTGTGTGCTCCTAAAAAACTTTTAAAAGATACAAAGTCTTTTTTTTTAATCATTTATAAAAAAAGCATATTCAATATGTTACGGCCTGTTACGAATATGCTAAATAATTTAAATATATAAAATTCATTCTTTTCAATGTCAGGTGAAGAAATGAATCATTAAAATTTTATCCTAAGGTTTGGAAATGGGGAATTATACACAAAAGGGTAGTATGTAAATTTATAGGCTGGAAAACTTCTTCATTTGGTTTAAGAAAATGTGTGGAGGATGCAAAATCGTAGTTATTATTGTGCTCTCGAAAGACTGGAATATAAAGTGAAATAAAAAAAATTAAAATGCCACTTATTTCACCTGAAAATGCCATCGCAAGTTTATTTTTATTTTAGTCCCCTTAAATATTTTAAATAGAAATCAGTTACCGTGAATATTTCACCATCCATGCGTATATATAGTTAAATATAGAGTACCATTAAAAAGTGGTGAACATTTAAAAAATAATTAATATAAACTGATGCAATAAGAATAATAATTAAACAAGTAATATAAAAAAGTAGTCGATTCCTACTTTTTTTTCCACTCTATTGCTCTTTACAAATAAAGTTGAAATTTTCCTCTTACATCTCGTGCCATCTATTATTAGATACATGCAACTTAAATCTAAAAAAAAAAAACTAAAATTAATGAATTAAATTTAATGAATGAATTAATATTTGAAAAACTGTATTCACATCAAGTGTCCTCCACTACAAGTTCAAAAAAATGTTTTTAAACTTGAGTGGAGTAATAAAAAGTATTTTATGAACGATTGAAAATTTGAACAAGATATATATAGTGTTTATTCTGTAAAATACTCTTATTGTGCATTGTATAAGTAAAGATTGAAAATACAGCTAAGTTGGCGATATGGGTGGCAGGTTTGGCGAGGTGCTCGGTAATATTAGCTGAGGAATTTTTAGTAAAATTGTGAAAAAAAAGCAGCTTGAAAAGAATGAAAGAGTCATTTTTGTACATAAATCATACAAGTTTCAAATTATTTAGTTACAGCGAATTTACCTTCTACTCTTAATAGGATTATTTTATTGTTTGTAATATCTAAGAACTTTATCTAATAAACTGTAATATGGCATGCTTCTTGGCAACAATTACCATAAAAATTCAGCTGAATACAGAGGAAGAAGATAATTCGGAAAAACAATTTTGCACTGGTAGGAGCGATGTTTGCTCCGAATTTGAATTTTGATATAATTAAGTAAATTTTTTTGTGATTGTTTTTAATGGTCTTCCTGATTAGTTATAAAAAGAGAAAGTATTTAAAGTAAGATTGTAAAGTAAATAATCAATAAATTTTGATAAATAGTCAGTTTAAGAGTTAAATTGGTTATGGTTTCTAAAAAGTTTTATTTCAAAAATTGCAAATGTAAATCCACTCATGTTTAAATAAATAATATGTAAGAGCTTACCTTGATAGATATTTATAATTTTCATCTGTAACGTTAAAAATGATGAAAAACAATTTAGAGTGGTCTGCGAGATCATTTGTAAAAGAAATACCGAATAAATAAGGTACTATATTTATAAACTACAAATAGGTTAGATAGATTTTTTTTTTGCGAAGAATTTTTAGCGATATAGCATAATTAGCATGAGATAGACAATTTGTATGGTGAATCTTACATTTAGCCAAACTAATACTATATCTATAATTTGTAGGAGGATTTCGTCCTCTATATGACGTTATGAAAATAAAGATCTCTTATAATTACATTTATCGTATACAGATTTTGAATAAAATGATTATATTGAATTTACAGTTTCTTTAATTATAATTACTTAGTAGTAGCATTATATAAGAATTTATTATTATTTAATTATAAAGTAAGTCGTATTTGACCAGAAAATTATTATTTTAAATTTGTGTCCTTCTTAAAAAATTAATTACGAATTGAAAGTTTTCTCAATAAAATTTCGTCTGCACTCTTTCGTAAGATAAATTATCAGAAATTTTAAATGCTATTAAATTTATCTTTTTTCCTTAAGCTTTAAAATATTTCATTTTGAAAACAATTCAATTGGTGTCGACGTCAGATAGTAAAATTTTATTACATTAGGATTTCCAACAGATAGGGATTTAGACAAGGTATAGATAGAAGAAATGAAAAGATATTGCAAGGAAAGCTTATTTTATGCTTCTTTATTTTATGTTAACCTTTAAATATTAGGAAAAAAATCACTTTGCCTTTAAACTGCTAGAAATTTTAAAAGTACTTAAAAGAAATTGTAGCTGCAGGGAAAAGATGAAGTAGAAATCTGTCTGACGTTAAATAAAATTGAATAGTACTTTGGAATCCATTGTTTATTGAATTCAATTACTTTAAAAAGACAGGTGCTATATTAATTTTAATATGGAATATCTCTTTGAAGAAACCTTCTGAAAATAGACATGAAAATGCGATATATCATATGAAAATGGAACGCTCCTGGGGCATCAATAAGCCTGTTGCTAAATATATCACTATATACTATATATGTATACATATGCCAAACTACATCACATAAAATACATTTCAAATATACTGTTATTATAAATAAATCAGTTTTGATTCAGAAAAAAAAATATAACGGTCAAAAATATCTATTTGAAATCGAAGATTGATATAAGAAAATACCATATTTCTGTTAATAAATTTTCTTCTTTCTTGAAGATTTAGAACTATTCAGCATGTGAAGTTGAAAATAGACTGAATTCTAAGAGTTTGCGTGCAAAGATCGGGTATTCTAGTAGCTGGTTGAATATTTGTCTTTTATACCGTTAGAGTATTTTTATCTATGCAACCTTCCATGGTAAATGCTTAAATATTTACAGAGGAAAAAATAGCAGGATGGGTCTTTCGTTTTAAAAAAATATGTAACCTTATTTGTTATATATTTTAAAATTCTTTTTAAATCACACTTCATTTTCATCGAAAGCTAAAATAAAGATTAACCTTTAGCTTTATATTAAAAAAGGCAGAAAATGTAAATTTTCGCTTTTAAGAGAAAGCAGGGTAACAGTCGTTTCAGTATTTCTGTTTTAAAAATAGGAGAAAAGGAAATCTCTGTAGTCCTTTCTTCTTAAAAATTCCATTATGTGCATAGTGTGTTATTTTATTTTATTTAAATTATTTATTTTTTTTATCATTTTAATCCAATATCTCTATTAACTATTTTGAGTGTTTTTTTAAGTATTTCTTTATAGAAAGTTTTTTTAGGATTTATTTTTGCTTCTTAGTAACTTTAATTGAAAGCATGAATATTTTCTTAAAATTTTATTCGCTGCCTTTAGATAATAAATGTCAAGTATAATTTCAAATTAGAATAGGCTCAAATTTGAGTTTTCTGAGATTTGTACTTTTTGTCTTATTAGATTTGAAATGAAAAATGTCTTCATATAACTTTTTCAGTAATTCCCACTTACATGAGTTTTCAGTTTTAAATTTTAGACTCAGTTTTTAAATTTAAAAATTACATTTCATTTTCAGTTTTCTTTCATTTTGGAGAAAAGTACTGATTTTCCTCTTTAAGTCATAACTTTTTTTCCGGTGAAAATTCGATGATGTTCAAATATCTTTTTGATTTTTGATTTTAGGCTTAATTTTGAACTGCTGCAATTTATTTTATTTTATTTCCTAGATTTTCCCACTTTGGTTTTCCACTGGTTTTAAAATATTTTTTCTAACTAGCAGAATTTTAGTGGCGATATTTTGCTGTGAACATAGTACAATAATTTTTTCTATAAAACTATGTATTTGAATATTAAAAAAATAAAACAATTTATGTTGAAATTGGGTTTTAGTGGATAGTTAGAATTTTTTCAGATTTCTGATTTAAATATTAGCATAAGAATGTTTTTAAGCAGAGCTTTAAATAAGAGTGAGTTTAAGATTTTAAAACACTAAATGATTATTTTTAAATTATTTTATTATGACTTTTTTCTTTTAATTGCAGTTTTTTAATTTCTCTAGTTGTTATTCTGGAATTATTTGTAAATATTATTCGTCTTTAAGCAAAAGTTTTGGATTGTCATGCAATTGCTTCATTGAAAAATAATATTATTTAGCATAAGCTGTCGATTAAACACTAAGAAAAATATTCCCATGTCGTAATAATTTGGGAAGAAAATAAATATATAAATAAAATATATATATATATAGATATATATAAATAATATATATAAAAAATATAACCTACTACATGAAGAAAATAAGGAAACATATAGATTCATAGATTCTCCATCACTAACAAATTATTGATAATATATGAAACAATAAAACTATTAATTTATTGAAATATTATTTCGAAAATTTAAATTTTATAAAATTATAATCATTAATTCAACTTTAGATTTAGTTTATTTTCTAAATATTCATCATGATAATTAGACATCAATACTATCAAATAAATTGTAAATGGTTTTTAGTTGTTTTAAATTCAAAGTAAAAAAGGTAAAACTAGCTAATGCACTTAAAAAAAAATAGCAATTTTACATGGTCTAAACATCATAAAAAAATAAAAGTTGCAATCATGCTTCCTCCTACCCACTGGCAAGAGCGCCTCTTGTGGTGTTCAAGAGAAATGGCCAGTTGGCCTATAGACTCTCATCCGGACAGGAAGTATATTTCGAGCACCCGGCGTGTATCCCAATTGCTGGTATTCGACTTAGAAGTAGAAATATTTCTACAAAACTATATACATGTCTTTAAATTTGTTAAATAATGTAAGTCTCTAATTGTATGTGTGTGGTGTTTGTGCATGTGTCAATAAAACTGTGAGTTCTCCAATCTGAGCCTCAAGTATCTCAACCCAACCTCACCCAATAAAAAATCTGGTTGCCTAACCTGCACACTACAAAATTTGTTCATTAGTTTAAATTTTTTCATATAGTTAGAAAAAAAATTAACAAAATTTCACAAAATGTTTTTATATCTTGCTATCGAAATTACAGTGTAAATTGTAAAAGTTTATTAAATTTTATTAGATATATTTATTAATGTCAAATAAATGTTGATATTTATAACTGTTTTGTATGGTACTAAACATTAAGCAACGCTAAAATGATTTTAACTTCATCCATAAATTGAATTTTTTATTTAAACGATCAAAATAATTGTCATCGCTCAATTATTATTTGTTTAAGAATTATTCCTATAGGATTTTGGTTTTGAATAATCCTTAAAGGTTTGAAGCGAAAGCGTGAAGTGATTTAGGGAAGTCTGAATAAGATTAAAAGTGGATTTAATTTGATAAGTACTTAGAAAAAGGACAGCTGCGTCCAACAAAGCCTATCGATATTTTAGAAGGTCACGTTAATTCTTGTGCTTTCCAGTTTATAGAGTTGTTTAGGTAAAAGTTTTAATCCTAATTATATCCGTAGATTTAGAAGAAAATATAAGCTTAATATTGAATTTTGGCATTTTTAAAATTAATAAATGGATTTACTTTATCATTGTTATTAGTAATGGAAAATAATTGATGCAATGCAATTGTCTTTATTTAAGTGCTTTATAATAGTGGAGAAAGTGGGAAAGTAGTATATAGTATAACTACTAATGGTTATTATTTTATTCTTAAATAACATGAATACAATGCTGGTATCAAATGAAGCAATAAAAACTTTACTCTGTTTGGCTTGCATTGCAATTACATATCTTTTAGTGGTGTTATTTTAAAAAAAAAAATCAGTTCTTTTCTTTCATAACTGCCTTGGAGATTTTTGAAGTGGCGTTGGCGAAAGAAGGATAATCCGTTTATGGCCCTATGTCTGCGTGTTTTGTATCTATCTAACTTGCGGTTTTTCTATTTAGCGTCAGGGGTATCACCCCTTTCTGACTGGGTTGTTAAATATAATCATGTAGCTAAAATGATAAGATTCTTTTTTATAAGATGATTATTAAAAAAAACAATAACGAAAATTTAAAATTGTTTCTGTTAATTAAGCAATAATTGGTTAATCAGTCTCACTTTAATTTGGACTGACCAAGCACCTTTTGTCATTGGTTTTACAATAAGGCCACTTCTCCCTCTGTCGCTGGGGATCACCACTAAGCAAATAGTAAGACTACGAGCTGAGTATTTTCTTTTTGGTAATAGGACAGTCATGTATAAGTCACAGATGTAGACATTTTTAACATTACACGAGTAAGCAATCGCAATTTCCCATTGCAATGTGAAATTCATCATAGGTTTCAATAAGTTTGATCCATTCAATCATAGACTTGTTGTTTTCAATATTAATTCTTCGACAAAATACAAAATTAACCACTTGATACGCTTGTCTACATATGTGTACATTTAGTTTTTTTTTATAATTATAATTACTATTAATACAAAGAATAAAATTTAGTAAAAAGAAGTTCGAAATACGATAATAACGTAAAGTAGATTTTCGACAGTCATTGTTATTGGTTTATTTGAACAAGTCGTTAATATTTAATAAATGTAACAGATGGTACAATTAATGCAGAATAAAAGAGTAATTTATGCCCTTAATGTTTTTAATCATCAATTACTTTTAATGCTCAGTTGCTACAAATGTGAACGCTATTGTTTTTTGTGTATTTTTATTTATTTATTTATTTTCGCTTTTAGAACTCTCATCAATACAAAATGAATAAATCGTAATAAAAAAGAAGTGGGTTTTTTTTCCACTGAAGAGCCTAAAACATGAATTATAGAGTAAACATTTTTTAAATTTTAAAAAAGCAAACTGTTAGTTAAGCAACAATGAACGGAATTGTACAATATGATCCTTTTTGCTTTTTTGTAAAAAAAGCCACGGTTACTTTTTTTCGTTTGTGGCAAATTGAAGATAATTAACAGTTACGAACTTAAAAAAATATACATACACTGTTAATAGAGCAGCTGTAAATTAGACTGGCTGGAAAAAAAAAGAGGAGCAAACATTTTCACGTTTTCAATTTTTTCACATCATTACTGCGTCGGGTTAAAATATTTGGCGATGTTAAAAATAAAAAAACGGATGCATTTGTAAAGCAGCCTTTTTCTGTCAGCTGCGTATATTTCGTTAATTGTTGTATTTTAGATTTATTTATAGTATATATTTTTTATATTATATTATATATTTATATTTAAATTTATTTCTTTTCTTGGTTACTTCAATATTCAATCTCCAACTTCTTTAAGTTTAAGAAATTTATATTTTGTTTAAAGTTTCAACATCTGCATACTTTGAGAAACTATGGTAATTAGGAGGCCATTGTAAATTATGTTCATTTTTTAACAATCGCAAAATTTTCTACTTTGCATGTAAAAGAATTTTTCATATCGTCTAATAATTTTTCATCAGCAGCCCTTACGTAATATATTCACAGCTTAACAAAAACTTATGTCGATTTGAATTTTTTATCAGTTATTTTCAAATCATTTTGTAAACATAAATAAACCAAATATTTTTTTTATTGCTTGTTAAGTCAGAATTAATTTTTTTTTAACTATACTTACACATTTTTTTACGTTTATGTGTCCTTATTTAGAAGTTTCCTATCTTAACTGTTGTTTCTAAAGATCTTTTTGAATTTAAAAATACAGTTAGGAAAATGAAGGAACCGATAAATAACCTGGCTTTAATAAATATCTTACAACAGAGGTTTAAAAAACATGGAGGGTGTTGAAATACTACCAATGAATTAAAAAGCAAATGTTTAATTTTTTGTAGCATAAAATGGCAATTTGGTGCCAAATAAATTTTATTTATTCGCAATTTGCGTAAATTACCAGTTAATAAAATATAGTAATTAATAGGTCAATAAATTACGATAAACTCTAAAAGAAGAAACAAAAATGGATTTTCTATTTCGTGTTTTCAAGTCTCTAAACATATATTTATTTTATTTATTAATTTTTATTTTAATTTTTAATTGCTTGGGAGTTATCATCATTTAATAATTATAATTATATATATAGCACCATTTTAATAATTTATTTTAATGGTTTTCATTTGTTTTATATTGCGAGCATTTGCATTTGTGTCGTCTACTAAATAAAGTTCTAATTTTTTCTACCAAATTCTTTAATATTTAATGGAAATTAATATCAAAAACAGATATCCATTCTTATTTTAAAATAGTTTCGACAATTTTCTCTTTTAATTATTTCCTCATAAGAATTTTTCACTTACTGTTCAATTCATCAAGTATTTATTATACTTTTTTTCCAAAAAATATTTAGCTATGTGTTTGAAATGCAAGACAGGCATTAATTTTCAATCAGGATTATTTTGTACTAACAAATTATGTGCACCTAAAAACTTTACAAAGTATTTTTTTATTCATTTATAAAGAAGGCATATTCAACTACGTTATGCCCTGCTGTTAATATGCCAAATAATTTAAATATATAAAATTCATTCCTTTCTATGTCAGCTAAATAAATGAATCAATAAAATCTTATGCAAATGTTTTGAAAAACGGAATATACACCGGGGATTATTAATACATAAATTTATAGGTTGGAACATTCCTCCATTTGATATAAGAAGGTATGTGGAGGACGCAAAATTAAAAAAAGAATATTTTGATGTACATGGCACAAATAACAATACCACATAGAACCAGCTTTGATCCCACATTATAAAATGCTTAGTGGATTTGTGGGCTAAACTTAGAGATTCGTGCATTGAAAAAAATTCTTGCATAAAAAGTCTGACGATTATACTGCCCACTTCATACATAAAATAAAAATAATTTACTATTTTATTCAAGAAAATTGGAAATCGTTTAGTTTACCTTAGTTTACATAATATTTTTTTCTGAAAACTCATTGACAAATATATGTTTCCATTAGTCACATCATGTCAACCCTAGGGACAACTTAATGTGTCTCCCACCTAATATGCATGTCGCACACTGCAAACGAGAGAGGGGTGAGGGAATGGAACGGGGGAAAATGCCAAATTATCACCTGCCCCCATGTTTCTTTAAAAATAATGAGACTTGAAACAGATGCTCCGACAAATCTCTCTCTTCTGAAGACATCGCCCGCAATCAGACAGACGCTCACTCTTATGCAAACAGCAGCTTCCGGTAAAAGAAGAGGAGACTCAAGAAGTGCCAACTTTGTCATTGAGCAAAGGACAAAACTTAAGAGACGAAAATAAAAAAAAAGAATAAAGGAAGACAAACTGAAAACTCCGGTGTGTTTTGAAGATTTCACTGAAGTGCTTAAGGCATCTGGAATTTTTTTTTTCATTGTTGAAGCCTGTTTTGTTTGGAAGTGAAAACCGATTAAAGGACAAAGCTACACGAAAAGGTGAAAAGACAACGTTGAGTTTGGTACTCTCAAATAAGATTACGAAGGCATTCCGTCTGTATTAAATTTTCATGCTTCGAAAAATATATATAAAACGTAGAGACGTGCATGTTTAAAACCTTTTTTAGAGGATTGCTCAAATGTTAACTACAGAGCAGGTGAAAGCAGGCCATAAATATTTCATGAAACGCCTGGGTTATAAAATGACGGAAAAAAAAAAAAAGTGTTCCACACAAATTATTCTTCACATCGAACTTCTCAAAAAGACGTGTGCATTACTTTCAATCGAACTCTACTTCGATTTGAAAATTTTGTTTTTAAAAGCATCTCTCAGAATGCGAAGTGAGATTTCTTATCACAGAAGACAAACCAAATATCTTGCCATATGCATTTTTATGTATCCCATATTTTTACATCTCCTATTTGATACTTACAGAAAATTAGTGTAAATAAATATACAGTCAAAGGTTATTACGTAATAGCTAGCCAATTTTGTTTAAAAATAATTTTCTTAATAACTTATCAGATAAATTAAATTTAATGTCTTTTTTAAAGTTCAAAATTTTTTAAGTACAAAATTTTTAAAAAAGAATCGGATTGACTGTATGCTGATATTAATTTAATATGAAATATTTTTAATAATGTTTCTCCCTTTTTCTGTAACGTATAAAATTTAAAAAAATTCAAGTGAATTATTAAGGAACATATTAATAAAAAAACATAAATTCCAATTTCTTATCAAATAATTTGCTTAATACGATCCATAAAATGTTATCATGGTTTGATGAAGTAGACCGCATAAATAAAATTTCACCATTATCATTAGCGCAAAAATATCATGGTGAAACAACCAATTACGGTTTAAAGGTACCTACATTTTACAGGGTAGGACGCCCTACGCCCAAGAGTTATATGAGACCGGGAACTACGGTTTAAAGTGGATTCCGAGCCACTACAAACATCCATGGCACATCCAGGTCTCTAACCCGAAACCTGTAGTACCGAGCAGCGCCAGAGCGCTATAGACACTCGGCCATTCAGGCCCATTTAGAACCAACATCAATTCATCAAAATAAAAAGCTTAGTGGTTTTGTGGCTTAAAGATTCGTGCATTGGGAAATTTTTTTTGCATAAAATGTCTGAAAATTATATTTACCAGTTCATATATAAAATAAAAATAAGTTACTATTTTATTCAAGAGAATTGATAATTGTTTCGTTCACCTTAGTTTACATAATACTTTTTTTATGAAAACTCTTTCACAAATAAATTTTTCCATTAATCACATCATTTCAACCCTAGGAACAACTTAATGTGTCTCCAACCTAATATACATGTCTCCAACCTAATGTACACAGCAAATAAGAGAGAGAGGGGTGATGGAACGGAACGGGGGCAAGATGCCAAATTATCACCTGCCTCCATGTTTCTTTAAAGATAATGAGACTTGGAACAGATGCTCCGACAAATCTCTCTCTTCTAAAGACATTCGCCCGAAATCAGACAGACGCTCACTCCTATACAAACAGCAGCTTGCGGTAAAAGAAGACTCAAGAAGTACCAACTTTGTCATTGAGGAAAGGACAAAACTTAAGAGACGGAGATAATAAAAAAGAGCAAAGAAAGACAAACTGAAACCTCCAGTGTGTTTTGAAGATTTTGCTGAAGTGCTTAAGGCATCTGGAAATTTTTTTTACATTGCTGAAGCCTGTTTTGTTTGGAAGTGAAAGCCGATTAAAGGGCAGTGCTACACGAAAAGGTGAAAAGACAACGTCGAATTTGGTACTCGCAAATAAGATTGCGAAGGCATTCCGTCTGTATTAAATTTGCATGCTTGGAAAAATATATATAAAACGTAGAGACGTGCAAGTTTAAAACCTTTTTTAGAAGATTGCTCAAATGTTAACAACAGAACAGGTGTAAGGAAACCATAAATATTTCATGAAAAGCCTGGGTTATAAAATGACGGAAAAGAAAAAAAAAACGTGTTCCACACAAATTCTTCTTCACATCGAACTTCTCAAAAAGACGTGTGCATTACTTTCAATCGAACTCTACTTCGAATTCCTTCGATTTGAAAATTTTGTTTTTAAAAACACCTCTCAGAATATGAAATGAGATTTGTTATCATAGAAGACAAACGAAATATTTTGACATATGCATTTTTATGTATTTCAAATTTTTATAACTCATATTTTATACTGACTGAAAATTATTGTTAATAAACATAGAGTCAATCGTTATGATGTAATAGGTAAATGATTTTATTTTAAACAAATTTTTATAACTTGTAAAAAATTTAAATTTGTTTTTCAAAGCATACAAAATGTTTTTAAAAAAATCAGATTCGTTGTATGATGATATTAATTTAATATGAAATATTTTCAATAATGATTCTTCTTTTTTATGTAATGTATAACATTCAAAAAGATTCGAGGGAATTACTGAAAATACTAATTAAAAAAGATTATAATTTTGATGTCTTATCAAGAAATTTGTTTAATCCGAGAAATAAAATGTTTTCATTATTTGATGAAGTAGACCATTTAATTTAACTTTAATTTATTAAAATCAACGAAAAAATATTAAGTTTCATAATTTAACGAGAAGACAAAACAAATTAATTTTACTAAATTATTAAAAAATGTAATTAAATAAATTTAATTAATTAACTTTATTGAACTAAACCGTTTAGTTAACAGCCAACAGTGTTATTATTTACTTTGCATATTATTCATTAGATTATAATATAAATATATGTTTATATTGAATTATTTTCGCTATAATCAATTTATTAATATTAAATAAATCATCGTTTTGATTCTAGTTGTGAGTTAAATTTCATTTTCTTTTATTATATAAAAATTAAGAAATGCTACAGTTTTATGATAAAAGCTGAATACGTATACTCTTTCAAGTAGAGAAGTGTTATAACATTTATGGAGAAAGAAAGCATGTTATAATAACAATATAGTTTTCTACTGAAGCATAAAAGTAAAATAACTTTTTCATTAGCAATGAAAAAAATAATGAAATAATAATTTGTGCTTTCTTATTTAAAGTATCCATACACACACACACACACACATATATATATATATTCATCTGATGCAATAAAATATATATGGTATTATAATTAGAAATGATATACAAACAATAAGTACGAAATATGAGTTTAGTATCAGATAATTAGGATAATTATCTTACAATTTCGTAATAAAACTAATAATAAAACAATTTTTAATTTCAAACAATATTTTACGTATATCTGCTGATGAAATATATTTATATGGGATGAGGTAATATACTTATTGATGTTATTTTGTAAAAGTCGTGAGCAAAGTCGACCGCTTCTTTGTTTTTCTGAGTGGGAGTTATCAGATTTATAATTTAAATGAAGTATTGTTTTTAAATTTTTTAAGCCCTGTTTACTTTTACATTAATGGTAATGATTCGGATTCAATGTAAGTTATTACTTTTACTAATCGCTTGTTATCTTTTTAATAATTTTTTTAAGTATTAATAGCCAAATCACACAATTCCAGCTTTTATTTCAGTTCATTTATTGTGTATTAAAAATCTACTTCTATCAATCTGATTTATAATTATTTAAATTCTAATTAACAGCAAACCATTGAAAAACAGAAATATTAACTCGACTGTCTACAGTAGTTTCCAACGATATATTAGTAAATAGTATTATAAACCTGTTTTCAATCTTTCAATCGTTTTTGAATGTCGTCTGTAATACCACGGCAGCGTATGTCGTCTGTAATATCGTATATAATAAAAGCGAGCTTTTGTCTGAATTATTAAACGTTAATGTGAATTTTTGCATTAGGTTTTCATTCAGTTTACATAGAAAACTTTTTCTTTGTTAAACTAAAAAAAAAAATTATAAATAAACCTATAAAAGTGCTAAATTAATGTATCATCGTAAAGCAATATTTGCTGGTCCCAAAATGACCGTTCTTTGCAAAAACTGTTGACAGCTCCCTAGGGAACAGTTCCGTGTCTTACTTTATAACACCCTTTCTAGCTATCTGAAGTATTATTGCTGGTTTTCTTGTTTGTGTATGGGGTAAAACGTATATATAATTGCATCGTATATAATAATTGCACCGTATTATTGGCTGATGTTGATGTTATGAGAACCAAAACCCATAACAATAAAATACTATTTATTTGTTAAAATTTTGTAAACTCTTTTCAACAAGAATATTTTATACTTTTCTACAATATTATTATATTTTTTTGTGGAAAACTGTTAAGTATTTCATGATTTATGAGCTACTAATTCCACGTGGGTAATAATAATTAATTACTATTGTAAATTAATTAATTGTATACAATGTTAAATAAAATTACAAAACTTACAAATTAAATTATTCATAAAGAATTAATTCTTAGATCTAATACACATGCAGGAATATTCGAAATTGAAAGGCAGATCAAGAATATTCAAAAGAAATCAATTCATACTTCTCAGAAACGAATAGACGAAACGCCATATTTTCGTAAATGGATCCTTTTTTGACAAATTATTAACAAGCGTCATCAGTATTATAGTTTTTCATTAATTTCTTGAACTACATCTTATCGGATTACATGATGTTCCTACCTCTCTTTCAAAACGGATGTGATTTTAGCGCGATAAGGCACTCTCACATTTCGTACTTAAGTTTTTAAAATATCTATTCAGACAATATGACTGAAAATGTATGTTCAACTAGTTGGTTAAAAATATTTGTTTAGTGAGGATGTTTAAAAATATCCGAACCGTGACTTTCATGCCCGATGGATTGACGACAATGGATCCATCTCTTGGCCACCCTGATCTCCCGACCGTCTCCTATTTACACAACCACAAATCTAACTATTTTTATTGAGATTTAGAGTCATGTGGAATGGTAATGGGAATGTGCACAAATGGCTAGTTGCTATGGAGACGAGGAATGCTACTACACTTGCTTAAAATAATGGGTTACAGTTTAGTGTTAAGTGTCAAGCGTGTGGTAATTGGCCCGTATTATTTTAGGAAGCATATCATGCTCCCGACTACCAACTAGTAATTAATTTTCCTTATTACCAGAAGCCAACGTGCGAGGGGAATCTTTAGTACGAAACCCCACTTAAAAAGTTTCAATTTTAAAGTGGGCCACCAGCGGATATTGAAATTAGAAACATAGAACGGCATCCAATAGGAAAACCTTTTGTCCTGAACCTGCATCCCCACGTCTCTTTCAATTTAGATTACAATTAAATTCTTGTGATGCCCTTTCAACAAATAGGAAATTGGATTTTTTTTTTGGGAGCGAAACTTTTAATCTTAATTGTAAACTTAGTTGTGAAGAAAAGCGATTTACTCGAGTTCACAAATTTCCCAGAAAGTGCAGCTTTATACTAAGTAGGTGATGCCTTTCTTATCTGCTTTGTAAGCTTACATGGAAATACTGATTTTAATATATCCGAGCACGTTACAAAATTCGCTAGTCCCATTCATGATGTAGCAATTTTAAAAGTCAAATATGCAACTCTAAAAGCGTTAGTTGTTTATAATGGCATTCAATCATTCTGAAAAATGCTGTTTCGTCAAACTCTATGGAGTACCATTATCAGTAACATAAATATTGAAGAGGACTCACTGAAAATCAATATCAACATAAAAAATCCTCTTTGAGAGCTGGCTAAATTTTTCTATGCTAGTTATATCATTTTCAAGCTACAACAATTGGTCCGAAATGTTTTAAAATGCTGAATTGAGTGACGATTAAATCGAGAATTCATTTCAGAATCGGCGTTACTTTTATGTAATTTGTATTTCTTGAGAGAACTTCTGAAATATTTATCTCAGAGATGGGTAATATGTCCACCAATAGACTATTATACATTTTCTGCTATTGATATAACAATTTTGATATCTGTACTTTTTAAAAAAAAAAATTTCCATATTTGTAATGAAAATTAATTTTTATCGTGATAAAAATTGGATCTCGGCTTAGAATGTTATTTTTATTATTTTATGTTTTACACCTACGACCCTGTTCGACTTAGGTATGTCATAAACAGTCCACCTTCTGGTAATAAAATAAAAACTTTTAGTGGTAACTGCCATATTTGCGTATCATAGGAGAGAAAATACTAAAAACACACAGTAGAAAACCTGATTATCAATTGGATACAGTCATGGAGATTGTCATATCGAGTTTCCTTGAGTCTGAAAGCAGTGAATGCAACGGATGGCGCCGTATGATTCAAATATGATTTCTCCTGCACATTAAATGCGCATACCTGTTGCCTGATGGCCGACTGTCTAGTGCTCTGGCCTTTCGTACCACAGGTCTTGGGTTCGAATCCTGCCGGTGGCATAGATGTTGGTTAATGGTTCGGAATACACGCTAAACTGTCTGTCCCTGTTTAATTAGCCTAAGAAGTGCAAACAAATAACAGTAGAACGACAAATCAAGCCAAGTATTTCTATGGGATACGATGATGTATTTCGGGTTATTTCTGCATCATCAGTTATGATTAAAATTTAATTAAATAGTAATGATCTTAATTTGCAAAATTTGGGATTATATAACACATTGAAAAGGATTAAGAATAATTGTGTGCATATAGATCTTGGAAAAGAATTGGGGAATTGAACATTTCTCTCGCAACATGTAAATGGATTAAAAAAAATAAGTCGAGGGTTAAAAAACGCATTCCCTGCTTTAACATTTAATTCAATAATTTTTAATACTGGCAATAACATATTTGATTTTATGGAGATTTATTTTATATACATAAAATTTATATTATTAAAAATAAATAGGGCACCCCAAATCAATGCGAAGGAATAAATAACCATAAAAAAGAAAATAAATCTAATATTAGAAGTATAACACATTGAAAATGACTAAGAATAATGGGCCTGTATATAGATCTTGGAAAGAAACTATCTCTTTTTCATCTTGGAATATAGAGTTCTCCTAACAGCATGTCTTGGTTTGCGAACGCTCTGAAGCGGAAAGAATAGTTTAAAATGGGACGTGGAATCTGAACTATTCCAGGAAGGAGAAAAAAATCGAATAGTCAGTACCCTCATACGACAGCAGCAGTTGCCTTTCTAAAAATAGGAGGCATACATCTAACATGAGAGTGAGTATTTTTTTTTTGTAAAGCAAAATGCATACATGGATAGGATGATTTAGATTTTATACTTCCTATTTCATTTTTTTATATGTGACTTATTGAGTTTTCTTTAAATGGAAAAATAAATCTTTATACAAAAGAAAAATATAAGATTCGTTTGATTATGGTAAAAAATTTTTATATGGTCCGAAATATTTACTCATTAAAACTACTTTTGGAAGTTAAAATGAGATGCAATTAAAATATAAGAGATACAAATTAAATATATCAGCTGAATCTTTAGTCTATATTGATTGTAGACAATAACTTATGTACCCAATACAATACCCTAATTATGTGATTTCGAAACATTTCTCTCTTCTATATATATACACTCATGTCCATAAATTAAGGATAATTCAGAATCACACAGAAATTGAACTTTAAAATAAAAATTTCACCTGTAGAATTGTCACACACATCTTGAAGAAGAATATGCAAATAACAGGAAACCATCAGATGGCGCGGATAGTACGTCACAATGGCGAGAGTGTAAGAGAGGGGTATATAAGGAATGGTGGCAAAGAAGTAAAACTGTTCACAAGCGCTTTAAAAGCCTTTCAGTGCAATAACCGCATAGTTATGGCACAAAGGAAGCATTTGGATGATTTTTTACGAGGTAGAATTATCGGACGACTGGAATGTGGGCGTACCCAGCAGGAAGTATGCGAGGAACTTGGAATCGCCCAGAGTGTCATCTCCAGGCTTTGGCAACGATTCCAAGATGATGGTAATGTGAGTAGATGTTACAGCACAGGTCGCCCCCGAGTTACAACGCCGAATGAGGACCGGTATTTAGCAGTTACTGCCAATAGAAACAGACGGAGCACAGCATCAGACCTGTTTCTTCAGCTACCGGAACGACAGTTTCAAGGCAGACCGTGTAATGCTCGTAGGCTTGTCAGATGTGTTCCACTTACCGCAACTCACTTTCGCCTGTGATTAACCTGGAATAAAGAGCATGCATTGTGGACTCCTCAACACTGGTCTGGTGTGATGTTTTCCGACGAGTCCAGGTTCAGTTTGCAGTCTGATTCTCACCGGACTTTCATATGGAGAGCGCCAGGTACCCGTTACCAGCAAGAGAACACCATTGAACGACACTGCTACGGTGGTGCAGGATGGCTCGTTTGGGGAGGAATTATTCTTGGTTCCAGAACTGACCTGCATGTTCAGAGTGTAACGATGGCAGACCACATCTATCGGGATGTCATTCTGGAACAACATGTACGTTTGTTTCGAGGCGCCATGGGTGCTGAATTTCTGTTTATGGATGACAACGCCCGTCCTCATCGTGCAAACATTGTAGACGAATGCCTTCAATTGGAGGATATCACCCGTATGGATTGGCCAGCATACTCACCGGACTTGAATCCAATAGAGCATGTGTGGGATATGCTTGGCCGACGAATTGCAGCCCGTCAACCCCCTCCCACCTGTCAACCGGAACTTCGGAGGGCATTGCTTGATGAGTGGTGTAATATTCCCCAAGATCAGATTGATAATTTGATACTCAGCATGCCTAGGCGTTGTAAAGCCTGTATTGCATCGTCCGGGAGGCATACTCCATATTAACCATCATACTAACCATGTTATACTGCTTTTTGTAAATAGGTTCTTTTTTGAAATTTGCTCCAGAGAGTAAATATCGCAATTTTTATTAATTATGTCAAACATATAGCATCTTTCTTGCTCTTTACCTTTTGTTTAATAAATATACTTTACAAATAAGTCAAATTTGTTTCGTTTCTGTCTCTTTCTTTGCCTGAACTTCATTATTCTTAATTTATGGATTTGAGTGTATATAAAGGACCATTCAAATTGTGTATTTCTGAAAATGTATAGAGTCCGTTTGATAGCAAAGAATTTCATTAATACAACCAATATCATTAAAGAAGTGAAAAATCATTTTCAGCTTTTTTGTCTTATTAACACAAGTAAAAATTTGCTGTATTACTGAGAATAATGAAAATTAAAAATAAATAATCCCAAACTAGTATTACTTTAAAATGTAATATTGTAGCAATATAGTAAATGATTAGTATCACAAAAATTCTTAGTAATGATTATTAAATAAAATATCATTGGCTAAATTAAAATTTAAAAAAAAAGAATGCTTGCAAATTATTAAAAAAAAATGTCCATTTTGTGATTAAATTTTAGATTTATCTAAAATAAATTTTTAAATATCGTTTGGAGGAATGATGGCGGATTGACTAGCTCTCGGCGCCACAAGTTTCAGGTTCGAGTCCCAGCTATGTCGTAGATGTTTGTAATGGTTAGGAATCCCCTTTAAGCCGTAGATCCCGATCTAATATGACTATATTGCGTAGGGCTGACAACCCTACCCCGTAAAAAGAACGCATCTCCTGTTTCGAAATATGCCAGTAGGCAGACGGCCTACACCAAGTGTCTGTTGCACCAGTGAAGAAGAAAAAATATCGTTTTGGTATAAAATCAAACAATTGCAATTTTATTAACAAGTTTATGCTTACATGAAACCAGGATATATAGTTTCTCCCTGTAGCAAGACACATTTGATTCCGTACGACCAGCCTCTGAATTCCATCCTCCTAGATTCCATCCTATTTTTAATCTTTTGAGATATTTTAAATACCCATAAATAAATGATGATGCAAGAAAATGGTTTTGAAAATTTTGAATGCGCTTGGATAGCCGATAGATGAAGATACATAGTGCGCATGTGCGGAATGACGATCGCAACGCTGCAGCGGTCCCACTTCAAAACGGTAATCATTCATAAAAAAAAGGCTGCCTCATATTTTTTTTGTAGCTGATTCGTCTTGTATGTAGCACATTCAGTATTATTTGTGATGCATTATTATGGTGCAATTAAAGTATGCCAACGCATTTTTTAGAACGAACATCCCTAATGCTGGTATTTAAAGAACTGACATTATCCACTTTTGCTCTGTGAAGATAGCCCGGCTTGTGGCTCAGTGGCAACGCCCACTACTGGTGAGCGTTAGGGTGGCTTTGTTGTAGACACTGTTTCAAAAAACAAGGAGACTCGATGGCGTTTGTTGTGTTCAGTATTTTGCCTTATTAGTTGTATTACATGGTGGAAGTTTTTCCCTGATTTTCTGCCATAAGATACGCAAATGTGAGGCAGCTCCCCTTAAAAGTCCGCCAGGAAGGCCCTGCCCTCCTTTTTTTAACGACACGGAACCAAGCCGGACTTCTACCTACCGGTACTCCATCACAAAAGAAGCTGACTCCCCCTCTCCTTCCTTCCAGAGACCACACGGGATCTTGGCTTGGTCTAGATGTTGCTGTCGACCAAATGGGATAAGAAACATACAACAAGAGAAGAAATTATCTGGCTTATAAATTTACTTATTGTTTATTATATATTATTTTATTATTCCTTTTAATTGAAGGATTAAAATTTTCCTAAAAAGTTTTTTGTTTTGTTTTTTAAGTAGTAAAAGAATTTTATTTTAATCGATTCCAAAATTATGGAAAGGTTAATTATTTAAATTATGACAAACCCATTTAGTTTGAATAATTACTTAGTATACGGTCATGTCATCGTTTCTAGATCTACTTATGGTAGAATTAAACCATAAATAAGGATTACAGGCTTCAAATTGGGTAATGCGAACCTTCCACAACGAATCGCCAAGTAATACTCTCCACTCGATAATAAGGAACCCTTTCCCGTCCGAAGACATTGATCAAACCGAGCCCATAGAACCAGCAACGGCAAATATTTCACATCAGATATTCCGTAATGGTTTCATTAATGTCAGAGGTTAGATCTATAAATGCGGAACACTGTTGCTTTCAGAATTATGTTTTGTTTACGAGAATAGGTTTCGAAAGCAGAAATACCTGTTATGTTACTATGGGAATTTTTTTTCGTAATTTAGATTAGAACGGTAATTTTTACTCTTCAATATTTTTAAATAGGTTTCAGGAAATTCTTAAATAGACAAAGACTTTTAACAGTAGCATATTTTTCAAATATATTTTTTTGCTAGTTTTTTTATTAGGGAATAGTTAAAAATATTATTATTATTATTTACAGATTTTTAATGCTGATAGTTTGTGCCATTCATTGACAGTTCGATAAATGTTAATTTCAAATTAGACAAATTATTTGGAATTAAAAGTTGTAATTCCCTTGACGAATTTTGTATAGTTACATGTAACATAGGGGGCTTGATGGCCGAGTGACTAGCGCTCTGGCACACAGTGCCATAGATTTTGGGCTCGAGTCCTTTCGGTGTCATGGATGCTTGTAGTGGTTCGGAATCCACTTTAAATCATAGGTCCCGAACTCATATGACTACTACGACACCCCACCCCACCACACCACACCACATCACTGTGCCTAGAGCTGAATTGCCCCTTTACAATTTGGGAATGATGTGGGTGAGAAGTCTGATTTGTCTGTGTGACGCTATACGGTCACATGAGACCGGGACCTACGGCTTAAAGTTGATTCCGAAACACTACAAACATCCATGGCACCACCAGGGTTCGAACCCGAAACCTGTGGTACCGAACGCCAGAGCGCCAGCCACTCGGCCATCAAGCCTCTATGGTCTAATATGTCAGTAGACTACCCCGTAAGAAAGAAAACATCTACTATCTAGGAATCTGCCAGCGAGCAGACAGTCTTGGCCTACCACGGTGCTGTTGCACCACCGATTAAGATGACGACGATGGCACGTAACATATGTCTCTTCTACACTTTTTTCATGAAATTATTTATCATGAAAAGTTTTCAATAACTTTCAATTTTTTCTAGAAATCCTTCCTCAATTATTCTTCGATTATTTAAACACATTTAAATTACTTTATCTAGATTATAACTAAACCATTGTTTAAATAAATTTATATGCTTATTAATTAATAATATCATTAATATAAAATGTGCATATGCTGTTCAACTCGCTTGAATAATAATTGAAAATGGTAAGAATAGTATACAGGGGCGTCATAGATTCGCGCAAATTTAGATAGACACTCTTTCTTCCTTGTATAGCTTGGCAGTTGAGATAGCTGTGCTATAGGAGGTCGAAAAAAATAGCCCCATCAATTGCGTTTAATTAAAAGCAGTTGGAATCTTTATACGTGGCCTAATGACTGAGTTATGGCCGGCGTTCGGTGCCAAGGTTTCGGGTTCGCGTCCCGGCGGTGACATGGATGTTTGTAGTGGTTCTGAATCCACTTTAACCGCGGTAGACCGCGGTATAGTGTAGGGCACAGGGCTGACAACCCTGCCCCGTAAAAGAGAAAACATCTACTATCTAGAAATCTGCCAGCGAGCAGACGGCATTGGTCCACCATGGGATTGTTGCGCCAATAATGATGATGCTGAATCTTATATGGTTAAAAAATTGCTGCATATAAATATTTTTTTTGGGGGGGGGGGTTTCAAGTAGGGAAAAAAGCACTATCATACAAATCCATATTAAAATTAAATAGTATTTTAATTGTGTGCTTATATCGATTTTTCTCGGCACAGAGATACATATTTAAATTTAATGAAAAAGTTTTTATTTAAACAATAACTATTAAATAACTAATGGAAAAATTATTAGTAAATCTGCAAAAAAAAAAAAAAAAAAAAAAATGCACTCATAAGATCAGAGCAATAAATTCACCAAATTCACTGCATGAGACCAATAAGAACTAATTCCCTGGCCATAGCTGTTGAAATTTTTTTATAGTCATTTGTTGGACTCTAAAATGATCTTGTCTTTAACGTAATTTCTTTCTCTGCTTTCTGTGCTAAGCATAAGAGTTGTCAAGTCTCCTACGTCAGATTTCAAGAAGTTCTGTTAGCCAACATAATCCACCAACTCAAATCTGTGAGCCAACATTATCCACTTTATCAATTTTGTAGTAAATAGTGTCAAATGAACTTTTTTTACTCTCGCATAGTGCACAAATTGCGTATTATTAGAGAGTTTTTGCATACCGTACGTTAGTTACCGTAGGACGTCCGTTAGCTTTTTCTCCCTAGCGCGCATGCTCATAGGAAACATAATTTCCTATGAGCATGCGCGCTAGGGAGAAAAAGCTAACGGACGTCCTACGGTAACTAACATACGGTATGCAAAAACTCTCTATTCAAAACATTTTGCGAATTCATTATTGAATCAGATAAACAATTTAAAGCACAAAGATGTATGAAACTTACAACTACGTAAAAGTAAACAATTATTTGCATATTTTCAAAGGAATTTCATAAAAATATTTAAGAAAAACTATGACAACAATGAGTTTTTTTAAAAAAAAAAACATTGTATATTTTAACTATCCATATTTTGATCATTAATGTATAAAGCTGCCTGAGGGCCAATTGGTTTGCGCTCTGGCATTCGGTATTATAGGCTACAGGTTCGAATTTTGGCGTGGTATGGATGATTGTCGAAGGTTTGGAATCCACGTTACGCTGTAGGTCCTTGTCTAATTTCCCTAAAGCGTGTAGAAAATGACCGTAGAGCGGCAAATCAAATAGACAAATAATGTATAACACATCAAATGGGTTTATGTTGTAGACAATTAAAACAATTTTTTTAACAATGTATTTTAAAAATTTTCGCAATATACTCGCCTCGAACGACAAATGAAATAACAGCACAAAATAGCAAAGTGAAATTTTTAATTACATTAATAAAAATCTTGTACCACTAAAACGAAGTTGTTTACAACATATTTTGTAACGAAATATGACGTTACATTCATTTCAAAATATATCTGAAAAAATAAACTTTTCATAAAGTAGCTTTTTAAATTTCAAATGAAGAAAATATGATTTTTTTCTTCTAAATTTAGGCCATTAAATTTCAATCTATTATAATATAAAAATTAAATTCAAAAATTAATATTAAAGGTAAATTTAGCAAGTTCTTCTAAAAACATTTCATTTTAATTAAATTTATATTATTTTTCATAATTCGTACATATTCAAACTTATTAACCTTTTTTTAAATAATAAATTTGTTTCTGTAATAAGTTCTTCGCTTCGTGTATTTAATAAATGTAATAAAATGTTTTCTCCTTTTAAAAAGCTTAAATTCTATAGCACGTTCTTCCATTTAAAACATAATAATAAAACTGGTTGAAGAATTAAGTCATTTCACGTTATTTCACGGGAAATGTTATTTTCACGTTAAACCTTTGAAAATCTAGTACGTTAAGCAGCTTGAATAGAAAATAAAATAAATTAAAAATAGAATTATGTCACATTCGGGCTATTTCTAATAAAAGCTTTTGAAAATTCGTGAAAAAGTCAGGACTTTTATGTTGAAAAAATATTGGTTTCTTTGTTCAATATGTGATTTAAAGAAAAAATTAAGGTTTCAAATAATTTTTTTATTACCAAAAAATAATAAAACTACCAATGTTTTAAAATTTTCTTTAAAAAAAAATTCTGTTCTGAATTTCTTTCATTTCTGCTAGTGCGTAACTTGAATCTTAAGGTGAAATTTGAATTCATTTTGTTAGAGAAAAATAGTTTTTAAAAAAGCTAAACATTATGCTTTGTAGCTCAAAAGTATATGCACTTAATGAGTAAAACTAGTTTTTTAATTTATAAAATCGATAAATATTTTTCTTTTTGAAACTAAATGAAAAAATATCCTGTTCTTAATTTTCATTTTAAACCTTTTATATGCGTACAATAAAAAGTTAATTTTTATATTTTTTTTTTACCTTTTAAGGAACAGTTTTGGTAATTAAGAGGAGTCAAGTTTGGAGCTGTTTTATTCAAACATTCTGCAATTTTTAAGCCAAGTTAAAAAAAAAAAATAATAACACTATCGATTCACACCTCTGATATTTCTTTTTGCCCCTTTTGATGGATCTTTATACACGGAATTTTAAATTATTCTGCCTTAATATGTTAGATGTGTAACGTATGTAGCGTGATATATGGTTTCATAAATAGTTGTTATACAATATAGTCCCAAAGTTTATATTGCTAATGAATTTACTAAAACCTTTCAACAAATGTATTTAGTACATTATTATTACAGGCGAAGATACATTTCAATTTATGTTCTACAAACTGTGCAATATACAAAAACCGAAACATTTATTTTAATTCCAATAAAGTGCGTTTCGAAAAAAAGACGCCAACGTCTTGGATGACCGTATAAAAGAAAGAAATTTCATCCATGAGCATTATTGCAAAGTTTCGTCGTGCAAATGCGGGTGCACTTTGAGCTTGGAAAGAAATTTCCAACTAAAAATAAACAAACGAAGATGACGTTTCGAAATTTAGGGAAGAAATTTAGAGATAATGCTGCTACAACGGACAAGTGGTAAGCCTAAAATGAAAGAAGGGATAGCAGGTATTTAAAGAAAAGGGCTTGCTGTAATCTTCCAGAAAAAAATTTAATTTCGAACCCTGGCGTTGGTATGGATGTTTGTGGGTGGTTAGAAATCCCCGTTAAAATGTAGGCCTCTATCTAGTTAGCCTAAAGTGTGCAAAAAATAGAGAATACCGTAAAGCGACCAACTAAACTAATGCAGAACAATCATTGAACAGCTTATCCGGCCAATTAGGAGCTTTCAACAAACCTGACGAACGCATTCTGTAGAAACTGAGGCTGAAACTGCAATCATAGATATTGAGAGTTGAGTAGGAATCAAAAGAGGCCGATGACATCAAGGAATTAATAACTAAGACTTGTTGCTGAAGGACATTTTTTTTGGTAGACACTTATAAATAGGACATTTTGCAGTTATGATTCCATCTGAGTGGTTATATGAATAATCAGTTTACACGCATATGGATCATCAAAATTCCTCATTTGCAATTTTACCATTTAAAATAAAGTTTGGTGTGAACATTTAGGCATAATCTATTTAGGCACTAGGAACATTTAGGCATTAGGAACACAGGATGAGGATTCACAGGCATAATCAATTCTAGACGTTGTTGGAAAAATTTTGAGGAATTTTTCGATCAGCTAGATGAAATCGAATGCCAAGAAGACTATTTCTAGCCAAAAATGATACAAAAGCTCACACACAGCTGACATTTCAATGGATTGAATGATTTCTGGTGGACCTTAAGCTACGAGGTCACAGGATCTAACACCAGCAGATTTTTTATGGAGTTATTTAAAGCAGTGTGTATAGGCAATTAACCCCCCCAACACACACATTTGTGAGGTACTTCGAGACAACATTCATGGAGAAAACATGGAGATTAACATGGAGAAAATGCGGAGATTAACATGGAGAAAATGTACTTCCACAAGACTTGCTTTAAGGTGTTTCTGTCGTTATATGTTGCCGAGTTAATTTATGAAAACCAGAGAAAAGCACCCTTTGCTATCATCCCGTAGTATTAAATATTCAATGAGCCTTGTTAGCCAGTAATTCCAAATATATACTTATATTTTTAAGGGATTAGTAAACTCATTGGTAAGTAAACTCTTGGATTATACTCTTATACGCAGGCAATAGGCGAAAGGGAGAGGAATATATTATATCGTCTTAAGTTGGAACTGGCTCATAGTATATTGAAAAAACATTAGAACATCTAAATACCATCATAAACGCATAATAGCTCTGGTCAACAATAGTGAAATATGTTGCCAAAGTTAGTTTACCACTTTAGGTATGATTTATTCGGTAAAGGTTTGGTTTGGTTTGTCTCTCTACACTTTGGGTTAATTAGACCGGGACATACAGTTTAAAGTGGATTCCGAACCACTCACAAACATCCATGTCACCGCCATGATTTGAATCTGAAGCGTATGTATTACGTAAAGGAGATCCAAACTAGAAATCGTAAATTGTTTTGCCAAAGGACTTTTAAAGCTATAACTGTCAAAGTTTGGAGTTTAATTTCTTTAAAATGAAGATTTAAAAGTAGATTTTAAATTACAAAATATGACAACAAAAGTCACTTTTCTCTTATAATTAATAATTGTTTTTGTTATAAATAAAAAAATTGTTCTTCTTTTAAATCATTCTTAAAATTGAATAGGTATTAAATGTTCTTAAATATCAAAATAACGTAATGTATTGAAAGTATTGCATCATCCATTCAATTTATTTTTTTTGTGAAATTACCTAGTATATGTATATTCCCTTAAAAGAAAAAAAATCAATACCATTACAAAAGTTTGAAATATAGTGTCTATATACAATAAAACCCTATTCCTTAACTTTTTCTCAAATGCTTTCTATATAGTTTCATAATTTTATTACATTGACATATATCTTTCTATTTCAGCATTAAGATTGACATATTTACGGCCTTTTACTGATTCTAAGCAGTTTAGGCTTTTAAATCGGCTGAATAATTCTTAAAATAATAGTGGAGCATTTCGTTTGAAGTACACTGGAAATATTCCCTTGACGAATGTCTTTTACAAAAGTCCTTTTGACAGATTGTTAACTGAATCTTGTTGTTTTATTTGACTTCCTTGTTATCTCTTTTGTGTCGCATTTCATTTGATTTTAAATGTCATATTTATTCCTTAAGAAGACATTTGATCAATTAGCTCTTCAACATTGTAGATAATATTTTACAAATAAAAAATTTCCCTTCAGAATTATTCTAAAAATAAATTGAAACAATTGAAGAAGTTTGATAAATAATGTAATATTAGATTGAAAATTGTTAGAACATTTTTTCGAAGATTAAAAATATAATAATAAATGTTTCTTTTAAATAATAAAATAATTTTATAATTTTAAATTTTTTGAATATTTATTGAACATTTTTATATTAACATTTAATATTTATTCATGAACATTTTTTATTGACATTTGAACATTTGAAAATTTTTTATATATTCTAAACATTTGAACATTGAACATAATTTATTAAATTGAATTGATTAACATTTTTTTAAATATTTTTTTGAAAATTTTTGAAAATATTTTTTGAGCATTTTTTAAAATTTAATTTCTGAGGGAAATTAAGAACATAAAAATAAAAGAAAATTATGCAAGGGCATTTTGTTTAGCTAACAAAGCAAAAATATTTGTGAATTTAACTTGAGGAAATTGCATGAATTAAATGGTAAAACAAACATCTGTAAAAAAAATGCTTTCAGTTATAAACGAGTTAAAAGTCCTTGAATTTTTTTAAAATATTGATTTGATTTTGACAGATTATTGACTTGTTTAATGTCTTTTAAATCAGGACTATCAGTTTTGTTTAAAACGGAATCAAAGACAATAAAATGGAATAAAAAATGTATAAAAATAAAAGTTGCATTATATTGATTACTATCACAGCTAATTCATTCCAGATCTTTTTTCATCCATTAGCACACAACTAAAAACACATCTCACTTTGTCTACTTTTGTTGAAATCGGAGTTCCTACCAATGTCTGCAACATTTGCTTATTTTTTTATGTATTTAAGTATTAAAGAAAAAACAAATGAAACAGAATTTTTCAGATGATTTATTTTTCTGACACACAAAGTTTTTATTACTCTTATTTTTTTTATAGGCAAAATATTTTTACGTGGCGATTTTATAGAATATTTCTATGTAAAATATCAAAGGTAAAAAGGAATATCCACAAAATATTAGGCTGCAACTTATAATTTTAGGCAAATAGTTACAGTAATAAAATAACGCTGGAAGTAGAAGGGATGTATGCTAAAATTATTATTGTAGGGCTCATATGGTTGCTGTGGATATTGTAACCGATGAATAAGCTTTCGTTTTGATCATTTATATATAAATATACAAAAATAAAATACTAAACAGAACGAAAAATAAATCAATAATAATAATAAAACAGAACGAAAAATTAAAGGGACAGATTAAATAAATAAAATATATGACAAAAACTAATAAGAAAGGCATCTTTGGGAGGTTAACCTAAGACACTTTTAATGTTATGAAATTGTTTTATAAATGGATATATATTAAAGCTTAAAATTATAAATCGTAATGTATTTTCTGCTGATTAGAAAATTAAAAAAAAAAAAAAAAAAAAAAAAAGAATGGTCTTCAGGTTTACGCATTTCTAAGAAGAGAAGGCCACCCAATGTATTCAAGTCTCACAGAAACACATGTTCCGAAACGCTTTCCTGATGTTCTAGTATGTATGCAGAAAACAATAAGAATGAATGGATAGGGTGTAAGTGAATGAGCTGTTTAGTATTCAATGTGTATCCACAAAAAAAATATCATCGTCAACAGTAACAAAGGCGAATTATGGATACATGCACTTTCAGAATCTTCCAGACGCTGCAGCTGTGCAATCCGCTACGGTGCATTATATTTGGGTAGTAGAACTTAGATATCCTGTATCAGACCTAGCACCTCCAGATATAGACTCCTCTATATCTGGATTTTTATTCAAGTACTTGGAAATTCTCAAGTATTCGTTCAAATATGGTAGTAGTCCCAAATTTTGTATGATTGTATCAATTAAATAATCGTCCATAATTATTATAAAGGATTTTTGTCTTGTATTTCTTGCACCTTCCACTCATTTGGCTCGCTGCGATCTGGAATATTTTTATTTGGCTAACAACAATGTCTCCGGATATGAAACGAATGAAATATACAAATAATTTTCAATCTTGAAAAGTATCCCTGTTCATGTTGATTTGGAAAATTATGAAATTGCAGGTTCTTTGGCGAAGAATGCCAGAAGTCTGGATCAGATTGCCATTCCTTGACAAAATCTTACCAAATGTCTTGGCAAAATCTAAATTTCTAATTCCTTCTAAGATTAAAATTAAATACCAAATTTCAAAAATAAATGTCGACAGAAAGTCGGCTACTACTCTCACAAGATTAAGAAAGGAGCACCACGAAAATACGAAAATTTCTGCTGATGGTGTTAAAAAATATCAAAAATGTGGCAATTGCTCTAATGTCGAGCTTATTCTTCATCGTGTCTTTAACTGCCCAGCGGTTCTAGCAGCCATGCATTGTCTGGACCTCCCTCGGAAAGGATATATACTCCGAGGTGGCAATCGACATAGCCAATATTACCCGGGAGCACCACGATATTTGATTTTCTTGTACTCTTCAGAGGATACGACAAGAATCGATTTCGATACGACAATATTAATTTTCAGATGTGTCATTAGATCACGCAGTTGAAGCAATTTTTAACAAAAAGTTTTAATAGCTGAAAGGATTAAAATATTTGAACCACAGTTTGCTTTCCATCAATAGTTAGGCTTATAATACTGAAAGTGGCTTTTTTTTTTTGCATTTTAGTCTCCTAGCATGTCAACCATGAACTTAAAAATAAATTGAAAAATAAAAATAAAAGGGAAAAAAAGAAAATAATAACCGTATCACTAACAAGACATCTACAATTCGTTGCTATCTTGATTCTTGTTAACATTAGCCAATACCACAGTTTGCTTTCCATCAATAGTTAGGCTTATAATACTGAAAGTGGCTTTTTTTTTTGCATTTTAGTCTCCTAGCATGTCAACCATGAACTTAAAAATAAATTGAAAAATAAAAATAAAGGGGAAAAAAAGAAAATAATAACCGTATCACTAACAAGACATCTACAATTCGTTGCTATCTTGATTCTTGTTAACATTAGCCAGTTAAAATATATTGTATACATTATGAGTTAAACACGATAATTCAGTCTCAACTAAAAGCATAATATAGGATTATTTTAAAGTTCTTTTGTCAAAACTTAGAAGGTTTTCTTTTCAAAAGTTGGAACAAAATGCTTATTATAATTTGAACAATAATCTTTGAGTTTTATTACCTCATATTGCATAGAAAATTATTATTTGGTCATTTTAGAAACTATATTCTTAGATTTGATTTCATATATGATATCATAAACAAGAAATGCCATCAGATCTTCGAAAAATACTTTAGTTAAATAATTTTCAATTTTTCGTAATTTGGTCAAAAGTCGGTTTCAAATTTTCTTAGTTTCAGGGTTTTAATATTATTGTAAAACAATGTATAAAATTTATTATTATGGCCATTTTTATAATTTGGAATTTTTATAAAATTCATGAAATTGTTTATGAATTATATATTAGGAAAATCATTATTACGGTTACTGTTCCAAAGACATTTGAGACTTCAACTTTAGATAGATTACAAGATTGTTTACGTTACAATTTAGATAGAAAGTACTTCATTATTTAGTCATATATAAATTGTTCCATTATCTATACCTATTAACTTTTATCATGTTATAATATTAAACTGCCCTTTAGTTGAATTATTGCATTAAGTATAATAAATGTATGTATATGTGTGTTTAATCATAGTCTCATGATAGTGTAATTGTGAGTATTTCCTAAGTAAAATATTTAATTAGACTCATACGAAAACATGTCTGGATGTTGAACTTGTTTTATTAAGATTATTATATTAATTACAATGTATGGAATAATAATATTGTTCATTGGTTGTAAACATTGTTGTTTTGTTGTTGTATGGTTGTATATGGAATATAAATATTTTTCCTTGGTTGTATACATTTCCCTGTATTATAATAATTGCACTATATTTTTGAAATGAAAATATTTGCATTGTTGTTTCATATATAAGTATTCTTCATCTTAATTTATTATGCATCTGCAGGCTTTTGAAGCTGCTTCGATAAATGTGGTAATATTGATATAATTTGTTTATGTAGGGGTTTGCTTTGTCGTTTTATGGTCACTTTATGCCAATTCAGGCTAATTAGACCTACAGTTTAAATGGATTCCGAATCCCTTACAAACATCCATTCCACCGCCAGGATTCAAACCGGAAGCCTTTGGTACCAAAGGCTACAGCGCTAGCCAGCAACGTTATGTAGGAGATTCCTTTTAGCAATGTTTTTTTATGTTTAAGATAATTAATTGTTATAGTACAGAGTGATTATAATTAAAGTCCCACTTTCAAAATGCTGTAAAAAAAGAACCACTTGTCACAGTGGTTCAAATTTGAACTGAAGATACTTGAAGAAGGGGGAAACGGTATGACACCCAAAAAAAGTTCCACAGATTTTTCCCATCCAATTGGGTATGACCTTATCGTGCTGGATGGGCTTTTCACTTTTTCACTAACAGTGACACAACTGTTCAGGACTTGGAATTTATTTTTCCGTCAAAAAACCGAAACAGTCAAGCACATTGTACACTGCAGTTGGTTTAATGTGCAACACATGCCAAATACGTCGTCATTTCGATTCAAACTATCACTGACAGCCGAATTTCATTGTGCCGCTTACAGCGCCATCTATTAATACACTTTGAATTTTTTTTATGCCACACAGTTTCCTCCTTCTTCAAGTATCTTCAGTTCAAATTTTAACTCATTGTGAAGAGTGGTTCTTTTTTTACAACAATTTGAAAGTGGGACTTTAATTATAATCGCCCTGTAGTTTTGAAACTCGCCGATGCATTTTAAAGGGAAAAAAACTATGGCTGATCACAAGTACAAAGTATTAATTTCATAATATTTATTGAGAAAAGGAAAAAAAATTTACAATGTACCATATCACATAAGGAAAAAATGTTGTAGTATTGTAAAAAAATCTTTGATTTTTTTTTGTCGACTTGTGGTTTATTTTAAATAGCTGAGTAGGTAATTTCCACTAATTAACCGACCTCTCGCTAAGACATTCGATATTTTGCCTACCACCACCACTGAGGAGAACCTCGACCTCGGTATTTGGATATCTGACACCATCCCTAGCATTATACGGAACAACATCCTATCCGCGACACACAGGAAGCAGACACAGCATTGCACACCTCTATCCTGTGTCAACCACAGGACTCGTACTTGAATATATTCAGCTGGAAGTTTGTCCCACAATTTAATTCTTTCAAAGAATATTATTTTGTATTAATACATGATATTAGTGGCATGAACTGCTGAACTTAGGGTGCCTTTTCTGCTAAGTGGAATATATCTCCCATATCCTTTGCATTTACGTCCACAGGTTTGCCTCTTCAAAGAATCAATATTAGCATAAGATCGCCTTGACAATTATTTTCGGAAGCACGTTTCCACATTCTTGATACAATATCATTCTGTCGGGCTTAAATTGTTTTGCAGATAACGTAATTGCACCTTTTTGCAACTTTTTGTTTTTCTTTGGATGCATCCAGAACTGTATAATCGCAATCGACCTATGCTTGAAAACTCTCTTTTTTTTATCTTAATTTTACAATGGGTTGACATTAAATTAAAATAAAACAATTGATTTCGATCAGTGTATGAAATTATTAAACTAGTTATAATTCATTAAGAATTAGATTACCGTAAAAAATTGAAAGATTCAGAACAAATGACAGGTATCATGAAACATTGATAGAAAGCTTCATCATGTTGAGTTACAACATAAGTTACCTTTGCATCAGCCAATAATTCCCGTTTAAATGTTTGCTACTATTTTAATTTAAATAAAAAAATTGCATCAAAACAATTACTTAAAAGGAATTTTAATGTAAATTCATCAAAATTTAAAAAAAAAATTATTGGTAAAAAAACAAAGTTGTAGTTAAAAAATTAATTTAACAATTGTTGGATTTTTTGGATTATAAGATTAATGCTTACAGCTTAAAAAATGGTAGTGGAATAAATGATTAATGATAAATAATGATAAATGATAATTAATGATTAATGATAACTTAATTAATGATAAATGAATCGTTAATTAGTGGTAAATTAATGGATACAGTTTATGCTAGACTAGGTGAGGCAGACTTTGTTGCTCACAAGAGGAGAACAGATACACCTTCAATTTGGTCCAGGGAGAAAAGAAATAACAAATTCTTAAGTTTAACGACGGGAAGAGAGTCCTTGAGCAATTTTGCCATTTATGTGATGGTAAATACAACCCTAGATCAAAGTTGGGCGTAGTATCGCTTTCTGAAAGGATTTTACAGTTTAGTCTACCTTTATTTACATAGTTAGGAAATAAGAAAAACTCAACCCCCAGCTACGAGTGATACGAGCCTTTCTGACACATTCTTCATCAAGTCTTCTTAATACATGTCGTTCTCGACAGAATCGAACCTACAGCCTTTTACATTCAACTAACTCTGTTCTTGCACTACAAATATTTGAAATAAATACATCAACTATACAAAAATAAGAAGAACTATAATAATAGTATATTACTAGAAAAATTTTCGTTATTCAAGAAGTTAATATAAATGAAAAATAAAGCCGAATACTTTTAGTTACATTAGTCCGTTTTAAGAATAAAAACCCACTTACACATACTGTCTAAAAATACAAAGTATCCATACACACATTTAAGTAATGAATATCAATAAAAATGCCTTTACTGATAAGTTATTTCATCAGTTTGATATGAGGTTTTCAGTAAACTCTTTTATTAACTTAAGATTGGTTAAAGTAAGTAAGTGAATAAGTCAATGTATTGCTTTTGGTTGGTTAGAATTAGCAATTGAATATATCTTAATGAGTATACTCCTGCAAGTATGTCTAAACACCAAATGCATTCTATTTTAATATTTTATTTCTGGTTTTTATTAATCAATGGATATAAGGGATCCGCATTACTTTTGAACAAAAAAAAAATAGAAGGTGTAGTATTATTTTTGCTGCAAAAGGTGACTGCATGGATTTGATCAAGTTAACTTATTATTAACTCTAGCGGTTTATTTAAATATTTTCTTACATTTATGAAATATTAAATATAACATAATATACTTATAATTATTCTTACATTTTAAATAACAATTTCTTATATCTATTATATATAATTCCCGTGTCACGATGTTTGTCCGCAAGGAACTCCGAAACTAACCATCCGATTTTAACTTTTTTTTTTTTTAAATGTGTGTTTTGTTCCAACTTGAGAAATAGGATAGTTTTTATACAGATTTTTTTCGTATTTAATTGCAAAATCGGTTAAAATCTACCGTTGAGGGAGTCGCCAATCTTGCAATCCTGAATTTTCGCCAATTTTCCGCCAATTTCTTTAGGGTTGCAATACTGCAATTAGAGGAATTCGTAGCTTCATTTTTTGAATAATATAATGACTATTTTATCGTTATCTCGATAATTAATTGCAGAATTCTTATTTGCACTAATTTCATCGTTGGAGTAAAAAGTTTGTTTCCACATCAGACGAAAGATATACCACAATAAAAGGTACATTAGATGGCGCCGTGTCTCGATGCCTGTACTACATAAACGTAAAATTCCCATGTTCTGAATATTATTGTTTTATTTACTACTTTAAATTTTGTGAAAATTATATTGTAGGAAATTTATATTATTTCTATGAGAAATAAATCAAATGTATGTAAGTATTACCTGATTTGATTATCAATATATTTTTATTTTCTAAGTTTGAATTTGAATTGGAATAAAATATATGGAATGAAAAGTTGTGAATCAAAACATTGAACTTTTCTATGCTTAAAGTTTGTCAACATGTGTTTTATTTGATTAAGAATTCTAAAATGAAATGTGATCTAACAAGATAATATAATATAGACAATATAATTTTAAAGAAGATGAATTTTAAGGATTTTTTTGAAAAGTGTGAAAATGAAGTAAACTCTGCAATTATTTGATATAATGATAACATTAAAATTTTATAAAAGGTATTATAATAGTTGCAAGTTGAAAATCAAGGACATTTTATTTTAAAAACTTTTGTTATTTGAAAAACAAAGAATTTGAGTTATAAATTTGAGTGATTTGATTATTGGCGAAGAAAAATTGATAAATGGTACTTTTAAGTTGGAAGTTATTTAAAGAAAACAAAACAAATAAATAAGTGTTTATATTAATAAAGGAGAATTTAAAGCTCAATAACATTTTTATGTATGTACATTTGTTTTTATTTACATTTAAAAGGTGGTTTTAATTATTTCTTATTTGAATTTTTATGCATTTTGTATTCATTCAAAACATCATAATAAAAATATTTCTTTTCTAAATGCTTTGAAACTTCATGTAAAAGTTTTCTTTAAATGTATGAAAGGAATAGAACATGGAAATTAACCTAAATTCATAACTTATTTTTATTTTAGTTTTTAAACTAAGAATTTCTGTAAATTTGTAAAAAAAAGTTTGTGTCGACAAACTTTAAGCATACAAAAATGTATAAATAATTGAGATATAAATTTGAAAACAGTATATTACCTACATAAGGATATTCCCAGCATAAAAATACTTGCAAAGGAAAAATCTATTCATGTTTTATTTATTTTTGAATTATAAAGTTTTGCAACAATATCACATTTTTGCAATGTTTATCCATATTTTAAAGAATAAATTGTATAAAAAATAGTTAAAGTTGATATTTTTATGTGAAATTCAAAGGTTTTGAATATATTTAATCAAAACACTTGCAAAAGGCTAAATATTTTAAATTCAGGTCATTTCATTTTAAAAGCCTTTGCAAATAGCAGGAAGTTGTAAAAAAACATTTTGTCGAGCAAATTTTAACTTTTCAAAACAAAGCTCAGAAAATATTTACAGCTTTAAGGAAAAATAAAACTATATTTTTAATAAATAAGACTATGAACTTGATAATTCAATGGCATTTTAATCTATTTAAACATTTTTAAAAGTAATATATCTAATTAAAAGTTGTTTTTAGCTTTTTCTCAGAATGAATTTTTATGCTTTTTGTTTTCATGTGAAACACCATAACACAAGTAATTTTGATCCAAATGCTACAAAACTTTGTATTTATGTTTTTCATAAATATTTACAGGGAAATGATTATAGCTACATAAATATTTTTATTTTAATTTATAAACTTGGAATTACATGCAAATTTTGGAAGAATTTTGTGACGACAGCATTTAAACTAGCACAAAATAATAAATAATAAAGATATAAATTTACCAGAGGTCTATTCACTGTAAAATGTTAGTACAAACAAATACAAACTCAGAAATTTAAAAAATATTGATTTGATTTCAGGTTTTGTAACAGTATCAATTTTTGGCCATTTCTACCCTTATTTTAGCTTATAAAAATTAAAAAAAATAATAATGAAATTTTTTATGTGAAATCATTAGTTTTTAGATACATTCAATCCAAAAATATGTACAAAGATAAAAAATTTCACAAAAATTTCTTCGAAGGTGTTCGTGTATCTTAAACGATCGTTTGCATTAGAATTTTATTGTGAATTTTTTTTTAAGTCTTTTCTTATTATATCCCGATTTTTATTTTAATTGTATTGTATTTTTTCAATTATCAATTTCAGTAAAAGACCACCAAAAAAATCGAACCTCAGAATCCGTGTTTCTCCCATGGGCAGCTGTATGTTGCATGCTCACGTGTTCGAAAACCATCGAATTTATTTATTTTGACGAAAGACAGACTAACAAGAAATATTGTTCATCGCTTAGTTCTTAGTTAAATGAAAGTAATGATTATTAAAAAATTAAATTATGTAAAATAATTATAAAACAGTCTTAAAAATCAACATTATCTACCTCATTCATTAAATTAATAAAAATTAAACATTTTCTATTCGTTGAAGCTTAATTTGATCTTTTCATCATTCTTTACCAATTATAGTATCTAATAATTGAACGAAATACAAGAAAGCCACAGCAACGCATGGCCGGGTCCTCTACTCTACGATACTATTAGACCGGAATCTACGGTTGAAAGTTAATTCCGAACCACTGCAAACATCCATGGCACCCCCGCGACTCGAACCCGAAACCTGTGACACCGAGAGCCAGAACATTAGCCACTCAGCCATCAAGCCCAGAGTAACAAAATTAATTTATTTTAATTAAGATAAAAACTTTAATTTTTGATAATTAATATATTAAATTATATAATATTAAAAAGATAATCCACAATAACTAATAAACTTTTTTTTATTATTATGAAAATTCCATTGCGTCGCTTATGTCTGACTTGCCCCCTAACCAGTAATCGATTTGTCCATTTCTGTTTTAAAACCGGATGTTTACCTTTCTACTGAATAGCTGGTAGAAATACATACTGTTCCTAATAAATGTATTAAACATTATTATAAAGGGAAAAAATCCAATTTTTTTTTATCGCTTCCATTCAAAGTGTAAACTTGTGTGGCGATTTTTTATTCTCAGTGGAATTATATTAAAGAATTTATGTTCCATGGATTGTTTGAATTCTTTTTTAATACATAAATTTATATAACCAATAATGCACTTTGTATTACTGTTTCCCTAAATTTATTACCTTATAAAAACCTACAAGCATCTGAGATTAACAACTATTGCATGCAATGCGTGCATGTATATCACTTTCATATAACTTACCGAGTGCATATTGATTTCAAAACTCCAATAAAGCAATACCACATTAAAATCAGAAATCAATAAATTGAAGTTAGCGACTGAAAGTAAAAGCAATTTCTCGCCACCCAGAAATAGAACTCCATGAAGATTAAATGCATTAAATTACGCGCCGCCATCTCTTATTGATTTCCATCTTACATTCCTTCTTCAAGTTATAAATTTCAACGATATATCAATTTGTTTTTTTAATTTTATTTTTTAGCATTCTTTCTTTAAAATTGTTCCTGTTTTTTTTTTCTTTTCAAAGAATCTACATTTTATATCTTAAAAGTATTGCGTTCAGGTGTTTGAAAAAAAAAGGAGAAAAATGAGTACAATTTGAAAAAGTTAAAAGCGTCTCAAAAATTACAAATATACCAAACATTTTCATTGAACAAATATTTTTGAATAAACCTATATATATTGTTTATATATTATAATGTTATGTTCAGATACATCCATTAATAACATTTAGAATTAATAATCTCTTTTAAATATCGGCAGAACCCTTGTGTTCCAATTACATATGTCACGAACAGCCCATCGTTGGAAAATGAGGGGAGGACATCAACTTCTAGGGCTAATTACCCCGCACTTACTTATCGTGTGGGAGAAAACCCAGAAAACTCCCACTACGCATACCGACTATTGATGTTATTTGCTTTACACATTGTCACAAAAGCCTCCAAATCTCCTCGCTACTCAAAGCAGTGACTGTATTCAACGTCACCGGGAAATTCTTACTTGAACCTCAGTGCATCTTACCACTAGACCATGAATGGACCAATGAACCAACTGTATAACCCAAAAATTAGATATTCACAAAAGAGGGTACATAAAATTTTATTAATTGAATTTTAATGCACGACAAATAATAGTATTTCAAATTAACACAAACAGCAATTCATGGAATTTTTAAGAAGACTGTGCGAAAATTCAGGTTACTTAAAATGCAGCTTGAATGCGGTTGACTTAACCAATCAAACTATAATTAATATCTTAAAGTAAGAGATTTTTAACGACAGTTTTTTAAGACAATTTTATAAGTATGCATTTCAGAATTGTCATAGAGACAAAATGTTTATCAAGAAAAAAAAAATTATAATTTTGGATAAAAATCTAAAATCAATATTGTGAGTAGAGTTTGATTGTTCCTTAAAAGTTTGGAGAAAAAATTCCAATACTATATATATATATATATTTTACATTACTTATACTAAGCTTTAAATTCACATTCAACTCAAAATGTTGTTCATACACAAGCGATTGCCTGAAATTTTTAATTAAAATTATATTTTTTTCTTTGATGGTGATGCTTTCTTTGGCTTACAAAATATTTTAACAAAAACAAATTCATTTTTGTATATTCTAATTAAAAATTTTTTGTGATTTGTTAAAAGTGTGTTTTGTGTAAGTTAAAATGTTGTCGTTAAAAAAAAATAAATGCTATTTAATATTAAAAAAAAAACAAATTTTCTATTGATTTACAAGCAACCTAACTAGATAGGTCAAGGGTTTACTAGAAATTGAATTAAGATGCTTTGTTTTGGGAACTTCATTTAGAACCATCCCATTTTGTAAATAAATGATCCTTCTAACAAGAGGTCTCTCTAATCGCAGACATGTTAGGCACTTGGCCAATAAAAAAAGACACAGATTTAAAGCTACTTTTTTTTTGTTCGAATTCCTTTAGTAGCGATAAAAGTTATCGCTTCGAAAGCAGTTGTTCGTATGCAAAACATTTCCAGTCAGCTGTCTCGCTGTGAAAAGATGTGATGAGTTTCCTTAATTCTACAAGAAGAATTAAGGAAACTCATGGCATCATTCAAGTTTGTCCCTTCAAAAAATAGCCAGTGCATTGCATAGGTGCGGAAAACGTGCGGACATTTCAATGAAGTTACAGCTGCTAAACAGAAAACTATAATTAATATCTTAAACAATAGATTGATTTAGAATCATTCAAAAAATGAATTTCAAGAGACATTTTATATAAAAAAAATCTAACGAAATAAATGCTAAAGCGTTTCGAAATTTGTTAAATTTACATTTTTATGTTAAAAAAATTTTAATATCAAAATGTTTAAATTAACATAGAATACTTTCATATTGTTAGTAAATTTATTGTTATTAGTATTTTCGGATTATATTGAATATTGTTGCTTCCTTCTTTTGAGTTGCAGCTGTTTTACAGCTCATCTTCGAAAATGTGCCAGAAAAAGAGTAAATAATATTCAATATTTTACTTTCAATATTAGGACAATGAGGATGCTAAGATCAGTCATTAGCATCCCTGTGAGACGAAATTTAAAGCAGCGTCCAGATTAGAAACATTTAGCCAAACTTTCGTCTTTCCTTCTTTGTGTGTGTAAGCGTATAACATCGGCGGGTTTCATGTACCGCTTATGTATACCCAAACAGTCCACTGACAGGGGATGATGAGGATGGATAAGGGGAGGATAGAGGAGGATAGGCTCCCCATGCATGCTCCACATTTGCATGTCGCATGGGAGAAAACCCGGGAAAATTCCACCAGTCACCCAGACTATCGGTGCGGTCGCACATCGTCATGGAGGCTCCTCGTTTCTGAAAGCGGTACAACAATGCCAACGACTTTTCTTTTCTCCATTCGGAGTTAAAGATATTCTTGAACTAGTTGAGAATATGTAAATTCTGAAGAGTGTAGTGGCCTTATAGAATCTTCATAGGAATCTCCAAGTGAATCATTGCCAGCAATTCATTCTATATTGAACATCGGTATGATATATAGAACAACAATATTTTCATCAGATCCACTCTAGGCAACTGGAGATTGCGAAATCGTCGAGAAGATTGTTGCCTACCTGAAACACTATGAAGAACCCTGACAATCAAAAGGTCAAGAAGGAATTGGAGAGCATGCCTTATAAGCAAAAAAATAATATTGAATCTGATGAAATGTGGGATTGGTACATACAGTTTATAGCCTATCGTTAGACATCAAAATACTTTAAGCAATAATCAAAAGTCGTTAAGAGGTTTAGTGTAAATCTACCGTAATTGATGAATTCCTCTTGCCACATAAAGCTCTGATTAACGTGGCAATTTCAGAAGATGCCAATTGTGTCATCTCTTCTTAAAATATATATACAAAGCTAAATTGTGAGGAAGCAGGTGATGATAACCCAAATATCTTTTGCCCCCAGAAGTTCAAATGCCGTCTATATCATGAGCCACTTAAAAAATAAATTGACTTGTATTGACAAGTAATTTGAAAGTACAAGACGACCGTTGCGGGTAAATTTCCATGAGGAGCAACATAGACGGCTTTACTAACTTTTTAAAAGAAAATAATGTAGATGAGGAATTTTCATCATATCCCAAAGCCATTAAAAGAAATCCCCAAAGGCTCTTGAGTTATCGACAAATGGATACCAAAAATTATGAAATTTTAAATGCTTTTAATTATCTAAGTTACCCTCCTTGAGAGAGTTAGCCAGCTTTCGAATAAGAGAAAACGACTTTAACTTGTCGTGTAACTAGTGCTGTCGAGTAACAATAAAAATATCATAATCTGAATCTTATCAAACCCCTTTTCGTGTTCAGAAATTGGATAGAAAGCTGAGAGCTAAGTAATGTAGCTCATTTAACTTTGTACCATTATAGTAAGAATTCAGCTTTTAAAGGCTCGATGCTTAAAATGTAGTGAATTACATTACTTTACTTTAAGGAATGTCCTATCATTGTGGATTTCATGTATATTTTTGTGGTCAGAAAAATGTTATGTTGAACGAAATGTATGTAAAAAATGTGCACAAAATTTATTAAAACATAATTTAAGAGGAATAATTAGAGAGAAAGCTTTTAAAGATATTATAGTTTGTTAAAAAATGTAATTTAAGTGACGAAATAAGCAAAATATAGAAATCATTTAATTTTAATATAGAAAGGATATACAAAAAAATGAAATATGACATTTTTTATAAATTATAAAAACTTTAAAATCTCAATAAATCTTTGACTGTACACAAAAAAAAGGCATAATATTGTTAAATGCCAATTAGAAATATATAAAATTTCTTAAAAAATAAAAAACATTTCTTATTATTACAATTTATTGGCAATTTGCTTTCTTTTTATAAATAAAAAGTTTTGTTTATTATCATTTAATGACAAAAATTATTATTTTTTCATGTATTGATTTCCTTCTGTCTAGAATCTTTAAATTGAGTTTTGGAAATATTAATATCACAAAGGTTTTTCTTCCACTTTTTTTTATTATTAATTGTCATCTAAGATTTAGAAAAAAAATGCAATTGCTAAATCAAAAGTACTTTATCTTTTCTTACTCATTTCACTATAAGTAATTGGTCTTCTGCAGAAAATATACATTAAATAAGACTTTATAATTAACGAAAAATAAAAAAAATAGAAATTATAATCAAAATCTCTGGAAAAAACTCATTATGGATTGGATAGTTTCTAAATTAATAATAGAAAAAAATTATTTCTTAATTACTTCGGAATTTTTTTCTTAAAGTTCTCTTTTTACATAAAGATTGAGCAATACAGCATTTCAACTTCATATTGTTTCTTAACTTTGTTAATTATATTTACTGATTGACTAGCTTGTTAATTAAAGTTATTTCGGTTTAATTAATTCCTTCAAATAATACTAACATTAAAGCTCTGATGAATGTTAATCTACTTAACGGAACCTATTTTTATTTTACCGCAACTTTATGGTGGAATTAAGATGATTTTTCTTAGATTAATGTTTTAACAAATTCAAACGTCTTTTTGATTATAAAATTTCGATTATTATTTTCTGTGATTTTCTTTATAATAATTTTCTTTTCTTTCGATCATAATTTTCTTTTGCAATGGATTCTAACATCATTCTTCGATTAGCATTGTTATCGGGTTGCATTTTTTGTTAGATAAGGATGCATCAGATCTCTACCAAACACAAATGTTTCGTTAATACAAATTATGTTAATTGTCTATATAAAAGCAATTATTAAATCGCTAGCAATATTTTTCAATCCTTTGCTTAATTCCACAGCTTCCTTCAGTAGACTTCTGGGATTTTAAAGTTATATGCTATTTCGTGATATATTAAGCCCAGTATTTAAAAGAAATCTTATTTTTAAAAAAAAAATAGAGTATGGATCTTACAGAATATTAGTCTACTTGTATTCATAGTAGTGTCTTCTCGTACTCATACAAATAATAAACTCGAGCTCATATAAATACAAGTCTATTCATATTGTAAGGCTTAATTATTATTATAGCCGTGAGAGGTCACGACTGTGACCAGTAACTGGGACCTTAACTGTGTGGTCCAGTGTGGTAAGTACATGCGGTTTGATCTTCAGATCACAAGGAGCACGCTAGGAGCGTCGGAACGAGATAGACGGTCAGGGACCGGTTCTTGGTTTTTTAACTATTAATGCTATTGTTAGAAGAGGCACAGGGTGCCATGTGTATTTATGTACTAACAGTGTAAATAAACTAATATAAATAGAAAGAGAGATTGGTATTACATCCTGACATAACTAGTCGCCAGCAAGCGGCTAACAATACTCATATAAGTACTAGTCTACTAGTATAAATATTGCTTTATTCATACTTGTGTAATTACTAGCATTCAAAGAGAAGAACTAATCGAGTAGTCTATTCATACTGATACAAGTACTTGTTGAGTATTTATTCGTACTCGATCAAACATTAGTCTATTCGTATTTGTTCAAGTATTATCAAGTGACGTATTTGATCAAGTGTATTCATATTTAATCAAGTACTAATGTATTTGTAACACAAACAAGTACTTTTTGTGTACTAGTCTATTTTGTACTGAAACACTTTTCGAATACTAGTTTATACATATTTGAGCAAGTACTTGTTGAGTATTAGTCTATTCGTACTCGTACAAGTTTAACTTCAAAAGCCTCAAATTTACTAAAAATGGGCAGCCAAAAAGACGACAGTTGTAATATTATAATTTACTTTTGTCAAGCAAATAATTATGTTGCATGATGTTCAAGTACATATTAACTTTGCTATATATATATATATATACTAGCAGACCCGGCCACGCGTTGCTGTGGTTTTCTTGTATTTCTTTAAATTATTAGATACTATAATTGGTATTGTTAAGTAAGTGATCGGTAAAGAATGATGAAAAGTTCAAATTAAACTTCAACGAATAGAAAATGTTTAATTTTTATTAATTTAATGAATGAGGTAGATAATGTTGATTTTTAACACTGTTTTATAATTATTTTACCAAATTTAATTTTTAATAATCATATAAAATCGGGATATAATAAATTCACAATAAAATACAAATACAAACGATCGTTTAAGGTAAACGAACACCTTCGGAGGAATTTTTTGGAAATTTTTTAACTTTGTACACATTTTTGGATTGAATGTATCTGAAAACTAATGATTTCACATAAAAAAATTTCATAATTATTTTTTTTTTAATTTTTATAAGCTGAAATACGTAATAATAAATAAAAATGGCTAAAAATTGATACTGTTACAAAACATGATACTCAAAATCAAATCAATATTTTTAAAATTTCTAAGTTTGTATTTGTTTGTACTAACATTTTCCAGGAATAGATCTCTGGTAAATTTATATCTTCATTATTTATTATTTTGTGCTAGTTTAAATGCTGTCGACACAAAATTCTTCCAAAATTTGCATGTAATTTCAAGTTTAACAGTTAAAATAAAAAATATTTATGTAGCTATAATCATTTCAGAGGTCTATTCCCTGTAAACATTTTTGAAAAACATAAATAAAAGTTTTGTATCATCATTACTTGTGTTATGATGTTTCACATGAAAACAAAATGCATCAAAATTCATTCTGAGAAAAAGCTAAAAACTTTTAATTAGAGATATTACTTTTAAAAATGTTGTAAATATATTAAAATGCCATTGAATTATCAAGTTCATAGTCTTATTTATTAAAAAATATAGTTTTATTTTTTCTTAAATCTCTAAGTATTTTCTGAGCTTTGTTTTGAAAAAGTTAAAATTTGCACGACAAAAATTTTTTTTACAACTTTCTCCTATTTGCAAACGCGTTTTAATATGAAATGCCCTGGATTTAAAATATTTAGCTTTTTTACAGGTGTTTTGATTAAATATATTCAAAATCTTTGAATTTCACATAAAAATATCAACTTCAACTATTTTTTATACAATTTATTCTTTAAAATATAGATAAACATTGCAAAAATGTGATATTGTTGCAAAACTTGATAATTCAAAAATAAATAAATGAATATAACATAAATAGTTTTTTCCTTTGCAAGTATTTTTATGCTGGGAATATCCTTATGTAGGTAATATAGCGTTTTCAAATTTATATCTTCATTATTTATACATTTTTGTATGCTTAAAGTTTGTCGACACAAACTTTTTTTTTACAAATTTACAAAAATTCTTAGTTTAAAAACTAAAATTAAAATAATTTATGAATTTAGGTTAATTTCCATGCTCTATTCCTTTCATACACTTAAAGAAAACTTTTACATGAAGTTTCAAAGCATTTAGAACAGAAATATTAGTATTATGATGTTTTGAATGAATACAAAATGCATAAAAATTCAAATAAGAAATAATTAAAACCAAATTTTAAGTGTAAATAAAAACATATGTACATACATAAAAATGTTATTGAGCTTTAAATTACCCTTTATTAATATAAACACTTATTTATTTGTTTTCTTTAAATAACTTCCAACTTAAAAGTACCATTTATCAATTTTTCTTCGACAATATTCAAATCACTCAAATTCTTTTTTTCTTTTTTTTTTCAAATAATAAAAGCTTTTAAAATTAAATGTCCTTGATTTTCAACTACTATAATACCTTTTATAAAATTTTAATGTTATCATTATATCAAATAATTGCAGAGTTTACTTCATTTTCACACTTTTCAAAAAATCCTTAAAATTCATCATCTTTCTTTATAATTATATTGTCTATATTATATTATCTTGTAGATCACATTTCATTTTAGAATTCTTAATCAAATACAACACATGTTGACAAACTTTAATCATAGAAAAGTTCAATGTTTTGATTCACAACTTTTCATTCAATATATTTTATTCCAATTCAAATTCAAACTTATAAAAAAAAAATATTGATAATCAAATCAGGTAATACTTACATACATTTGATTTATTTCTCATAAGAATAATATAAATTTCATACAATATAATTTTCACAAAAGTTAAAGCAGTACATAAAACACTAATATTCAGAACATGAGAATTTTACGGTTATGTAGTACAGGCATCGAGACACGGCGCCATCTAACCTACCTTTTATTGTGGTATGTCTTTCGTCTGTGGTGGAAACAAACTTTTTACTCCAACGATAAAATTAGCGCAAATAAGAATTCTGCAATTAATTATCGAAATAGCAATAAAATAGTCATTATATTGTTCGGAAAATGAAGCTACGAATTCCTCTAATTGCAGTATTGCAACCCTAAAGAAATTGGCGGAAAATTGGCGAAAATTCAGGGTTGCAAGATTGGCGACTTCCTCAGTGGTAGATTTTACCCGATTTTGCATTTAAATTTAAAAAAAATCTGAATAAAAACTATCCTATTGAAAAGTTAAAATCGGATTGTTAGTTTCGGAGTTCGTCGCGAACAAGCATCGTGACACGGGAATTATTTATAGTGGATGACGAAATATGAAAATCGTCAATTTTGAGCCAAATTTGTTATTTGGCGCTAAATGACGAATTTTAATGGCGCCAAATGACGAAATATGAAAATCGCGATTTTGCATTTAAATAAAAAAAATATTAATAAAAATTATCCTGTTTCTCAAGTTTGAACAAAAAAACATTTAAGGGAAAAAAAGTTAAAATCGGATTGTTAGTTTCGGAGTTCATCGCGAACAAGCATCGTGACACGGGAATTATATATAGTATATATATATATAGATTTAGGCGTTTATGTAGGTGTAAGTGTAAATTTTAAGCAACAAAATTTAAGAAACACCGTGTTACACTATAGTTTTTCTATAGGACAGTCCATTTTCTCAAACTTTTTCCCAATGCTGATTACATTTATTAGGACTCTATATCACAAAAGACTTTATGACCTCTGAATAGGTCTATAATCAACTGACTTATTTCACTTACTCAGACACGTGAATTAGTTCATTACTCAGGTGACTTACATCAAGTTACTTCAAGTACTCACGCGATTTATTCACATGAAGCGTTTTTTTTTTAAATATGCTGCCTCAATATAATCATAGCATACCCCTTTTTTTTGGAACAAGAACCTTATTTTTCCATGTTATCTGTATACTCCGGTAGATACGTTTAAATTGGATTCAATGATCTAGAAAATGCTATTGTATTATCTATAGAGAGAGATGTATAATATAATGACTCTTTCTCTCTATGTATAATTATAATTATTCTTTATGCTTCTCATATTCCTGCCGTCAAAGATGGCGTTGTAATGGCCACACCGAGAAAGATAATGCTGCCAAGGCAGAGAGTTTAAATATATTGTAAAAATTGTTCTTTTAGACAATAATGAGCGTTCTTCATTCAACTCGTGTGCGAAGAAGCTGTTGAAAGAGGATCATAAAATGTTCACCAAATGTTATCATATTTATCTATTCCTTGATAAATGTTAAATTAATCTTATTACTTTTTCCTTACAGCATACATTTTAGATATCATCATTTTTGTCATGCTTGTGTGATTTTATAACATTTTGGTGTACAGAATAAAATATCTTCGCTTACCTTTATGGACAATATTTTTGAAAAGTATTATTAATGAATATTATGGTTGCACAAATTTGTAAACAACCCCATAAATTCCACACAATAACAGGGCCAAACTTATTATATCAGCTTTGAAGGCGAGACAATAAAGTTTATTATAATTTTTAAATGATTTACATTGACTATCAAGGAAGGGAGAAAAATTTACTGTCATCCTTTTATATTGAGTAAATTTATGCACGAAAACTCAGATAAACTGAACAAACTACTTTAACGACCTAATCGAACTTGATAAGGTTAGAAAAATGGATAGTGTTCCAGGACATCCATCCTCTCCGACTTATTGCAGTCTGGTTATAAGTCAGGTGAACAAAGTGGCTCTAATAACTGCTGTCGGAAGTCTCATTAAGCTATGGTGTTTATTAAGTTACTCTATTCTGTTAAGTTTTTGGTATCAACAGGCTTGTAAGGGGGGGAGAAATGTTCGTAGGCCGACACATAGATGGCGCTACTAGTATTAAATCCATATGATTTTTAGTTAGCCATAACCTTCAAAAGACACGTGTATAAATTTGACAGCTGTTGCACTATTAGTATGTGAGTTATAACATTTTTAGTGAAGCAACTTTTGTTAGTTTGAAAAAATGGATAAAGAGGAATTTGTTTTGTTAATAAAGCATTGCTTTTTGGGAGACAAAAAATACTATTAAACCAAGGCTGGGCTTTATAAACACTATTCGAACTTTGCACCAGGAAAATTAAACGTAGAGAAGTGGTTTGCTAAATTTAAACGAGGCGAAATGAACATCGAGGACGATGCACGCAGTGGACGCCCCAAAGAGGCTCTTACCGACGAAAACATCAAAAAAGTCCACAAAATAATTTCTGATAACCGTAAAGTGAAGTGGATTGAGATAGCTGATACCCCAAAGATATCAAAGGAACGTGTTCGTGAATGAATATTTGGATATGCCAAAGCTCGGTCCAAAATGGGTGCCGCGCGAGCTCACAATCGACCCAAAACAAAAACTAATTGATGATTCTAAGCAGTGTTTGGAGCTGTTCAATCGTAATAAACCCGAATTTTTGCGTCGTGACAATGGATGAAACATGACTTCATCATTTGACACCGGAGTGCAATCGACAGTCAGCCGAGTGGACTGCACGTGATGAACACTAAAAATGCTATAACTCCCATACTAATAGTGCAACAGTTGTCAAATTTATACACGTGCCTTTCTAAGATTAGGGCTAATTAAAAATCATATGGATTTAACACTATTAGTGCCATCTATGTGTCAGCCTAGGGACATTTCAGCCCACTTGGTATATTACTTTTTCTTACTTTTAATCGGAAAATTATTTGATTTGTATAATTTCTCGAGAGATGCGCAATGCTGGGATTTCGGTACATTAAGTACACGGGGATAGAGTTATAAGTGAAAGTATTGTCATCCAGAAATAACATTTTTGATTTGAAATATCTCAGGCATAAAGCTTTTACATGTCGTATGAGAGATACACTGGAAAATTTCAACTGGGTACAGCAATTGTCTATAGGAGGTTTTCTGACATAATCGCATGAATATCTACAAATTTTTCACATATTTGATTATAGCCATTTTAATCGAATTGATATTATTTTACACACCAGTTAGCAGGCAAAGCAGTGAGGGAAGAACAAACAAAATTATTGTAATTAAAAAGTTAAACGTTGCCGTGCTATCTTAACATTCCAACTGTAATAGTTTTTTTAATTTAATTTTTTTAAGGGTTAAAAAGTATAACTAGTGAATGTGTTAAAAAATTGCCTCATATTTAAAAAAAAACTTCCTTAACTCTAAGCTGATGAAGAACAAATGTAAAATTTTCAGTTTCTTAATTTTTGTTATACTATGAAAGAATACATACAAAAAACAAATAGCATTTTTGTTTCACTCTTAAGTTTGAAAATCCTGAAACAAAATGTAGCAATAAGAATTCCATCGAGAAAAGTCATTTTTTATATCAACGAGCTTGTAAAAACCTGGCTTTAACCAATACTATGCATATAGATCAAGTTTTTGTGAGGTAAAAAAAAAACTTGATTGTTTCTTTGTTTGAACCAACACTATGAGAATTGGATTCAGGTTTTCGAAATATAAAAAAATGCCCTTGAAAAAATCACTCAAGGCTTTTTAAATTCACGACAAATCTCCATGTATTAAAAAAAATTATGTTGAATGAAGCAAGTGTGCCTTGAACTTATTTCAATGCCAAAATTACATCAATGTGAATAGAAAGGCTCCAATGAGACAAATTTTCAAGCTCTGAATGACGGCAATAAGTATATCATTTATGATTACCATTAGTGTTGTATTAGCCACTGAACCAGCTCATTAGAATTTAAATGTAAAGACATGCTTTATTTGCCTCTCAGTTGAATATTGGTATTAAAAAATGAAAAGAATAAAATTCGTTCAAATTGACAATATTTTAAGCGATGCAACTTTAATACAAATAAATATATTAAAATATCAGGATGTAAGTCAATAGTCGACATATTCCCCTCAGACGAGAATCATTTACAAGTGATTATCGTGGAAAAAGGAATTTGTACATGAAACAGAAAAATTGGTTGAATTTTTGAATTTGAATCGTTCCAGGTATTTTTCCAACACCCTGTATTGTACAACAAGTACCAATTACAAAAACAATTATAGAAGATTGTAGAGAATTTTGATCATGAAGTATTCATTGATTGACATTTTTAATAGAACAGTCTATGTTAAATATTTTTTATTTGATATGTTAACACTTTATATCGTAATTTAAATGAAAAAAAAATATTTTCAATTGTTTCAGTCCAAATTGGCAACTAAGACAGTACTTAAATACAGTAAAATAATACCAACCTGTTTTATTATGATTTTAGATTTAAAAATAATTTACCTTTAAATGTGCACATTGTGAAAAATGACAAAAGATCAATAACATCTAAAATAAAAAATATATTTTATGTATGCCAATTTTATGTACTTTAAACAATTTTTGACACTAACAATTGTACCCTCAATTTAATACAAGTACTTTTATGAAACGTCTAAATAAGTTTATTGAGTGTATAAGTAATATTTTACAAATTATGCTCTATTTTAGAATCCATTAAAAGTAATTCATATAGTTCCTATAGCAATGCAGAAAAAACAGAAATTTTGAAAAATTGTTAAATATTTTTTTATTAAAAATTTAATTCTACTAATTTATTTGTTTAATATTAAATAAATTTAGCTATTATTAGTTTGGAAAATGTATAAATGAAATCTAATAAAAGCTACTATAGTTGTCTTTCTTGCAAAAATACAGGATATACTATATCCGTTTAACATAGACACATAGACGTTTTTTTTTTTATTTCAGAACCTTGGAAATTGCTGGTTGTTCAAGAGCAACAAATGCTGTTTTTCATGGAATTGTTGTTTAATAGAAAAATAGCAATAAAGATACTCGTACATCGGATGGATATAGACAGACCAAGGAGAATGGATATAGACAGACCTATTTCAGCTTCAGTAGTAACAAAAGTGTTGTATAGGATGAACTTTCCGTGAAATGTTCCTCTCCAGACGGCATTTGCTGTGTCTTTCGTGCCATTTTTTTTTTCGTTTCAGCGCGTCTGGAGTTTGGAAGAGTTGCTGAACAACAACAAAAAAGAAGTGTAAAAGATTTTATGTGGTTTTTTTTTTTTTTTTTTTTTTTTTACTTTTCTGTTATCTACTGGCATATACGAAATGTTTTGTAAAGTTTTATTGTTACTCAAAGTGTGTGCTCATGCATGTTTTGTGTAAAAATACTTCTAAAATGCTATTAGAAATACTGTAAAAATACTTCTCTTAATGCTATTAGAAATACTGTAAAAATACTTCTCTTAATGCTATTAGAAACACTGTAAAAATACTTCTCTTAATGCTATTAGAAATCCTAATATACATTCTTTAAAACTTTTTATTTAAGCCTATTACTTGCCAACGTTCTTTAATATCTTTAATTAGCAATTTGATTGTCTGACATTAAACATGTAATAAACTAACTTGCTGCTTTTAAAAAGATAGAAGTCAGACTTATTCATAAGAAATTGAATAACACAAAATTTTATTATATATATAAAAGATATATTAGATAAAAATAATTTAAATTTAAAAAATTTCCAGACAATTAATCAATACACGCATACAAAATGAACTGATTCTTAAAAAAAAATCTTTGTATTTATTTTTCCAAAATTATAGAATATTTAAAAGTAAAAACTGTATGTTGCAGATAGATTTACTTTAAAAATAATTTTTTAAAAAACACAATGAGATGTTAGAAATAGACTTTCTTACATTTACCCAATAATACTTGAATTTTATAATTAAACGTATAAAAGTTCAAGCTCGTTTGTCGCTCAAAGTTTCAAGGTTTGTCGCTCTACGCTCATTTTGTGTACAATTTGGGCTCATTAGGTCGGGACCTACAGTATAACGTTAATTCCAAACCACTCACAAACATCCATGCCACCGGCAGGCTTCGAAGCTTGTGGTTACTAACGGCCAGAGCGGAAGCCAATAGACCATCAGGCAACCAACACTTCAAGAAGTAATAATAATTTATTGTAAGGCTTTTTAAATTAAATTGATAGTATTTATAGTTGTGACAATTCAATGAAAGCAATGTCTTAAAATTTGCATTTTAATTTAGTGACAAAAAATGATTTTTAATGCATATTTAAGTGAATAATTCTTGCTCATAAATACCAATAAAATACATGCTCTTAAATATCAATATACATAATATCAATAAATATCTGACTCATAATAACCAATGAAGTTTCCGGATTCATGTATGCATTATTTTCTAAAACAGAATTGTAATACTTTTGATCAGGCCAAAAATATCATTTTTAAGATAAATCTTATTTTTGGCTCAGGCTGCTTCTAAATGTATAAAGAAAATTATAATTAGCAATTTTAAAATTCATAATAATTAAAAATACATCCTCCTCCAAATTTTTTTAAATATTTTTTTATTTATTTATTTTTTTTCTAATTAATACAGCATTATTTTTTTTTATTTCTTGAAAATATTTAGTTGTTGAATCCATCCGTACCCCCAATGAAGATTTCTCCCCTTAATTTGAATAATTGATGGGAATGTTTTATTTAATATTTGTATTTTCTAACATAATTATAAAACATTAACTATTTTATTTTTGCCGATAAACAATTTTAAATCCTTCTGAAATTTCTTAAAGTTTTAAAATTTTCTGTGATAAAGGTCTTCGTATAAATTGCAACTTAGATATAATTTTATCAAGATTTTATCAAAAAGATAATGCAGAACCATGCTGAATATGGGGAGAGAAATGTTAATTCGTTTGTTTTAAATATCTGAACTTTGAAATTTGTTTATTTTTCAGTGATAATTTAAAAAAAAAAATTCTACTTATGAATTCAATGTCTAAATTTAAATAGGGTTATCTAATGTTTAAGTTTAATGTTGTAATAGAATATTTAATTTTATATAAGGTAATTTAATGTATAATTTTAAATAATGTAATCCTAAGTGTAAATTTGCAGAAGTATAAAATAGTAAATTTAAAAACTTGGTTTTATTACTAATAGAATACAACTGTGTAAATAGGAAATTGTTTCACAGCTGCTATCATCGTTTTTGATAATTATAATGTTGTAAAGTTAATTCTTAATTTGTTATTCCTATGGGCAAACTGAATCAATTATACTGCAAATAGATGGATAGTTCTACTCAGATACGGTTTTGAAAAGTTTGAAGTTAAATTCAAAATAACTTAAATTTTCTAAAGAGTGTATTGAATCTATGACGCTATGCATTTTAAAACATAATAAAGAAAAATAAAAAGACGTCTAAAAATGAAAAAAAAGTGTCACGTTTTAATGTATTCAGTGATATATATCTATATGTAGTACATTGGTTTCCAAAAATTAAGAAGGAGAATTAAGAAAAATCATAATTTTGAAATTTCTATTCAATAACACTTAACGAAATTAGGCAACAACCTTAATCATTAGGTACTTTTTTTCATAATGCAGCTGGCAAACACTTATACAGTTGTCTTTTGATGCCTTAATGTAAGCACTGCAAGGACGTTACTCACTTAGCACTACCCAGGGGGGCACGTGTAGCTTGAAGATAAGCTACGGACGCGGAGTAACAATACCCCCGCAACGTTCTACGATCCTGTTAGACCGGGAGTTAGGGTTTAAAATGGATTCCGAACCACTACAAACATCCATACCACTGCTGCGACTCGAACCCGAAGCCTGTGGCACCGAGCGCAAGAGCACTAGCCACTCTGCTATCAGGTTCAGTGCTTCACAAATTAGACACTAAAGAAAAGCAGTACATCTATTTTGTGTCTTGAAATTATTCAATATTGAATGTGATCACCTATATATATATATACATCATAAAAGCACGATGGCGATATGACATGCTCATAATAAAGCTGTTTATCAATTTAATTGGTATCAAAACACATTGTTGTATTAATGTAGTTTAGTCAATGGGTTAAGTACAGCGATATGTTTCCTTAGAGTATCCTAAATCTATTAAATTTGGTTCAAGTCTAGAGAAAGTCCAGACTAATCTATATGCACAATACTCTCCTCCGTATGGTAAGTCTAAATCAACCGATATAATAACCGATGTTTATAAGTGAAATGTTACTTATAGCACTATTTGATGGCAGGGTGGTGTTTAGTGTTGAAGTCGTGTAGCGCAATCACTACTATCTATTTTTTGTAATTTGTTTTTAGAATTTATCTTGAAATTAAAATGGAAAATGCTTCAAATTTATGATATTTCAGATTTTTTAATCTTTTGATTTCAAATATTTAATGACATAGACTTAACAAGTATTTCGTTTTGCATTTTGATTTATTTTTATTCGTACATAGCGATTTAAAATATTTTTTTCTTTGCAATGTGTCACATAATAATTTTGAATCTTAACGGAAACTTTCTCGATGATGGTTTTTACACATTTTATCGACATTATTTTCAAATATAAATTACTTTTATAGCCAGGCAACCTCGGGTTATACATGCTAGCATATTATATTTTGCAATATCACAAAACTCATTGATACAAGCAACTAACATTAAGAAAAATGTCGTACGTATTTTATTTTGAAACGCTTCATTTTTTGTATTTGATTTTAAAAACACTTTTTCTGGTAGATAGTTACATTTAGGTAGTACTCCGTTTTTTACGACTTGTATCTCAGGCACCCTATGTATCCCTTACAGTTTAAATGTGGTATTTTTCATTTGCAGTAAGCCACAAATTTGAGTTATGTGTAACAGATCCCTTATATGCTTTAAACACTCGCAAGAGACTGATGCAGCTGTGACATCAGCGGAAAATGTCAAGCACTGATAAATGGTCGCCTCGAAATTTCTCGTGGGATTCCTTTCAACCATAGAGTAACAATATAATAAAGCTCACATAAGGGTTGCCAGTTGAGGTAAACATATCCTAACGTAACTCTTACTTTGTAGTTTAACATATGTAATGATAGTTTGGCAATTTTTGGTAACAATCTTTACTGTTGGTTTTTACTATTCTATGCTGTTGGCGCAGAACTAGAAAAAGGTCTACTGTTACACAACGATTTTCAAAAGAAATGGTAAATTTTTTATGCTGTCAAAAATGTAAATTTAATTTTTATAAATATTTGACATTTAAATTGTAATAGTAAATTTGCTGGCGTACTATTTTCCCTCCAAAATAATTAAAAAATGAAATGAAATATACGAACTTTTTTAAAATGTGTTATTATATTTGATACAAAATCTTTAGAATTATAAACAATATATAACTCTTGTATCTATTTATCTTTAATAATAGCACGCGTAAAGGTCTAGGTGTCAAAGTCCTTGAGAAATATTACAGGCATTTGTCGGAATTTACAGAATCATTTCAAAGCATGTTAATTTTTCTAAATAAATGTGAGCTGAGATAACCAAATGGAGATGCAGCACCAACTGTAGTACAAAAAGGGAGGGGTGATGTTTGCCCCAATTATTTACAAACTATTACATTTAGAATAGAAGGAGGCTGTTTATTACACCACTACTCGTGTTTTCATGTGTGGGTTTCTTGATGTATAAAGAATGTAAGAAGTTTCTTCGGATTCAAACTTTGTCCATGCTTTAGGGTGCAATCACTTTTAAATTAAGTAAACATTGCAGCTATTTTTGATAATGTGCTTTGTGATCAGTAAAATATTTTTCTGCCTTATTTAGACAATCCAAAAATACATTATTTATTATTATTATACAGGGTATCTGAGCACTAGGTGTACAATTTTTCAGAAGGGTGTAGGGTATATCTAGACGATACGGAATCACGAAACAATACAGGGTCGTAAATTCTTTCCTAAAGCAGTCGTGTACATGAAAACACCAGGAATGATAGTTCACCACATAAGTGAATATGTGTTTTTTTTAAACTACGTATTTCAATAAAGAAGGTGAAATACATACTAGATACATTACTTCAATTGTCATGTTTCAACTACGTCTATAATGCGTTTGTTTCACTAGGTCTATAATTTTTCAGCATCTCATAAAAGACTAGAACGGTTTAAAAAGTTTCATACACCTGCGTCTTGATGTGCTTCCAGGAGAAATAAGGCATAGATCTGGAGATTTGGCTAGTCTACCCACCAAGTTGCTCTAACGCAGATGGCAATACAGAGACAATTAATCATTATGCATAAGCAAGGGTTGCACCACTGTTATTCATTTAGCACTATCTAGGGGGCATGTGTAGCTTGAAGATACTACGGACGCGATTAACACTACCCCTAATCCTATTAGACTGGTACCGAACCATGGATTCCGAATCACTACAAACATCCATGGTACCGCCGGAACTCGAACTTGGTTCCTGTGGTCTCGAGCGCCAGAGCATTAACCACTCGTACATCAGGCCCCTAGTCTATCCAACATGCCAGATCCACCGCTGATAAAATGGTATGTTTAAGCGTTTACAAATGCTATGGTTGAAATGGGCGAGAATGTGCAAAGACGCATTATGCGATACATTCTCGGTTCTAATCATGTGCTACACGTTCCTTACACTCCGCAGTCATATAGGCCAGATAATATGTAAGTTCCTTAATAACCCTTGAATATTTATGCATAGCTAAAATTCGCCGACTCATCACTTTATTTTAACACATACTCCCGCTTATATAGCCTCATACCAGTTAAAGGATGTAAATAGAAAAATAATAATGAATAAAATATTCAATTACAGAATGCGATGTATTATTCTGTAACTAACACAAAAAGTATATAATTCAGAAATATATCTAATATACAGTAAAATTTAAGCCATTTGAAAAATTTACTTTTAATACATATTTAAATTTAATATCTACCGTCAGGGTGCTTTACCTATATGTATATTATAAGTGCAACCCAATGTTGATATTCCACCTTTATACCCGCGATGGTTACTCGTAAACAAGATTTACATTCATATTATGGCATTTTTATATTTAGCAATTCAATATTGCCGAAAGTAAAAAAGCTAATTTCTTATGTAGTCTCCCTTTCCCTTTGTACACGGGGAAAAAAAAGTAAAAATTTACATTTATTCTAACAAATGTAATTCAAATATATATACGCAGTAGAATTTAAAATATTTCAAAGACTTACTTTTATTGTATGCTTATTAAAACTTAGTATTTATAAAGAATGCATACTGTCGGGACATACATATGTATAGATACATACATGAATAAATTAAATGTTTATGATCAAATAACTTTCCGATGAATTTCGTAAATACATAATTGCACATTATTGTATGCAGTATAAAAACAGCTAAGATGATTTTGTAAAGTTAATTCACATCGTGCTCTATATTTCTTATGGCACTCTCGTCCTATTTAGTTGAATTAACTTAATTTCCATCAATACAAATTAGAAACTCTTCGATGAAACAATTCATCACAAAAGTTATAGGTCGAATTAAAGCTTATTTATTGTTGGGCATATCGCAGTACTGACACAATTGATTCAATTTCACCAAGCCTGGCATTGAATAATGAATTTGAGCAAGTCATGCATGTAAGAAAGATTTCAGCTGTCGGGAAAATGGATTGTCAAAAGTTTCACCCAGAATAGTCCTTAATTCGAAATTAGCAAGGAAACGAAATTATTTATGGCTATTGCTTGCTGATTAACTAAACAAAATGCTTATAGGTAAGTAAATATTCTAAATGTAGATACAGGGTTTGCTCCTACTATTTGCAAAAGGGTAATTACATAATAGGCTCCTTTTCCTTATTTAACCTTCTATTTTATTCGAGTTATATTCGCATGAAATATCCCCTTGCTACAGTTTACAAGATTGAAGGTTTAAGAATTTTTTTCTGTTTTGGTTTAGTTAAAAATTACTTTTATACATATATACAAATAATGAAATTTGTTAAGTGAATTCAATCACTTTTTTTAACTCCATAGAAACAGTTTTTGAATGCCAAAGTTTTTTGGGTTTTTTTTGCTTTGAGGGTGTACTATTTTCACTTACTTAAAAGGCATACTTATATTCTAAACATGCTAGAAATATACATATATCCTATAAAAATAATATTATCAAAACATGATGGAATTGCTTACGACAGGCAAAAGAAAATTGCCTTAATCACAATAATTAATTTAATCACAAAGATGCTCTATTTGAAAAACATTAAATTTTATTTGTTCTTAATAATAGAATAGCTTTTATAAATTATTTCATTGTTTTTTGCTCAGTGCAGAGCAAAAGTCCCTCAACGCGTACTTGGTTTGCTGTTGATGTTATTGTGTTTGCTAGTGGTTTTATTATTGAAGGATACAGTTATCTTCATAGCATTCAATTTCAAAATTGATTACAAGAATTTCGAAAAAAATGTAAAAAAAATATTACTTTTATTACTTTAAATTACTTTAAATATTACTTTTATTACTTTAAATATTACTTTTATTACTTTAAATATTACTTTAAATTACTTTAAATTACTTCTATAAAATAGTAGGATTTCTAAACTCCCCACCTCTGCTTTTCCGAGACTGTTCATTCAAGCATTCAGTTTTTATAACAAAGCTTTAAAAATGCGTTCTAATGCATAATTTTTCACTTTTTTTTCTACCTATTCCTTTTACGACCTAGAAACTTTTACAACCTTTACAACTCGATCATTTGAAACTACCTCTATAGCTCGAAGAAAAATAAGTTACCGTCTTTAAGGATTTGCCGACAATGCTCGTCATTGTTTCTTAGAAAAATTTTTTGGTTTTTAAATATAAAAACCAATTCTATGAAATAGCAACTCGGAAGAAAAAGAATTTTCTTCTCTTTATAGCTTAGATAATGCTATTGATAGAGAACGTTCCAATTGTTTAAAGCAAAAAAAAATAAAAAAATAACTGACTTTTTTTAATATACAATATTTTTAATTTTAAGGTTGTTTCGGAATTATTTTGATTTTTTTATTGTAGTACATAATATAACTTTTAAGTTGCAAATAAACATGTTTATTACCTCTGTAACTTTAATTTTTATTTATTTTACCTCGTTAACTCAAAATAAGTCGTAAGTAGTCTCAAAATAAGTCCTCTTCAAGTCGAATATTTCCTTACAAAATCCGCGTAAGTCGAAATCCTCCATAAGTCGAAAACTCTATAACTCGAATTATTTGGCGTCTCCCTTGAAGTTCGCCTTGCAGAGGTTCTAGTGTAGTCATAACGTGAAAAATAACGTGAACTAGTTAGTAACTTGGTGAACAATAATAAGTTACTAATTTCTTTTGGGTTTTATTAATATCCTTTGGGTGTTGCTGATTTCTTGGGTAAATGTTTTCTTACACGTTATTGTATATCTTGTATAAAAGATTCTTTTAGCGGCCTATGCAATTCTAGCTGCTCTCTATTTTGAAACTCTTGTTTGTCTAATGATTTTCAGTTTCGTTGTTTCAACTTATATTTTTTTGTTTTTTTAAGCGTCTGGAGCATTCAATTTCAATAAACTATAGAATTAATCAAACATGCAATTGGATTATTAAATGATCCCTGCTCTTTCATAAAACAGAACCCCTGGTACTTATTTCTTAATTTTAAATTTTCCATTTATTTTATTGCTATGCAAATTTATTTATGTCTTGCAAACGGGAAATTTTATTTTAATTTATTACACTTTATTTAATAATCTATAATTTGCTGAATTATGTTTATAAAATATAATGGGATAAAGCAGTATCAATATCAAAAAAGTTATAGAACTGCACGTATAACCGCCACCCAATTTTTAAGAGCAGTAAGAGAAAGCGTAAAATGTATACTTTTGTAATAATATGTATATCTCAAATTGTGCAATGTTTTGATGATCAAAAAGTGAAAAGATCTTCTATTGGATGTTGGAAGACTGTGCAATCATGTATTTTCATAGAAAAAAAATCCAGTATGGTCTGAATTTCTGTTGTTTGTATTCAGTATGTTTTTTAAATTCCTACTATTAGCTCACACTCTCCCTATATATATACTTATATATCTTGTTCAAATTTTCAATTGTTCATAAAATACTTTTTATTCATCCACTCAAGTTCAAATACATTTTTTAAAACTTCTAGTGGATGATTTTTAATTTTAATACAGTTTTTTCAAATATCAATTCATTCATTAAATTTAATTAATTATTTTTGGTTTTTGTTTGATTTAACTTGCATGTATCTAATAATAGATGGCTCCAGGTGTAAGAGAAAAATTTCAACTTTATTTGTAAAGAACTTTTCTGCAATATAGAGGGAAAAAAAGTAGGAATTGAGTTATTTTTTTTTTTGTACTACTTGTTTCATGTCCAGCTTCGAATAGATTCCTTTCATGTCATCCTTTCTGGATGTTCCACTGTATTTTTCTGACACATTTTTCTATATGGTTACTGAATATTTTAATGAGTAGCAATGCACTTTCACGTTAATGCATAATGATTCTACAAGTTTTTTTTTCTTTCTAATGCAGCTGGCAAACACTTAGACATCTTTGTCTTGGATGCCTTTAGGCAAGCGCTGCACAGACGTTACTCACTTTGCATTACCCAGAGGGCGCTTTTAACTTGAAGATAAGCCACGAACGCGGAGTCACAGTGCTCCCGCAACTCTCTACGATCCTATTAGACTAGGACCTACTGTTTAAAGTGGATTCCGAACCGCTACAAACATCCATGTCACCGCCGGGTCTCGAACACGAGACCTGTGGTACCGAGCACCAGAGTGCTAGCCACTCGGACATTCAGGCCCCATGATTCTACAAGTTATCATATCATCGGTATTCTCTTGCAGAAAGAATCGACCGAAAAAAATGCTAATACGATAAGAGACAACTGACTACAGCAATTTTATCTGATTCTAAAACACAATTTAGAAGCTTGTTACCATGTTAGTTATATATATTATAACGTCTCGTCCTACCTAGACTATAACGTCTTCAAGAAAAAGGCCACGTTTCGTGGGAAGTTTATGGGAAGAATTTAATTTTTATTTACTAGCATTATATAAATATATACAGAACTCTATTTACAAAGAAATGAAAAGTAAAGATATAAAATTGATTCACAAGACTCAAAGGACAAAGATTTTCAGAGTCTACGATGAATCTAATGCACACAGTCTGCGGCAGGTCTTAATTCATGTGGTTTCATATATCACACGGCGTGTTACATGAAATCAGAAGAGTCTCACTTTGTAAACAGGCGGAGAATCAGGTCTATTCAGTCACTTCAGAGAAAAAAAAAGTTCTAATCGAATCTTCTACATCTAATCGAACACTTCAATGGAACGACTCTTATATTATCTGTAATTGATAATATAAATATATGTAATATTCAATCTGTAGCTGTTTCGACCTCGCCAGTCTCCTCATTATACATGATACCGAATATCTGCTATCAGATTTGAGTGACAGGAGGTTCTCATTAGTACCAAACTCTAATTGCGTGTAATATAATTATCCACAATGAAGCTCGTTTGCTGTCAAATTTGAGTGATGTGAGTTTTCAAATAACATGCATTCCTCTCTCCTGGGAATGAAACTCCAAAGCTCTTCTCGTGAGAAAAAAATGCTACTATACATAACAAGTCACACCAATATATTTCAAACTAGTAAGAAATTGGGTTTTCAAAATTAGATGAAACCGTTGCCGTCAGCTGTCTCAGGTAGTACGAGCATTTCTTCGGATCGATTCTTTCTGCAATTGATGAATTGATGGGCTGTTGCTTACTTGTGAATGAACCGTTGATGACCTGCGTTACGAGATCTTGAACAAATTCTCCCCCGCTTTTTTTTTTTTTTAAGAGGCTTGAATATGATGCACCGCTGAATTTTTGTATTGCGAATGTTGTGATGATTTTGTTATACATTTTGCGTGTGAAGTAGCTTTTGGAGTACAGTGTGTTTTTCAATCAATAATGGGTTTATTATGTTTTTTGGGTTTATGTATTATATATATATATATAATAAAATTATATGCTATAGCAGCATTTGAAATACATAATTATTCACGTGCTTTATAGTTACTTCATCAAAAGTAAAAACTACATAAAAAAAATTAAATGGAATTTATGCAAGATTTTACATGCGCATACGCTACAATATAAAATAAAATCATTATATACAAACATTAAAAGGTGAACGCCAAAAACGTGAGAGCCACATAAAAAAAAAAAAAAAAGAAGAATATAAGCTCATGTTTGTGAAAATTGCAACACCATGGAGGAATCGTCATAATTGAATGAAATTTAATACACAGTTGAGTGGTAGTGGTATAAATAAATGATTAAATGTTCAAAGCAAACGAACAATAACAAGAGATCGGAATCAGTATTTTGTGTAGCCACCACGCGCCGCAATATGTGCTGCTACACGAGGTGGCATGGAGTCAAACAAATTTTGAATGTCTGCCTGAGGAAGAGCATTCCATATTGTTTGTACGCGCACCCAAAGTTCGTCTGAAGCAACAAGACGAGGATCACGAGCGAGACGCCGACCAACGAAATCCCACACATGTTCAATCGGCGACATATCCGGGGAATACGCAGGCCAAGGAAGAAGCTGTACCTGCCACGTTGCAAAGAAGGATTGAACAGTCCCAGCGATATGAGGGCGGGCATTGTCCTGTTGAAATGCAGCGCCTGGCAAGCTTTGAAGGAAGGGAACAGCTTGGGGCTGTAGAACTTCACTGATGTACCGGTTGCTGTTCAGATTGCCCACAATTCTTAGCAATTGAGATCGTCCATGATAGGCTATGGCACCCCAGACCATAACTCCAGGTGTTCGTCCACTGAAAAAAGCAAACTTGTTGAACAAGTTCTCCTCCGCACCCATGCCCCCCTCTTTTTTTTTTTTGAGAAGCTTGAATAGGATACACCTCCGGATTTTTATATTGAGTATGCTGTGATGATATTGTTATACAATATGCGTGTGGCTTTTGCCGTGCAGTGTGTTTTTCAATCACTTGATTGTTCTGCTTTCTTTTATGGGTTTATTTATTGTGCTCCTGATATATATATATATATAATGTGTGTTTGCGTGTGTATGTGTGCGTGTGTGAAAGACAAGTATAAATAAAGAACGGATGTTTGGTTTGGTTTGATTTGTCGCTTTACGGTCATCATGTGCCCACTTTGGGCTAAACAAACCGGGACCTACAGTTTAACATGGATTCCGAGCCATTGACAAACATCCATGCCACCGCCAGGATAAAGAACGGATGAGCAACTTCCTAAAAATACAATAATTCAATCATTTGTATACATTTGCACACTATAACAGCCCGTGCTTAACAGTACATTATACATTTGTACACAAATATTCCCGTGCTTCATACTTAGTCCATCAAACAAAAACACTATATATAAACAGAAAAAAATTGAAGAAATGAAATGAAATTTATTCAAGATTCTACGTGCACTTAAGCTACAACATAAAAGAAAATCATTATTTACAAAGTTAAAAAGGTAAACACCAAAAAACGTGAGACCCAGAAAAAAAAAGTACAAAGTATTAAAATAAAAGGGTGATAGATAGTTGTCAGGACAATCGGTAAAACTTATGACTTATGTAAAATTTATGTAATATCATGAAGATAGCTTTATCAAGGAATACGTAACCACGTGACATCATAAATCATGTTTTTTCTGCTCGATATATATATATATATATATATGAGAAGATCCTGGCATACGTTGTCATGCGAAAAAAAAATTCATTGTAGAAAATTACCCATAGCGAATATATTCTCCATCTATTATATATAATTCCCGTGTCACGATGTTTGTTCGCGATGAACTCCGAAACTAACCATCCGATTTTAACTTTTTTTTTTTAAATGTGTGTTTTGTTCCAACTTGAGAAATAGGATAGTTTTTATATAGATTTTTTTCGTATTTAATTGCAAAATCGGTTAAAATCTACCATTGAGGAAGGCGCCAATATTGCAACCCTGAATTTTCGCCAATTTTCCGCCAATTTCTTTAGGGTTGCAATACTGCAATTAGAGGAATTCGTAGCTTCATTTTTCGAATAATATAATGACTATTTTATTGCTATTTCGATAATTAATTGCAGAATTCTTATTTGCACTAATTTCATCGTTGGAGTAAAAAGTTTGTTTCCACATCAGACGAAAGATATACCACAATAAAAGGTACATTAGATGGCGCCGTGTCTCGATGCCTGTACTACATAAACGTAAAATTCCCATGTTCTGAATATTATTGTTTTATTTACTACTTTAAATTTTGTGAAAATTATATTGTAGGAAATTTATATTATTTCTATGAGAAATAAATCAAATGTATGTAAGTATTACCTGATTTGATTATCAATATTTTTTTTATTTTCTAAGTTTGAATTTGAATTGGAATAAAATATATGAAATGAAAAGTTGTGAATCAAAACATTGAACTTTTCTATGCTTAAAGTTTGTCAACATGTGTTGTATTTGATTAAGAATTCTAAAATAAAATGTGATTTACAAGATAATATAATATAGACAATATAATTTTAAAGAAAGATGATGAATTTTAAGGATTTTTTGAAAAGTGTGAAAATGAAGTAAACTCTGCAATTATTTGATATAATGCTAACATTAAAATTTTATAAAAGGTATTATAATAGTTGCAAGTTTAAAATCAAGGATATTTTATTTTAAAAAGTTTTGTTATTTGGAAAACAAAGAATTTGAGTTATAAATTTGAGTGATTTAAATATTGTCGAAGAAAAATTGATAAATGGTACTTTTAAGTTGGAAGTTATTTAAAGAAAACAAAACAAATAAATAAATGTTTACATTAATAAAGGAGAATTTAAAGCTCAATAACATTTTTATGTACGTACATATGTTTTTATTTACATTTAAAAGTTGGTTTTAATTATTTCTTATTTGAATTTTTATGCATTTTGTATTCATTCAAAGCATCATAATAAAAATATTTCTTTTCTAAATGCTTTGAAACTTCATGTAAAAGTTTTCTTTAAATGTATGAAAGGAATAGAACATGGAAATTAACCTAAATTCATAAATTATTTTTATTTTAGTTTTTAAACTAAGAATTTCTGTAAATTTGTAAAAAAAAGTTTGTGTCGACAAACTTTAAGCATACAAAAATGTATAATAATTGAGATATAAATTTGAAAACAGTATATTACCTACATAAGGTTATTCCCAGCATAAAAATACTTGCAAAGGAAAAATCTATTCATGTTTTATTTATTTTTGAATTATAAAGTTTTGCAACAATATCACATTTTTGCAATGTTTATCCATATTTTAAAGAATAAATTGTATAAAAAATAGTTAAAGTTGATATTTTTATGTGAAATTCAAAGATTTTGAATATATTTAATCAAAACACTTGCAAAAAGGCTAAATATTTTAAATTCAGGTCATTTCATTTTAAAAAGCCTTTGCAAATAGCAGGAAGTTGTAAAAAAACATTTTGTCGAGCAAATTTTAACTTTTTCAAAACAAAGCTCAGAAAATATTTACAGCTTTAAGGAAAAATAAAACTATATTTTTTAATAAATAAGACTATGAACTTGATAATTCAATGGCATTTTAATCTATTTACAACATTTTTAAAAGTAATATATCTAATTAAAAGTTGTTTTTAGCTTTTTCTCAGAATGAATTTTTATGCTTTTTGTTTTCATGTGAAACACCATAACACAAGTAATTTTGATCCAAATGCTACAAAACTTTGTATTTATGTTTTTCATAAATATTTACAGGGAAATGATTATAGCTACATAAATATTTTTTATTTTAATTTATAAACTTGGAATTACATGCAAATTTTGGAATAATTTTGTGTCGACAGCATTTAAACTAGCACAAAATAATAAATAATAAAGATATAAATTTACCAGAGGTCTATTCACTGTAAAATGTTAGTACAAACTCAGAAATTTAAAAAATATTGATTTGATTTCAGGTTTTGTAACAGTATAAATTTTTGGCCATTTCTACCCTTATTTTAGCTTATAAAAATTTAAATAAATAATAATGAAATTTTTTTATGGGAAATCATTAGTTTTTAGATACATTCAATCCAAAAATATGTACAAAGATAAAAAATTTCTTCGAAGGTGTTCGTGTATCTTAAACGATCGTTTGCATTTGAATTTTATTGTGAATTTTTTTTTTAAGTCTTTTCTTATTTATTATATCCCGATTTTATTTTAATTGTATTGTATTTTTTCAATTATCAATTTCAGTAAAAGACCACCAAAAAAATCGAACCTCAGAATCCGTGTTTCTCCCATGGGCAGCTGTATGTTGCATGCTCACGTGTTCGAAAACCATCGAATTTATTTATTTTGACGAAAGACAGATTAACAAGAAATAGTGTTCATCGCTTAGTTCTTAATTAAATGAAAGTAATGATTATTAAAAATTAAATTAGATAAAATAATTACAAAACAGTCTTAAAAATCAACATTATCTACCTCATTCATTAAATTAATAAAAATTAAACATTTTCTATTCGTTGAAGCTTAATTTGATCTTTTCATCATTCTTTACCAATCACTTACTTAACAATACCAATTATAGTATCTAATAATTGAACGAAATACAAGAAAGCCACAGCAACGCGTGGCCGGGTCCTCTAGTGTTCTTATATATTTGCATATATTCATGGATATCGTTTGAACGATCTATAAAATTAAATGCTGCAGAACCATCTGGTGGCAAGTAACGATAAAGTGGATATCGCGAACATACTTTCCCTACTCGAATACACATTACTATCAATTTTCATAGCGATTGGTTGAACTGTATAGAAGTTGATAGACTGCAGCATCACTCGTGACGACTTACAACAAAGGGGATAGCATAAAAAGATTCTCCATGTTTTGTCAAACACGTACAAAAAATTTCGTCAAAATCGGTCGAGTCATTTAGGAGGGGTTCAGTGACAAACACCCGTACTTATATATATAAACATTTATATATATAAGCATATCTATTTGTATATATAGCTATATATGTATATATATATATATATATTTTAATGCTATAATCAATATGCAATGTGGGCTGTACATTTACGTAAGAAATTCGACATGTTAACGGTATCAATTACTTTGACAAAACATTCAGAACTCAATAGTCCAATCAATCTCACTTGTTACATCTATTTGATATAATTTCGAAGACTTTAATCGATGCTTAAGTGAAAAAACTAAAGTAACAAATCATGGAAAATTAAAACAAAGTGATCATATTTCTCCTTGACACTTAAAATCTTTAAACACGTACTGCTACTACTTCTGTCACCGATCATACCAATATGATTTGGTATCTAATTCCGGCTGTCAAATAAACCACTCGTTAAGAAAAATAAACTGAACTGCAAGTTCCATTAGCAATATTGTTTCATTACAAGTTGTGCCCTTCAAAATGAAAGGGATAATTGTTTGGTTCTGCGTCATTCACTCGTCATCTGATTACGGAGTTCTTTAAGTAGAATGTATTTTAGATCTTCCAACGATGATTGAGGGCCATTTTTCTCAAATATTCTAAAATGCATTGCAATTCTTTTATACACTCTCATGTCCATAAATTAAGGATAATGAAGTTCAGGAAAAGAAAGAGAAAGAAGTAAAACAAATTTGACTTAGTTGTAAAGTCTGTTTATTAAACAAAAGGTAAAGAGCAAAAAAGATGCTATATGTTTGACATAATTAATAGAAATTGCGATTTTTACTCCCTGGAGCAAATTTCAAAAAAGAACATATTTACAAAAAACAGTATAACATGGTTAGTTAGTATGATGGTTAATATGGAGTATGTCTCCCGGACGATGCAATAAGGGCCTTACAACGCTTAGGCATGCTGAGTATCAAATTATCAATCTGATCTTGGGGAATATTACACCACTCATCAAGCAATGCCCTCCGAAGTTGCGGTTGACAGGTGGGAGGGGGTTGACGGGCTGCAATTCGTCGTCCATCCTTTGTGCCATAACTATGCGGTTATTGCACTGAAAGTTTTTTAAAGCGCTTGTGAACAATTTTACTTCTTTGCCACCATTCCTTATATATCCCTCTCTTACACTCTCGTCATTGTGACGTACTATCCGCGCCATCTGGTGGTTTCCTGTAATTTGCATATTCTTCTTCAAGATGTGTGTGATAATTCTACAGGTGAAATTTTTATTTTAGAGTTCAATTTCTGTGTGATTCTGAATTATCCTTAATTTATGGACATGAGTGTATATGCTGTCTTCAATCGGCTAATGTAATAATGAATGAGATACTATTAATAGTGGTCGTTTAGGTGAATTAGTTTTTTTAACCGAAATTGTATTTGAAGGTTTTATAAAGTTATGTTTCGTGTAGGAAAGGGACTTTTCAAGAAAATTTAATATAAATTAGTCTTTTATAGAAAATCGAATACAATATTTATGAATATTTTAGTTAATAATAGTTCATGAGTCTTCGAATATGGACTACCGTAAAAAAAATTTGTTTGAAACAACATTATTTTTATTCAATTTTTTTTACGGCAGGCATTATTTTCTTCGAATTTGTTAAAATTTCTTCATTATATTAAATATTATATACATTTATTATATTAAAATTTCATATAATAGATTTATCATTATATTTAAATATTATAGATATTCATTACATGAAAATTTCACTATTATATTAAATATTATGTATATTTGTATTATAAATTCATTACTTTCTGGAAAACATTATTGTCCTCAAATATATTAAATATATATTATACCGAAAATAGGTAGGCAATAATATTTATTACATTGTCAAATATTATAATAAATTTATTTTATGAAAATTTCATTATTTTCACTAAAATTCATTTATTTTATGGCATTCATTATTTTCTTTAAATAATAATAAAAAAGATGTCGTTTAAAATTAAATATAATGTGCGAAAAAATTACCCAAAACAACGTAAATTTTAAATATTTCACTATAAAATCTTATAATTCAAGTAGAATTCTTGGATATAACTAAGAAAGATTGTCTGAGCTGTTTTAGTAACTTTATCGTTATTGTGTTAAAATCAACATCTTCTAAAATAAAAGGTCCAAACTTAATGTTGACAACTTCAGTTTCTAGTAAAATAGATCATATAAACCTAAAACACATTAAATTTTCTTGAACGCAATTTTTTATCGATTGATGCTACAACGAATTATGCTTAAACCATGCGAAGTTTTTGCTGTAAACTTTATGCAAGTTTTTTTGTAAAGTTATCATGCACTTTAAGAATGAAGGAAAAAATACAAGAAGACTCAAAGTGGCAAGAAGAAAGAATGGCATAATAAAAAATTAACAATTCAAAAAGATTTCAATAATTTCAAAGGATTTAATCAAAATTTTCAATACACCTTCCATAACTTATTTTTAAGCGTCTTGCAATAAAACATGCAAATGATTCGAAAATATTTATTCGTAGCTTTTGAACACATGAATGAAATACACCTCTATTGAGAAATATTTTACAAATTCATCTGTTGTCTGAATGCTGAAAATATGAAATATCTGAATAGTGAAGTTAAAATGAAGATGGTGTAAGTAAATATTTACTTACACTGCAAAGTAAATAAAAAAAAAGACAACAATTTCAAAAACTGATGATATTATCCATACAAATTTTTTCCAGAATTCTTTTATGAAATTATAAGTGTTTGATAAACCATGTATTTCATTTCAAGTCTTTTTATCTATCTATCACTATGCAAGAAATATTGTCTTAATAATTACACTACAGTACTTAAGAAAAACTTTTATTTGATCATTGCAACTTAAAACCTTAAACACATTAACAGTAAAAAAAATTCTTTAATTAATTACATTATTTTTATTTTTCTAATAATTAATATTGTATTAAAACTTGAGTACTTGATTATTAATTAGCTTGATTAAAAACTTATTCTATATTCATTAAATAAAACTTTGGAATATCCTCTTAAAGATCACTTCTTCACTTCAATCGGAGAACATTTTATACCGTCCGCTTTTTAATACGTTCATGGGTGATTACAGGGAGAATCAAAGGAAACTGCTAATTAAGAAAGTTAATGACGCAATAAAATGTATTATGTAAACGAATTTATTGATGCGTAAAGTATGGGATTAAGAATTAATTAGGCAGGGGAAAAGTATGGGATTCATATTAGCATTAAAATTTTGTATTATTTCTCAGCATTTATTTAAAGTTCACATTTTTTTTTTAATATTGAGAGTTCGTTGGTTCATAATCTCTCTCTCTCTCTCTCTATATATATATATATTTATAATTAATATACTTTGCGTCCCTTCTATCACACCCAGCAAAAGTATTTCAGTCTGTGTAGAATGAAAGCCGTCATAATATTTTGTATCTTTATTTTTCACAGTTTTATCACCATTATTTATTCCCTCTGCATTATGTACTTTTCGTTTCACGTATACATATGTTAACTACCTAGTTATTATTATTATTTGATCCTCATGTTTATAGATATATATATAGATCTGGAGTACTGTGCCACAGGTTTCGGGATCGAGGCTTGAGTCCTGGTGGTTCCATGAATATTTGTAGGGGTTCAGGATCCACTTTAAACCGTTGGTCCCAGTTTCATTTGATTGTAGAGCGTTGGCCGTAGAGCTGATAACATTACCCCTTAAAAAAACGAAAATTCTACTGTCTAGAAATCTTCCATCGGAAGATAGGCTTGGCTCACTTTGGGTTGTTGCGTCACTGATGATTATATATAGTATTTAATATGCATATATATATGAACATATTGAGCACATATGACGTGTCATAAGAACATGTCGCCTATGAATCTGAACTGTTCTTAGTGTAAGGATTATTGAATATTTAAAAATTATACATAATTTTAAAAAATCGCAATTAAAAAAAACCAATAGATCATTTCTTGCAGTGCATTAATAATAAAATTTAATTTAATTATGCAAGGAATAAATTACAGCGACAAAGCATTAAAAAACAACAACAATCATTCACCAATACACCTTGAAGTACCATCGTCAAATTACACAATTCAACTCCTACAAATAAGAGTTTTAAACTATGGAAATTACTACTAATTGTTAGTGTCAACGGTAGGATTCACACTGATCTACGAAGGAAGTTTTTAGCCAATAGATTTGTAGCTTCCTTACCTGGCACAGACATGACAACTTTTGCCAAGTTTCTAAAACAGAGGCCAAACACGTTAACACACAGGACATGAGCAGATCTTTTAAACATGTTTATATATTACATTAATAAGACGAATAGCTGTATCTTTGAGGAAAATTGGTTTGGCTTGTCGTTCTACGGCCATTTTGTGCTCACTTTGGGCTAATTAGACCTACAGTTTAACGTGGATTCCGAAGCTCTAACAAACATCCACGCCACCGTCAAGATTCGAATCTGAAGCCTGTGGTAACAAAGGCAACAGCAGCCAATTGGTAATCAGGTCTCTCTCTGAGATAGAAACTAAATGCACAGTTGATATATTTTCTGAATTTTCTTTAATAAAAATCGTATATAGGCCATGAAAATTGATCAATTGTTATACTTTTTTTTTAAAATATCAGATATTTTATAAAACATTTAACATAATCAAATCAGGAAAACATGCAACAATCATTTTATAGAAAGCTTCAACATTCCTTTTATAAAAACGTTTCAACTTGAAATTTTTTGAAAAGAAAATTTTCAGAATTGCTGTTTTTGATTTTTATAAAAAAAATTTGCTTAAAGGAATTTTATTGAAGTAAGTGACGATGTGAAGAATAAATAAATAAATAAAAAAAATTCTTCATGTTTTGTTTTTAGCATATTTTTCCTTTTATACTCTTCATTTTATATTTTTAAATTTTTTCTTTAAGTAGCAATTTTTTTCATGAGTGGAAGTGGAAGAAAGCATCATATTTTTTAGCATAAGAACGTTCAATAATCGATAAGGTTTCAATATTTTATGAGGAATTCAAAGAATCCAAACTGCTTTATTCTACCAGAAATTGAATGAATTTGAATTTTTGAATTGATCCGCGTCGGATTTCTGCCAACACTTTCGAATGAAACACACGGCACAGAGATGGAAAAAAAATCTTTAAAATCAAAAAAAGGCCGGTAACTAATTCACGATTTTTCCTTTGAAGAGCATATTAAGTTTCCGGATTATCATTTTTTTCTCTAGAATGGTTCTTTCAAAAATGAAAGGAAACTATTCCATTCAGAGCTTTCAAAGTGTTAGCATTTATTTACGTTCTACATTTTTTGATCTGGAAATAAACTTTTTTTAAATCGTGCTAACTTTTATTTCAAAATGCTACTTTTGAACAGTTTTTTAAGATTCACTTTATCAAAATATTTTTCGCAAACATCCATTTCTAAATAAAATAATTGTATAAAAAAGTATTATTCGTGTTAAAAACACTTATATAATCAATCAAAGGAGAAGTCGGTTTTGTGTGCAAATTTTTCCTACAGCAATTATATTTTTAGCATGCTTATTAAATAATAAAACTGATGTTGGGGCCTGACGGCCGAGTGACTAACGTTCGGTGCCACAGGATTCGGCACTCTGGCTATTGGTACCACAACTACAGGTTCGAATCGTGGCGGTGCCGTTGTTGTTTGTAGTGGTTCGGAATCCACTTTAAATCGTAAGTGCCAGACTCATTTGACTATAGAGCTTTGTGGGGGTAGTGTTAATCGCGTTCGTAGCATATCTTCAAGCTACACGGGCTCCCAGATAGTGCTATATGAGTAACAACGTTTGTTGGTGCAGCCCATGCGACATGCCTTCTTCGAAGCTAGTTTGTATTGGGCTGCTCGCAAGGAAATGGTAGATACGACCCAATTCTCGACATAATTAAAAATAAAACTGATGTTGTATGCATCTTATTGCATGGTAATCAAAAGAATTTTTTAAACTGTCAAGAAGAATTATTGTCCGACCGTCGATTGTGTGGGAAAACACGGGCAAGCGTTTGGCAAGCGGTCAAGTCGGACGGATGCAAACAGAGCAAATAACATAATGATTGAGAAAAATAATTTAGGAGAGTTTCTAATTACAATAAAAAACAATTTCAATTTTAAATTATTAAAATTTTAAATTACATTATATATAAATATAAAATTGCTTTAAAAACTTACACAATAGAGATCTAACCTTTTTTTTGCAAAATTGCTTTGCGCCGCGTTATATCAAACTAGCGCTCTTTATAATCGATTCGTCTGTTTCCGTTATTAAATCGGAAGTTTTCTTTTCCACACAATCAATGATCTAACAATACTAACAGGAAGAAATATTATTTTAGTACTAGAAGATGACTCATTCCGGCTTAAGTTAAGATTGCAAAAATGCATATTAGGCATTAAAAGTGAAAAGCATTAAAAGTAAACAATACAAAATACAAATTTCCCACGAATACAGTTTATTTAAATGTAATTTTTATTGTTGTATTTAATTAGATTTCGCCGAAACTTTCAGTTGGGATTTTGATCACTCTCATAACACGTTTGAATCCCGAGATATAACAGCGGGAACTGAGCGTCCAATGCGGGATTTTAGACCAACTACTCCCCGCGGCTCCATCACCCCTATCACTAGAATATTTTAAACTTCCTCTATACAGTGAAACATTTAGATTTTTCAAATTATTCATATTTTTTATGTTATTTATTTTTCAAACTGGGCACACTTAATGCTGCACCATGACTGGCTACCGACATGAACATATTTTATACATGTTTTCTCATCAAAAATGTATTTTAATTGCAATGCGAAACAAGTTGTCCGTCTATAATGCAAATCTTTTACACAACAAAAAATAATAATACCTATTTAAGTATTTCAGATGTTTAATAAATGAACACATAAGTAGAACTAAATGGTGTGATTTAATTTTGAAACGAAAACAAAAATTAATACATGGAATCGAATACAGTATTATTTATTTATTTATTTTTATTTTATTGCATTGTAAATTGCAACAAAACATTTAATTGTTAATCAGTTACAGAAAATAATTTATCTCAGCCTTAATTAATCATTGTAAAAAATAAACTATTACTAAATTGCAAAGATAAATATTACTAAATTGCATAATTCTGAATTATACAAAATACAAGCATATAAACACATGAAAACATTTTTTCCTTAGATATTTATAGAAATATATAATAATACAATAGCATAAATATGCTGTATAAAATAATATACCAATATTGGCATTAGTATTAAAAAATTTTATTAATAATTAATAAGATAGTATAAAACAATTTTTCATTTTAAAATCAATTTTTTTTTATAAATAATGATACTTGCTTGATTTTTTTCACCATGAGTTGTATTGATAATTTTTCAAAAAAAATAAATAATAATAAATAAATAAATAAAACTCTCCCTAAAAAACACTTAAAAACCAATAATTTTTCGTAGAAAATTCCGTTATTTTACTACAGTTTTTTTTGTTCTAAATTAAAGTTTGGTGTCACCATGAATAAAAAAGTACTATTTCTCTTCAAGTTTCTCCAATAAAGGTTGTTAAAAGGAATTTTATTGACTTTTGAAAAAAGGACAAAAAAGTTAAAGTGACAAGTTAAAAATAATCTGAACTACAGTAGACTTTTTTTTTGTCATGATATGAGTTTTATCATTTAACAGATTAAAACAGATCTAGGAACAAGTAAACTGAACTTCTTGAAAGAAAAACAATATTTTATTAAGTAAACATAATTAATAGATAATATCTTTTAATTTGCCTTATTTAATTTTACCTCTTTTAATTAATATCCGGATGTTGATTTCTGATTTCGAAGTCGCTTATTTGATTAAAAAAAGCTTATTTTATTAAAAATTTTGTTAAAAGGAATTTTATTGACTTTGGAAGAAAGGGAAAAAAAATTAATTAATCTAATCTCTAATTAAATTAATCTCAACTAATTAAATTAATCTCAATTACAGCAGATTTTTTTCACCATATAAGTTTTATCATTTGATTAAAACAGATTTAAGTAAATGTAAACTGGACTTTTTGTAAGAGAAATAATATTTTATTAAGTAAACAGCATTAACAGATACTAGATTTTAGTTTTGCCGTATTTATTTTTGCCTCTTTTAATTAATATTCGGATGTTGATTCGAGATTTCAAAATCGCTTATTTAAAGCTTATTTTATATTATACGCGTTTAAGATATTGAAAATATTTTTTATTTAAATTCATGAAAACTAATTTTGAATACTTTTCCTATGCTAAATTACGTAACTAATTTATTATGTAAATGTTTCATATTATGTAACTAATTTTCAATTCTTTAAATGTTACATATTATGTAACTAATTTTCAATTATATAAATGTTTCATATTATGTAACTAATTTTCAATTCTGTAAATGTTTCATATTTTGTTTAAGTTTCAGACAGTCATGTTATTAAGTTTCAGACAGTCATGTTATTAATTTCAGACAGTCATGTTATTAAGTTTCAGACAGTCGTGTTATTAAGTTTCAGACAGTCATGTTATTAAGTTTCAGACTGAAATCAATAGCTGCTACCAACAAAAAAATATCTTTACTGGAATATTAATTTTGTAAAACTGAACTTTTTTTTTGAAATGTACTTTCTTTATCATTAATTTTTTAAAAAAATTAACGAATTGTCAAATTCACCACTCGTTTGTTATTTTCAATTGCTGGGAAATTTTAATTGATGTAGTTGACAACTAGAACGGCAGACATATACCATGTTTAACGTTGCGAGTGCGAACTACGATGGAGTGCAGACCAAGTTTTACAGACCTTTTTGGAACATACTTTGGAATATCCCTTAAAGTGGTATTTGGTAAAAGTTCGCGTTCAGTTTCAGATTCGAGTTCAACAAAAAGATGTTCCATATGGGAATTTAATGTATCCTTCCTGGGCATAGACAAAGAATGTTTTTGATTTGTTATCACTTATCGGGTTTCGAATTAAGGTACCTCAGTTTTGAATACCGACGCCAGGGTACTCTATCCTTATTAGATAGAACCATTCATCTGAGTTTTAAATTAAAATAAAAAAAAATCTTACTTCATGTTAAACAGGAAAATAGCACCTACAGGTGTAATCAAATTAATGGAAACATCTGTGAATAAAAGTAGCATTTAAGAATGCGCTTCGTAAGCATTATAATGTAATCTTAGCTATAATTTTTTTTTAATATAAAAAGTATATATCATGGTAGTATGAGGTAGAGCGATCTATCCAGAATCGATTTCCTCCACCGACATCTCTCAAGGAAGTTTCACAATATCTCCATGAGGAATAATTCAATATTCATCTTAGCACTATTCAGCGCTTATATGATTCGATTCTCATTCGAATCCAAACTGTATTACATGCAATTTTGTTAATATGGTGTTCTACAGCATAATTAGCGCACAGTCAAAAATTCTAATTTTCTTTACAGGTATCACGACATGGATAAGTTCAAGAACCCATGACTTACGCAATAAGAGATTTTTTTGAAGTGACATTGATGACATGTCGCCCTATTTATGTTGATACGTTAAAAAAACATTTATTCTTATAAAGTTTAAATCTCTAACATATATTTTCATCTAATACAATTATTTTGACTGTAGAGATTTCTTAAAAAAAAATGTAAAATTCAAAGATTTTGAAAACGTAGCAGTAAAAAATATTAAATAGAAAAAAAAGTGAATAATATGATATAGCTGTGCGTTTTTCAAGAGTGCATAGTTTTCTACAATCAATTACAATCAGTCCGATGTCAAAATATTAAGGCGTTCACAAGAGTAGCAAACATCACGTGCATGAATATAAACCAAGTCGTAAATGAAAATTTATGACATTTTCCAAAAGTAATTCTTACCGTGTCATGAAACAAGGAACATTTAAATTTATTTACGCATGGCTCCATAAATTTTAGAAACATGAAATGAAGGGATTTTCAACGTGAGAAGATTTAGTTTCACAGATGTTGTGCAAAGAGGCCATTTTTCCATATTAATTTTTTTATATGAAGAAAATATTTATTCATAAAAACGAATTAGCATTTCAAAAGTAAAAAAGAGAAAAAATATATTAATGTAGTTGGATTGAAATTATTTTCCTTTTTTTTTTGCCTATAAAAATAGTTTAATTAAGTACAAATTTATTAATGATAGCAATATAATGATAATATTTTTTTTTACAATGCTACATAAAGGATTATTTATTTATTTGCATTTAATCCGATTGCAATAATCGTAAAGGATATTCGCATTAATATTTTTTAATTATAATTATTTTTAATTTAATATATCATTGAAATTGTTCAGCCCGTTACTCATACACAAATTACATTTGAACGTTGTTGCTTGGTGAAAAGTTATTGTGATGCCTCGTGTAAGAAGCAAAAATGCGTACCAGCATTTTCTGTCTTTGATAAAGGCCGAATTTTAGCGTACCGGGATTGCTGTTTATCGTATCGCTGTATTGCTGCTCGCGTCGGTCGAGATCCAGTGACTGTTAGCAGTATATGGAATCGATGGGTTCAGAACGGTAATATGGAACGCCGTGCTGGATCTCAACGGCCCCCTATCATTCGCAGCCGAGAAGACAGGCATGTTACCCGCATGGACTTAAGGGATCGCGCAGCCACGCCACGAGCCCTGAGTCTAGAATTGGGATCGTTTGCAAGACAAGTGTCTGCACGAACAGTTCGACGACGTTTGCAGCAGCATGGACTCTCAGTTCTGAGACCATGGCTGCGGCAACCCTTGACGCTGCATCACAGACAGGAGCGTCTTCAATAGAGTGATCAACGACGAACCTGGGCACACGAATGGCGAGATGTCATTTTTTCAGATGAATCCAGGTTCTGATGGTCGCATCCGTGTTTGGTGGCATCGGGGTGAACGCACCTTAGCAGCGTGCATTGTAGTGTGCATTGTCATACTGGCCCCTCATATGGTGTGGTGGTATGGGGTGCTATTGGATACACGTCTCGATTACTTCTTGTTCGCATTGACGGCACTTTGAACAGTGCACGTTACATTTCTGGTATGTTACGACCCGTGGCTCTACCGTTTATTCGAGCCCTACGTTTTAGCAAGATAATGCACGATCGAATGTTACCGGTATTGTACGGACCTTCCTTGATACGGAAAATGTTCGGCTGTTGGCTTGGCCTGCACTTTCACCAGATCTCTCGCCAATAGAAAACGTCTGGTCCATGATTGAAGAGCCACTGGCTAGTCACCATACGCCAGTCACTACGATTGAGGAGCTGTGGCATCGTGTTGAAGCTGCATGGGAATCTGTACCTGTACATGCCATCCAATCTCTGTTTGACTCAATGCCCAGGTGTATAAGTGCTGTTATTACTGCCAGAGATGGTTGTTCTGTGTACTGATTTCTCGGGATCTATGCACACAAATTTCTTGAAAATTTAATCACCTATTATTTCTAGTATAATATATTTGTCCAATAAATATCAGTTTGTTATCTGCATTTCTTCCTGATGTAGCCATTTTAATGGCCAGTAGTGAATGTCTTGCCTGTTTTGATCTCAACCTAGGTTGAGTACTTTAGATTTTTGGTTTTTATCTGAGAGAAAGATTAGCATGGACTCGTTTAATTTCTTTCGTTTTATAACTTAACTTTTGGATTTGTATTTATGTTTCTTTAATAGTAATTATTGATGTGGAGGTACGGGGAATTCCCTGGTACTCCAACTAAACACCTACAGTTACGTTACGAGACCTCATGTGTTTTTGTCATGTGTCTACTTTACGCCATTTGTCCCTTTGAAAAAGCTCGTAGGAGAGCTTTTTACGCGGTCTTTTCACTTGCATAGCTTTATTATTCAGATGAGGACACTTGGGCGTTTTCGCGTATTTTTGCTTTAAATTGTGTTTTAGTTGGTAACTTATGAATTGTTGACTTAACATTAAACTTCGCCATACTTAGTCTGTATTGGAAAATCAACTTTAGAGACCATCTTATCGAGTCACCGCATAATAGATTTTGTTAATATGCTTCTGTTGCCTACCTCTCAATTCTTGTCTTTTTTCTTCAATTCAAGTTTTGATTTCTGAATTCCAGTAATATGACTCAAATATATTGATATTCTTTTTTCTAATTGGTATTTTTTTTTTAATTGACTTCGAAATTGGTGAGGAGGAGATCTGACAATCTAAGTGTCCAGTGAAGTTATCTGTTAAGCCTCAAAACAACATGTTTCCCTTGAACCAAATATACTTATTTTTCGTTCTCTCCGGTTGTGTTCATCGAATTAATTTACTCCCATTTGGAAATCTTACAAGCTATATGCCAGTCTATTCTGGGATGTAAGATAAATAATAGATATGCATAAGCAATTGTTGTTTTATCTTAGAAATTTAAATAATCTTGGATTTGCATAAACATGTTTACGTTTTAAAATAGGCAGTATTGTTAACAAACGTCGTTGTTGTGATGAATTGAGTTTCTTTTTCTATCATTTCATTCATAATAATCCTATTAAAGAATTTTTGGCCAATTCTCCTGCATGTCGCTGTTGGCCATGAATAAGCAAAACGTGTTGACCACTTCACGAATGACCACCACTTTGGTGTGTTAACAATGGTTTCTGGAGAAGCCCTAATCTAGAATGAAATCTCAGAAGTAGTATGTGAGGTGTCTGCTATTTCGCCTCTAAAAGACAATCTGGTTTGAAGATTTCTCGTGCTCCTTTTAGGCATTCTTAGGGTTTAGAATGTAGGTTTAATTGAAAAGCCCAGCGGAAAAACACCCGTGTGAGTGATATTCAATAGGGCAAATCAGCACTCCTTACGAATATTCTATAAATGAAAATAGACTTTAATTTTTAATTACAAATACTTCTAGTTTTTCATATTTTTTTAGAATTAATCTTTATATTCAACCCGTAAATATGTTAAATAGTTTTAAATCAGCTTAATTTCTTCCTACCTGGTCGAAGGTAAAGCTCCCATTCTGGATATGTGGTATATTGGACACCCATATCAAACATTCTGCCCAGAATGTGTCGGTTTGGTATTAAATCGATTTTATTAATTTGTATCGATTTTTGTATTAATTTGGTATTAAATTATCGAAATTCAGTTTGTCGGTGTAGCTGTTACCTGATTGTCTCCCAGATGGTACAATCAAACATCTACCCATTTGACCGTTCAGTTATAGTTCAGACAAATGAATCACAAATATAATGTATGTATGAGTGTGTGTGTGGTTTAATAAAGCACAAATAAAGAATATTGTATTGCAATAACTGTTTTCTAAAGAAAGTGTTTTCGTATGTTTATATTTCTGTATCAACATAGCATAAATGAACGTGATTATTTAAAACTCTTTATTTAACTATTTTTTTATAGTCGTGCCTTAAAATAGTATGCATGTATGAGACACTAATATGTATTAATTCAAACTAGACTCACGCATCTTAAGTAGAGTTTGCGTTCTTAGAGTCCAGATAATCCAAGTTAGGTAAAACCAAGCTCGAACAAGCAAAAAAATTTACGTAAATTGACTCTATATAAACGGTCGCAAAATAAGGTGATGAAATATAAATTCACACATTTTTTTATTTATTTTATTGGTTCTTCATTTAATTACAGTCCTTATGTGAGAAGAGTTATAGATAAAGAGGTGAAAAATATGATAAATGGTTCCGTTGTTGTTAATTCCTTTTTTAGACGAACGTGATTTGTTTAATATTGAAATGGAAGAAGCAAATAAATAAAAATTTACTGTTCAGAATGGAAAAATGGGATGTTAAGATTTTTTTTCATTCAGTACTCATTCAAAACAGAAATTATGTTAAGCGGGGGGATCCATTGTAATTTTTTAACAACAATCAAACTTATTTAGTTTATTTTAAAAATGATTTCGTAAATAAATAACTCATTGATAAAAAATTACGTAAATAAGAATCCTGTATCCATATTGGTGCATAATTGACAACGAATATAATTTTCATGCCGTGACAGGAAAAAAAAACCCATGAAAAATATTTTTCCAATTATTAAATGTTTACCCTCTTATTAAACTAAAGCTGGATCCTGTTTCCTGGTTTAATCTTTCGTCAAACCTGAAAGTCCTGCAACAATGATTCATTCTAGTTTTAAAGTGAAATGGACATATGGTAAGCAATGGCTGCCTTACGAAAAAAAAAAAAAAACTTGGCAGGCCCGTGATGTGGCCATCGCCGAACCAAACGAATTAAATTCAGATCGATAAAAGAGAGAAAAAAGAACAATCGAATCACATTTTCGCAAGATTAAATTTTTCCTTAGATTAGTTATGTGAATGTTATGTCAGTTGGGCAGTTTTTATGACATGAAATCAAAGCCACGAGCCAGAATCAAGACGACCCCGTTCATTTCTTTGGATTTGTTCTGATGCTACAGAATTCATTTCTTTTTTTTGTTTTGATACAGAATTCATGTCTTCTTTTTTGTAAACTTTTCTTCTTATATTTTATTTTGGGCGATTTGAGCAAGTAATTTTGCTCATTCGTTAGCAGCACGGAAAACTCCAAATAAAGCTAAAGAAATAATAAATTATTAATAAGCTGTTTCATTACAAGGAACGATATCCGATTGAATGAAAATGGTATAAGTTAAGAAGGGTGCTGTTTTTTTTTTTAACACATTTGTTTTCAATGGAAGAATGTTTTTTGCGTGTTTCTCAATAGATATCAGCACTAGTTGTTTCTTCCATGATAAAATAACTGCAGACTCGAGAGATAGCATCGTGGAATACTTGATGGAATTCATTAGAGAGTTTTTGCATACCGTACGTTAGTTACCGTAGGACGTCCGTTAGCGTTTTCTCCCTAGCGGACGACTGGATAATAGTATAATATAGTTATATATAAATATAGTTACACTTGAAAAAGTGTAACTATATTTTACCTTTTCCCGTTCAAAAATAGCTTTCATTATAAACAATTAATCTTTCTGAATGTATTTTCTTCTTTTATTCAAATAAAAAGTGCCAAAGAGCGATAAGGGCCAAATAATGTTACAGAGAAAATAAGAGAAATCACTTCCATGGCTGGCCACTAGAAGTATTAGCGTCTATATGATTTATATGTTTAAAAATATTTCCATTGCAGCCTATGAGACTCCGTTGTCGATAAATTATGGAGTTGATCATTTAATATTAACTGAAAAAAAACAACTAGTAGTTACATCCACTGATAGTGGATTGAGGATTAAACACAAGGAATTGTCTCTTGAAACCTTCTTTAAAAGAAGAATGCGTATCAATATCTCAAAAAGTTTTGAACGTTTTACTACAATTTTCAACGCCATATTGATATGTATTAGGAATTTCTACTTTCAACACAATTAAATGTAAAAAGAGAGAAAATCTTCAATGTATTGGTGAGGGAAATCAGTTTCCCTTTCAAATATATACCCCAAACTTTTAAGAAATCGCAAGGAAACAAAAGGCTCAAGTTTCCCATAAGCAAGAATAAATAAACTTAAGGTGTATTTTATTTATTTTTTTCAATAATATTTTATTTATTTTTTATAACATATTTCTTAAATTTGTACATAAAGTGGCTAGAATTTTTTAGGATTTTAACTTTACCCACTCACATAAATGTGCCTAGAATCACTGTTCTAACCATTAATTGGATTAGATTATTAAATTACAAATAGTTCTTATTAGCAATTTTTTTTCTTTTCCGTAATTATGTATCTGAAAAAATAGTTATAAGGTTTATGTTGTTTTCAACAAACAAGCGGTTATAGAACCAATTGCTTCTATTAAAATGTTTTGATTATCGAACTTTTCTAAAGTAAACAACCAGTCAAAAAATAAAAAAAAGAACACAACAATGAAACGCTGTCGATGTTGCACAACAAAACTCGCCTGAATAATTTAAATACCATCGAATGGTAATATTATTCTTTGATTAATGTAATTTAACGTAATAATTACTTTTCTGGTCCCGAGGCAAAAGGTCCTTATGCCCATTAAATGATTTTAAACATTTACTGATTTTTTTTTAAATAAGCGGTAGTATGAAACAGTTTTATTTTTGTTGCACTATTTTCTTTTAATAAATTCCTTACATAATTCTAGACCTTGTTAAGCTAAGTCTGAAGTAAAAAAAAATTATAATTGAAAAATATAATATTTGATCTGATTATTGATTATTTCATTATTATATACTACTGTGCCAAAAAGTAAACCCAATAATTTTTTTTCAGAAACATCCAAATTTATTTCATCGCTTTCAAAGTAATCAATTCTGGACATAATGCACTTATGCCAATTTTTTTTTTAATCCTCAATGCACGCTAAAAAGTCATCGGCAGGAAAGGCCTTCAAAGCGCGCGTCGATTCACGTTGGATCTCTTCAATCGACTGAAAACGGTGTATCCGGAGTGGTCTTTTGAGTTTAGGGAATAGCCAGAAGTCGCACGGTGGGAATAAGGCGGTGGTGGAACGATATGGGTTTAATTTTTGGGGAAAAGGTCCCAAAGAATCAATGCAGTGTGAGTTGGAACATTAAGTGTTTTCGGTACCAATCGAGATTTGACGCGTTTGAGGCCCAAAATGGAATTAGCCGATCCTTTTGAAATGCCAACATCATCAGCAAGGTCTCTAATTGTAAATCGACGGTTTGCAAGCATCAAATCTTAAATTTTTTGGACGTGATCTTCATCAGTGTAGGTTGATGATCGAGTAAAGTGCTCCTCGTCTTCAACACTTTTTCTACCTTCTGTGAACTGTTTATACCACTTCTAAACATTTCTTTCCGGTATAGGAATGCTCACCGAATGCCTTCTGGAACATTCTATACGTTTCCGCAAACAAAATTAATTCTTTGCGCAATGAATTCAGACATTTCAGAAATCGCCGGAATCAGTTTTAGCTTCTCACAAAGCCTAGCGTAACTGAAACACTAATGAATATTTGTAGTGAAATTTCACACAGATATCAACGCTATTACCAGCAATCTAAAAAAGAAAAAAAAATTGAAATTCCATGTGTCCCGGGAATTTTAAATTAAAAATTTATGTTACTTTTTGGACACAGTAGTACATAATTCTAGACCTTGTTAAACTAAGTCTGAAGTAAAAAAAAATAATAATTGAAAAATACAATATTTGATTTGCACTATTTTATTATTATATTGGATATTTAAAAAAACTTTTTTTCCCTTTGTTTATGTATTGTGTAGTTACACTTTCTAGAAAAGATGGCGTATTTTTTAGATTTTGCAAATTCAAATTGTAATTTTTAGATTCAAACATATTTAGTTCTATTGAAACATAATTAGTTATAAAAAACATATTAGTTATAAAAACATATTAGTTATAAAATTTTAAAAAAAATAAACCCATAACTTAATTCAAAAAAAGTTTAAGAAATCTTAAATTTTAAATCTAATTAATTTATTAATTTTTAATTAAATTTTTTAATCTTTTAATTTAAAATCTTAATTTCTTTATAAAGTTGAAAAAAATTGAGAAAGTTTTTTATAGTCTCTTCTACAACAGTAAAATGTCAATTTATTTTTCAAGATTAAAAAAAAAAAAATTAGGAAAAAAGTTATAAGAGAAAAAAATAAATTCTAAAAATGAAAATATATACATTTATAGTGAGTAAAGATGACCCTATTTTTTTTTTCACTTGGTCAGAAATGAAGCCATCTCAACATAGTAGCTTTTTGAATTACCATTTTCAGTTTAATTTAATCCTTTAATGAATGCAGCAATATAATTCCATATCAGAAAATTTCAAATCCAACCAAACCTACTTACTAATTTTGCTACACTGGCGTTATTGTGTTTAAAAATTTATTTTGATAAAGCATACTTATAATTTTGAAAATGCAATAATTTTATATGGTAATTACAAAGAAATTTTATTATATTAGAAGAAATAATAGTAATATTACAGAAAATTGTGAATTTTATTTACTCGAAACAAATGAAAAAAATCTTGTTCTTTTACAATAAAAATATTATTTCTTGTTCTATATAACTTTTCGTTAGAATATTTATTTTTTGTTGCTGTTTCATTATTATTAATGTAAATTAAGAACAAAGCGTAAGGTCTCACTCAAACAATAAAAAAGTTATTTGGAACTTAAGCCTACGCAATTTATTTTATTGATAAAAAACTGTTAGCTTTAATATCAAATTACCTTTAAAAAGTTACTAGTCTTAAAATTTCTTATTTCTCTAATTAAAATTTTTTGTTCTTTAAAATACTTACTGGATTAGCATTTTTTTAAACGGGCAAACTGGGAATAAAATATTTCTTGCTCGAGTTTTTTCTATATGTCTGTATTCCTTCAAAAAAAAAGTCATTAGTGAATCGAGTGCTTATTTCTGAAAGAAATTTTCTTTTTTGTTGTCTGTAATTTACAATCATTTATTCATGAGTATTAGTTATCTTATAGATATAAAAAGAGTTCTATTAAAATTAAATAATTCGAATCCTTGCATGATATTATTGTGCTTAATTTCTTTATTTCAATCTTTCAAAGTGAATAATTTTGTGTTTTGTTTCTTTACAGCAAAAAATCTATCAAGATTTCCTTACATGAAAACATTTTAAAATCATTCTTGATAGCGTAATTCAATAAACTCTAATAATTTAAAAAGCTTTTTAATAATTTAAATCACACTTTAAAAAAAATTTATTACTACAGAAATGCGATAATTTAAATAACACAAAATAAAAGAATTACGATCGGAAATAAAAAAATTGTAAGAATCTACATCAGAATATTAAAAAGAAATGAAAGATAATTAAAAGAATCTACATCAGAATATTTTCGATAGAAATTAATTTTTCTTAAATATTTTCGTAATAATTAAAAAAAAAAACTACATTTAAAGCAGAAGTGCTGATTTAATTTTTTTTTTTGAAATCGTGATATCTTTTCACGAATATAGTTTACTTTTGATGGCCATAGTTATTCCTTCTTTCTTTTATCACAATAAAAAATCAGAATAAAAATTATAACAAGGCTGCCTTTTAATCTCGTTAAAGAAAATAGAATTTCAATTTTTCGAAAAATTGTAAGAATAATATTTCTTTATTGAAAAAATATAATCTTATGAGAAAGTGTTTTATTGATATTCGAGATCTTAAAGCCTCTTAAAGCCACCTAGGAACTCCGTAACAGGTACGCCCGTTGCCCGTTGCATGGATGTTGATGAGTGGTTCGGAATCCACTTAAACTGTAGGTCCCAGTCTAATTAGCCTAAGTGTGCAAGAAAATGACCGTAGAGCGATAAAGAAAACCAAAATTCCGAATTCGAGCCGAAAAAAGAATTACAGGTCTTAAAGATTTATCGTGCTCAATCCTTGCATAAAGTATCGCTTAATGAGGATCAAATCAAGCATTCACATTAAAGAAAGTCAGAAATGTATGTGTAAAAAAAAAGATACACACGATGAAAGTTAAACTTCCTGTTGTGTATCTAATTACATCCTAGTTAGTTCGCATAACTTTTTCTATATTAGTGGTTCGATTAGATTTTTTAAAATTAATTTATGCATTTGTGCATGTTTGATTCATTTGATATGAATTCGTGAATTAATGAGTGATTGATAGGGTGATAGCTTTCTTCGTATAAATTGAATTGCAGTGTGTTCCATATATTGTGTGGCGGTGCGTGCCACGGCGCCATGTGAAATATAGCTGATATTTTTATCTTGTGCATTTTACTTTTGTAAAAGTCGTGCTTATTTTTATTTCTAAATAAAATCCTTGCTTTAAATTGAAGCTGTGGTCAATTTACATATTTCCCAACAGACATCACAGGGGATGGCGGCAAATATTACCAGCTAGATGAGTGAGTGAAGTATCCTTGGGATGCGTTTCTGTTTATTAATTGCATAAATTAAATGGCAAAACTAAGAATTCATTTCAGTAAAATGCATAATAGATCAATTCAAATAGGATCATTGATTTGAATTAAATTGTACGTAAAGTATGTTAAAGTAACACAAACAACCGACTATTATTCTGGCGAAACTTTATATTGCTTTGCCCACACTTCACCCCTGTTCCCTGGGTTATGCAGTCCCAGTTAAATAGGTGAGTATGGAAATATGACGATGATAATAATAAAAAGAAAAACTTACGATTACAGAGTAATAAATTGTAACACAGAAAAGAAAACAATCTACGGTACTAACATAAGCATGGCGAATCGAGAAGAATACGGTATAGAAGGAATAAAAATAATAAACCTGTAAAAAAATAGGATGGTTTGGGATGTTGTGAGTTCATTCATTCTACGAAGTAAGAAATACTTTTGTTGGGAGAGATAGAAGGGCAGCAGATAATTCAAATTACAATCCACAGGTCATGGCTCCTTTGGATGATTAAATGTTCCCTTTATTTAATAAAATTCATTCATTTGTAAATTATATTTAATGCTCCACTGAATGTAAAAGAAAGCTCTATCAATGTAAACAGGAAGTCATGACATGCGCACACAATGAGCAAAATAGCTCCTCCCCACTTTTCGTAACAAAAAATTTTTATGAACTTGCTCTCTCAATATAAGAAGTTTAACTTCAAAACAACCCAAACACATCTTTCATCGACCCATTTAATTTATTTTAAGAAACACAATTGAATCCCCAAATGAGCTAATTACTTAGTGTTATATTATGCCCTTCACAAATAGAATACATCATTAACCACTAATGATCGTAACTGTTAATGACTTCAGATAACCAACGATAGAAGTCCTTGCGATATATCGCCAATTAAAAACGCATCCCATTACAAACGGCATTGTAACAGGTAAGCGGCATTTGCCCGTCCTTTTCAGAAGCACAGGTACTAATGACCAGTTTACAAGCGTACTAATGACCGACCAGGGCAAATTGATATTTGTTAGGCAGTCAACTGTCTCACCGGAACACGATGGTGAAACGAATCGCACAGCACTATCTCCCAATTTCACCCAAACCTTTGAGTCGGCAGAGGAAGAGTTCAAATGTCGTTAAGCAATTAACGTTCTCTTGTCTCTTCCGAATGTAATAGGTTGCTGTTACATATACGCTAATGAAGTGTGCCATCCTGCTATTGCGCAGTCGCTAATGAGCTAAAAGGGATGATGATCACGAGGATTCTGATGTTTATTGAATCTCGTTTTCTCCGAAATGGGAGATTTTTCTCCAGAAATTCTGTTAGGTGTAACAAAGAAGGAAAAAAAGTATATAGAAATTTAAAATAAAAACAATTATTAAAAATGTTTTAATATTTCTTTTTTGTTAAAGAAACCTTTCCCTGATTATTATAGTATAATATCGTGCTTTCAATTAAAAGAAAACAAGTTTGGATTGGCATATCGCTCTACCACTAACAAACGTCCGTGCCACTGCCTTGATTCGAATCTGAAGTCTGTAGTACCAAAGGTCAGAGCGCTAGCCAATCGGCTATCAGACCACGAAAAACAACAAGGGTGTATCATACAGTAGTAATACAATAGAGAGCACATCAGGGTTGCCAATTTGAGGCAAACAAAATCCTTTCGTGACTGGTACTTTTTATTTTAACATTTGCGATTATAGCTTGATTATTTTTGGCAACACTCTTTACGGTTGGCTATTACTACTCTGTGCGTGTTTCCTTTGCGTTTCTTTGGTGTTGACGAGAAGGGAGAAAAACCCGGTCTACTATCCTACAACGATTTTCCAAAGAAATAGTTTCTTTTTTTAGCAATGTAACTGGAATAGTAAGTAAATGTAAATTTAGTTTATCAAATATTTGGCATTTAGTTTCTATTATTAAATTTTCTTGTATAATGTCATTACCCCTGCACATTTTTATGAGATGCCCATCCCAGTTTGTAATGGACACGTCATAGAAATGGCATATAGAAGTTCGTATGATAGTATAATAATTAAAATTTAAACACAAGTTTTTTTAAGGAAACTCGTGTTTAAATCGAAGTGTTATCCATAGTTATTTTAAGAAATTACAATAAATGAACATTAAAGTTCTTTGTTCATAACTTAGTCATGGCTATAGCATAATCAATTAGCATTCTCTTGTCTCCTAATGTAATAGACTAATATTACATATGCTAATGGAGGGTGCTATCCTGTTATTGCACTGTCATTAATGAGATAAAAAGGATTCCGATGTTTACTAACTCTCATTTTCTCCGAAATGAAAGATTTTCTTTATAACTTTATGTTAAATGACCAGTAAGAAGTGTTTAGAAATTTAAAATAAAAACAATCATTAAAAATGTATTAATATTTCTTTTTTGTTAATGAAGCCCTTCCTTGGTTCTTAGAGTATATCGTGCTTTCAATTACAAGAAAACAACAAGGGTGTACCATTGAATAGTAATGCAATAGAGAGCACACAGTGACTGCCAATTTGAGGCAAACATAATCCTCACGTGATATACACGTTACGTGACTTTTGTTAGTGTATTTTGTGTGTGTTAGTCAGTTAGTGTGTTTTTGTGTTGTTAGTGTTTGTTATGTGTGTTTTGTAGTTTAACATATGCTATGATAGCGTATTTGGCAACAATATTTACTATTGGTTATTACTACTCTCTGATGGCCAATTGGATATCGCTCTGTTCTTTGGTACCACAGGTTTTAGGTTTGAATACTGACGGTGGCACGGACATTTGTGAGTGGTTTGGAGTCCCCGTGATACTGTATGTCTCGTTCTAATTAGCTTAAAATGTGCATAAAATGATCCTAGAGCGACAAACCAATAAATTTTGATGATGGCCCGAAAGGAGAAAAAGGTCTATCATGCAACGATTTTCAAAAGAAATGGTTCGTTTTTTCAGCAATAGTAAATAAACGTAAATTTATATATTTTTTTAAATATTCGGCATTTATATTCTATTGATGAATTTTCTCATTTCGGAATGGACACCTCACAGAAGTTCGCATGATATTGCAACAGTTAAAATTTTCACACAAGTGTTTTTTTTAATGAAATCCGTGTTTGAACCGAAGTATTATCTATAATTATTTCAATAAATTGCAATAAATGAACATGAAAGTTCTTTGTTCATAGCTCAATTTTAGCTATAGCATGTAGAAAAAAAATCAAATTGTTGAAACATCTGCAATCAAAAGAGGAAATTTATTTGATCTCTTTTCAAACTCCTTGAAAAGAAATTTTCAAACTGAAGAGAGTAGGATAATGTCTCATAACTTTCAGATGTTGGAAAAAGAATTAGAAAGTTTACAGGAATAGAAAGAGATTTTAGGCAATAATTCTTGAGTAAGAGGAATAAAAAATGACAAAGGAAAAAAATATTCCCCTATAAAAGATTTTTTAGAAAGAAAGATATTCGATTTAAATCAAAAATGCTTGATCACAATTCCGATAACTAAATTCAAAATTTTCTCACCAAAAACTGCATCTAAATTCAACCATATTATATTTATACAGAGACTGCTCAATTCTACAATATGATCTTTTCTTTTCTGTTGCCCAGAAGCTAATTTACAAAATAATCGTATAGTTATTTATATAACAAACAGTATTTTTAAGAAACGGACTAGCACACTAATTATAGCTTTTGCAGTCTAAAATATATAATTCGAGTTCCAACGGTATCATGGGTGTTTGTAGTGGTTCAGAATCCACTTTAAACCGTAGGTCCCGGTCTAATATGACTGTAGAGCTGATAACCCTACCCCGTAAAAAGAAAACATCTCCTGTCTCGAAACCTGCCAGCAGGCAGACGGCCTTGATCCACAGGGGGCTGTTGCACCAATGAAGAAATTGAAAAAGTTGTATGTATAAATATATATATATATATATATATATGCTTGATTTATTCATTTGAAACTAAACATTTAAAAAGCATAAAAATAAAGTTCAGCTCTTTCTTAATTGTTATTACTCGATTACCGCAAAGCAGTTGCTCATTTTCCTCTTATTTGTTAGTGGTGAAAAAAGGAAAATTTCATGCATTCACCAACAAGTCTTACTAAACAGATAAATATAATATAAGAGATGGATAAGCAACACAAATAATCAATATGTACAACGTGATCATTATTCTGGTGAACTGATAGATTCTTGCTCTATTGATGTAAACAGGAAGTGACGAAGTGCGTACATGGATGCGCACAAAATAAGCAAAAATAGCACTGCAGTCTTCCGCAACAAAAAAGATTGCCAACTTGCTGTCTCCATTTTCACATAAAAGTACAGCTAACTTTCCGAAAACTGAATTCAGAATAATAATAAGAAGAAAAGAACATCAAAAGTCCTACTTAAGAAATATCCGATTAATGTTCATAATCGAGTGTGATTTAACTACGATCCCATGATAATTAAATTACTGCAGCATTGCATTATTAAATACGATTGCATATTTATAATGTAAATTAAATTATTACGCAGTAAAATGAATAATTATTTAATTACCATTTTCGGAATTGAGAGGCCAAAGTGAAATGAGGTAGACACCAAGACAGCTTGATTTAATCCATCTTGATTTTTTCTTACGAATACTTCTAAAGATCGTCGTTTACGAGATGTTAAGAATTTGACGAGGACATAAAGTAAGTAAAAGTTTTTGTAGCTGCTACTAGGAATCTGCTACTGCTAATCGGAAACTTGCACCTTTAAATGACCATGCTATTTATTGAAGTAAAGCCTGATTAGTATACATGTAAGCACAATATGATAGAAACTATCTCATGTATATCACTCGAATGAATTGATTATGAAGTAATTTCATTTAATTGGTAATCCAATTTGAAGTGTGAGATTTCTGTAAGGGATCGCTGTTTGAAGTCAAAGCTTTATTTAACAGACTAAAAAATTTCAAAGAAACAATTTTATCCGAAAATTTTTAAATAGTCAACAATATCTTATTTAAAATTAGCCTTGAGTAGAGAAAGGATGTTTATTTATGAAAAATGAAAATTGTAACGTATTTACACTTTCACTTTTAATTGGCATTTACTTTTTCATATCGAATATATTAGTTAATAAAAAAAACTATGCAACTCTTTATAATTAATTGAAGTGTTAATAGCGCAACTACTTATTAACAATAACCCATTTATTGAAATCTCTATCTAATAATAGTCTCTTTAACAAAATAATAATAGAAGGAGCGTTAATATTAATTAAACACTATGAAATTAGTTAAAATTAAAAGCTAAATAAATAATTTAAAATTTAATTTTAAATTTTAATTAAGATCTCTAAGAGCTAAAAAGATTTTTTTTGCTTTAATTTGTAGGTAATTGAAATAGTTGTCAAAAAGAAGTTGGTGAAAAAGTCCTATATTAAGTTTTGTATTCAACACGAACTTTGAACCACGGGCATTTTTTTTAATTAACAAAAGTTTAATAAAAGTTTGCAATTAACTCGTTTTTTCCCTCAAGTTTAATGTCGAAAATCTACTTTATTCCAACAGATTTCTACAGAAAGTACAAAATTATTTTCAAAAAAAAAAAAAAAAAAAAAAAAAATAGTACGACGGTATACGAAGGAGGAATTCATTAAAAATATTTTTGGAGTGACTTTGTAATGAGCTTTTAAAATTGCTAAATAAGCGTAAATGAATTCAACGTAATGAGTTCTAGTAATTCAAGTTTTAATAGGAAAATAATTTACAACCTTTCCGTTTAAAATGACGAAGATTTAAAATTACCAATGGCGCATTTTAAATATTTTAAACAATAAAAGTTATTTTGTCATTATGATCAAGTTGATTAAAATATTTTATGCTAGGTATAATTATTTTCTTATAAAATGATTAATTTTATAAAAAGATATTTTATAAATTTTTATAGATTTGTATCAATTTTTTTAATAACTATATTTATAATGATTTTTTATTTCATTTATTTTTAACGTAATTTATATTTTATTTTATTTTTTATAAATTATTTATTATTTAAATTCAAAATTTTTATAATGTAGTGGCCACATGACACTTTTTATGCGTATTCGAATGAAAAACCTGGCATCTTATAAAATTTGTAAGATATACATCAAAAAAGTTTTTATTTGAAATAAATAATTAAAATAGTTCTAGACCAGAGCTTCCCCACCTTTTCAGTACAATCTTTACAAGAAAAAAATTTCCCAAGCTCCCTCTTCTACAATAGCTAATTATACCAAATACTAAAATAGTGATGCATATTATATATAATTATTTAATTCATCTATTTATTAAGAATGCCAAAGTAGAAATGAATTAAAATGGTAACCAAATGTAGCCGTAGGTCCCAGTCTAATGAGCCCAAAGTGTGCACAAAAATGACCATAGAGCGACATACCAAACCAATCCTCAAATGTAGTAAAAAATTGTTTATTAAAAATGCAAAAATAAACACAAAATTTAAGAAATTAAAAATTTGATGAAATGGTAGGAGCTGTTGGAGTTTTAACAATTTGTTAATGTCGGGTTCCAATTTCGTTTACATCAGTCACAAACTGTCACGTTTAGTGATGCATAATGTGTTCCTTTTCTGATATAACAAATCAGCTACTGCGCTGAACTCACGCCCAGCCAAATAGGACGACTGAAATGTAATTAAAAAATTTTGTAATTTTTCCCACAATTCAGGATAGAGGCCTGGTATTGGATTTTGAAGCCAGAGCTATTGGTATCCATTTCTGAAATTTAATTTTGGTGCTTCGTTAGTTGAGAGTTCCTCTTGTAAATTTGATGATGCTTGCTGTGTCTGCATTTGAAAAAGCATCGCAAGTTCCAGGTATTTTTGTTTAAAATATTCTGGAATCGATCTGTAAAATCAACGCAAAGAAAATACAAGTGCATACAGTAAATAAGTAATAATTTGTCTGTTTTGCAGAGACTGCTGATAATGTGGGAAAAGTATTCATCCTTATCTAGATTTCGTTTCGAACAGAAGAAGTTTTGTCACAAAAGCAGTTTAGTTTTAATTAAATTCAACTCATCCCCTAGCAATTATAAATTGACATCATTAAATACTTTAGACAGATCTTCCAAATAAGCGATGTCTTTTTTGGGAAAGCTTTCACGCAGTTTTTTTTTTGTTTCCGTTTTCAAGGAAGTCCAGTACTGATCCAAAGAGATCGAAAAAAAGATTCAAACAAATATCTTCTGAGAGCCAACGAATTCCTGTGTCCAGCAACAAGAGATTGTGGTCTTCGTCATTTTCATTACAAACTTGATCAAATAACCTCTGATGCATTAATCGTATATAAATTTTTGCATACGTTGCGCATTCTTTAGATTATTTAAAAACAAATGATGAATTTGAATAGCAATGCATAGCGAGTACATTTGGTACTACTTATTTCAAATGCTGTTTAAAACACTAATGACGCCCCGACATCAGTAGCAGCTGTGAAATATTATAAATGTTTTTCTCTTTCAAAATTTGTTCATGGTATTAAATATATTATTTTTCCCTTTTTCATCGGTTTCCAAATTTTTAGAAAGTAATAACTCTTGACAAATTTTTTCTTTTATGAATCAAACGTATGATAAGAGTTTTTTTACTTTTTTTTAAATTTAATATTTTGTTACTTGGTAGTAGTTGATTCATCGAATTGAATGGAAAGTTTGCAAGTATAATAACATTTAAATGTATTTAGGAGACCTGGTCTTTGGTTCAGATCATGGCGGTGATATGGTTGTTTGTTAGTGGTTCGGAATCCACGTTAAACTGTAGGTCTGATTAACCTAAAGTGAGCAAAAAGTGGTGGAGTGGCAAACAAACATCTTTAGCTATTTAATATATTCTTCTTTGTACTGAATTATTACTCAGAGGAATTTTTGGATTATATTTGACGGTGTCTTATGATGAAGAACAGTTTTTTGAACTTCTTTTACTGTCAGAGAGATTTCCTGTTTTTGTGATTAACAATGAAATATTATAGGAGGAACCTACTCCATCATTTTCTTATTTAGAAAACAACATAAAAAGATCTGATGTAATTGACTGCTTTAAATCTTTCTTTTCCAGTTTTTGAAAATAGCATACATCACGGTATCACCCCATTGTCTGACATGAAGTCCACTAATGACATGAAATGATCCATTAAAAAACAATTTTTTCTTATTTTCAAGGAATTATTTTGATTTATTTATTATATTAGCTGGAAGTACAATAATTATTATTATATTCATTTGCTATTTATAATATTTGTTTTCCTTAGTTACGTCCTGCTGGTGTCATACATTGGGTTCAAAACCAGTGAAGCCCAGTTCGAAAGCTTCCATACTTCTTTAGATAATTTTAATCTGCTAAGTACACTGTTGGGAAAACTATTTGGGGTTTAAAATAAGACAAATTCTAAACTAATAATATAATTACAAATATAATGGATTGCTTAAAGTTCAAACGGTTTACATTTAATCTTAATTTTATATGCTATCACTCTAAAATATCCAGAATTTTTTCTGAAGTAAATGATGCTTATTACAAGATCCCGTAAACTGGATATCCTTTAGCGCCATCCGATACTTTGAATTTCCCATCCGTCTCCGGAACATCCCCGCCATTTGTTTATGCCCGAAGAATTCGCTCCACACACAGAGGGAAAGAAACCTTCGATGCCAACTGCTGATGTCGAAGTTCTGCACCTTTTATTCCGAAGCGACATCTGGGCAAGAATCGCCCAACACCCTACATCCATCATCAATTGTGATGGGACGATTTTCGGAAGAACTTTTTCGAGCAGAAATCTTTTTAAGTGCACCTCCTGCCTTTGTTTTTAAAAACATGCAAGATTTCTTCTTCTTCTATTTTCTAGAACTTCTAAAATGTTCTTTTTTGTCGCTAAAAGGACATTGTAACCGAACCATTAAGATCTTTTGTCTAACAGAATAAAGTAAAACAGTCACAGGACAAAGTGTTTAAGGGAACATATTGAACACAGTAACACAAATGTTCGAATGAATAATCAGAATCGCTTTGCCAACACATTTCTCGAAATATTAGTTGTGTTTTATACAATATTACAAGTTAATTTCCTCATTTTTAAGGGGGGTGAATTGCATGTTATTTAAAATTACACATGGTATTAAAATGAATATTTTTTTAAATTAATTTGTTGTATTTTACGGCATGAATATTAAACCAAGATGAATATTTCTCCCATTTTTCTGACAATTATCAATAAATTTAAACTGTACCATAAACTACAACGGTATTAATCAACGACGATCCTTTTATTTCTTAAAAGAATATAAACATTTCTGATTTATTCATATCAATGCTATTTATTTTATTAGGGAAAATTGGCTGAAAAAACCCATCGATTTACACAAAATCGATATAAATTCGTTTTCTATTCTAACTATATTATCAATTGAAAATTTGGAAGGACAATATTCTATGAGAAAGTAAATACTTATGAAGAATAAATAACGCCGAACTCGTCTTTGAAAATGAAGATGACAATCGTAAATTGTCTTCGAAATCGAACACATAGACTCTTTTGAAAATAACCTGAATGATTCATGATCTTCAATTTCGTTATTTGAACCAGTTAATCAGCTATTTTTTTCTCGGGAACTTTATTTCTTGTTATAACTATCACTATCTAATCAGTAAATGAAAGAAAGTCTTGTTATTTGTGTTAAATTCCTTTTATAGTATCCTAGTCTTGAATGTTTTTTAATAGGTAACATCTTCTTCCCACGTGAGATGTCTTGATCCTAATTGAACGTGTCATACCAACCAGGGATGAAATGTGTTCTCGTGGGTTGAAAATATAAAAAAATGATGCAGGCTTTTCCCAAATGGGAATTTTTCATTTTGTTTAGTGAACGGAATGGATTAGTTAGAACAGTTCGTTTTTTCTCAATTCCTCGAAGCTTCGTGTTTTAAAAGTCGTCCCTATAAGTTTTTAATGTATCTTTTCAAAACATTTCAGCATTTCAAATAGGAAAATGTGTTCTTCCATGAAACTAAACTCATTTACATAAGTACATATTGAAACACATAGCTTTCATATATGTTGTATTATTTTTTTAATCTCACAATAAAACCAATCAAGTTCATATGTAAGTGTTTGCTCCAAAATAGTTTTTTTTTTACTTTTCTTAAAAAAATGTCATGTATTATATATTACAATTTTAAAAGGTTAAATGACTTTAAGGTTTCAAAAATGTATTCTCATATATGTTACACTATTAAAGTTCCAAGAATTTATACTTTTAAAAGGTACAAATTTCTTTTACCTTAAAAAAAATAAATAGCAATAATTCGTAGTTAAAATTAATGAATTATTTTTTGAAATTAATACACATATTTGATAGTAAAAATTCAGAATTAATGCATTGCATATACTAGATTATTAAATAGAAAAAAAGGAGTAATTCTGTGGTTCTGTACTTCCAATGATTTGGTAAGATTAAATTTGTGTTAACATTTTAACATGACTTCATTGAATAGATTTCTCTTGTTTGTCTAATCAAAATTCTGATACAATACACAATGCCTATTTCCCCTTTTTTACTTTTGCAGTGGGCAGGTATAAGTGAATCCCACTTTGAGCACCCGATTGTAATGAGTGGGGTTGGGTGGATATACTCGAGACATAGATTTTATAACTAACACTTTTATTTACGACGCACATGCAATTAGACGCAATATTTAACACAAAATTTAAAGTAGTAGGAAGATGTGTAGAGCTTCGTAGAAGGAACTCCACTTTGAGCCGGAACTCTTTGGTGAGAGCAGACATGCACTAAATATAACTCTTCCCGGGTGAGAATCTGCAGGTCACCTAAACATTTTTTCAGCAACAGCCAGGGTTGCGCTAAATATACAGAAGGGTGAGAGTCTGTAGGCAAACTAACCATTTCTCTTGAACATCAGAGGGGGCGCTTTTGCTAGCATCTCAGAGGAAGCGTGCTTACAGCCGTAGGAATATTGGTTACACTTTATTTATTAGACGGCCTGAGGGCCAATTGCTAGTGCTGTGGTATTTGATACCACAGCTTCCAGGTTCGAATTTTGGCGGTGGCATGGATGTTCGTAGTGGTTCGTGATCCTCATTATACTATAGGTCCCTGTATAATTAGCCTAATGTGTGCAAAAAATGACCATAGTGACAGCGAATGGACGTTCGAAACTGCGAAAGCACAATGTGGATTCAGAGTAGCAGGATCCCCACAGTGCACCCTAGGTAATGTTGAATGTGCTATAAATGTGCCTTTCTGGAGATGTATGATATGAGGTAAAAATGTCCAACAGTTGAAAACAGCAGCAGGAAAGATTAGTTATGCTTTTGCAATGATCCTATTTCAATATTTGAAGGAAAGATTCTATTTCAATATTTGAAGAAAAGATTCTATTTCAATATTTGAAGAAAGGATTCTATTTCAATATTGGAAGAAATGATTCTATTTCAATATTTGAAGAAAGGATTCTATTTCAATATTTGAAAAAAATTCTATTTCAATATTTGAAGAAATACATAGACATGTCATTTCTGAACAGATTACTAATCTGCATTTTCCACTTAATTTACGCACATGAACATTAAGGTTAATAAGTAAAAATACCAATGAATAACGATACACATATTTGGTAAAATTACTTCTTAACCTTAATTATATACTCGCATGCTTGAGAGATATTGATAATTTCCGTTCATTCATTTTATCTCCCACATACGAGAAATTATGATGGCGAAGCTAGTTACAGATCTCGTTCAGATAGTTGTACCGTAAACAACATTGCCCGTATCATTAGTTCTTAAAAAAACAAAGAACAACAGTTAACAATTTTTTTCTTCTTCTTGAACTGAAAGGCTTGAAGAAATCATTAAGAATTCTGATCAATCGATTTCTTGAAAAGGAAGAACGAATAATTAAATTTCTTTTTTGTTCTTGCTTAGAATTTTTATCTCCAGTGCTTCAGAGAACAGGTTTCATTTCGATCAGTTCACTGGAAATTAAGTTTAGTTCATTACGAACTGAACCTTCTAGTAAACTTATTCTTTTGATAGATATGTCGGATGCTTAATTATGATTCGATATTCATTATTTAAATTAGAATTTGAGAAGACATGCTTCATTGAGAGGAGGGCATAAGTATTTTTTTCTGTAGCAAACTTAGTAAAATAAGACGATAAATAATAAGTATCGTATAAATTATTTTAAGAATATGAAAATGTATTTGACAAACGAATATGAATTTTATTTCTTATTTCATAAAATTATGAAGATGAAATACTTTAAATTTAATTAAAAATATTATTTTAATAATATTAAAACAGTATTTTTTGTTCGAAATTTTTGTTGACGAATCATTTTATTTAACATTTAATAATGAAGTACATAATATTAATAAAATAATTGCTTCGGGCCCCAAGTTTGACTCTAATGTAACAGAATGATATTCTGGTTTATTTAGGATAATTTTAAATCGAGATAATTTTTAAATAAATATAACTTAAATAATAACAGTCCAGGATAATTTTAAATTTAAATTTTAATATTAAAAAATAACTAGTTTATGTTGTTATTGAATAGGGTGACTTGGCTTAAATGAGCGCTATGTACAGTCATTCTAGAAAACTCTTGTTGTATTGACACATAAACTTATAGGATTGATTGTCAGAACGTGTTCTGCATGATTATAAAGAGATCACAACGTTTTCTGCCATCCCCTGTTTAATTGTAGGATTTACGCTCCTTTCAACAATTTTTTTACAATTAATACAAATTTAAGAAGGTCTCCCAATTCACAGTAGATTAATTTCATGGTCTAACATATAAAAAAAAACAATTAATATAAGAAAATTTTTTTTAAAGGCAATTATTTCTTTTTTTTCACTATATTGCAGAAAGCACTTTATAAATAGTTCTCATTCATTTTTTTTAAGTTTATCTGGGGCCATTTATTGGTAGATATATGCAATTTAAATCTAAAAAAAAACTAAAATTAATGAATTAAATTTAATTACTGAATTAATATTTGAAAAAAATGCATTCACATCCAGTGTCATCCACTACAAGTTCAAAAAAATGTATTTGAACTTGAGAGGATGAATAAAAAGTATTTTATGAACGCTTAATAATTTGAACAAGATATATATATAGGCAGAGTGTGAGTTAATAGAAGGAATTAAATAAACGTAGAGAAACTAGAAATGTCAGTATTGTAGAAATATAAAGAGTGTTATGAATGAGTAGAAGTATACAGCAGGAATTGACTGAATAAATATTTAAACCAATTATATTAAATTTATTATATTATATTAACCAATTATATTTAATTATTTAAACCAATTAGAAGAAAATATCTATAAGAAATTCTTAAACTAACAATCCTACTTTTTAATTTAAATTTAAATCGCATGCACTTGTCGTTTCATAAAAGTTTATTAATTGTTCATAAAAGCATTTAGCCTAACGATCCTTATGATTTTATCACAAAAGAATTAAAACATTTTTAATTATTTCTGTTAATTTTTAAATATAAAACATTCAAATTATAATACATTTACTTAACACTGAAGCTCAAAATGAAACATTTAATATAAAATTAATACTATAATGAAAATTGTTTCATTGAATACTGTGAGGTTTAATCATTATTATATAACCGCGAGAGATCGCTGTTATAACTGGTAACTGTGACCAGTAACTGGGATTTTTAACTGTGTGGTCCAGTGTGGTAAGCAGCAGTTGCGGTGAGATCTTCAGACCACGAGGAGAACGCTAGGAGCGTCCGAGCTAGGAAGACGGGACCGGCTCTTGGTTTTTTAACTATCAATACTATTGTAGAAGGGTGCCATATGTATGCATGTACTAATAGTGTAAATAAACTAATGTAAATAGAAAGAGAGACTGGTATTACATCCTGACACAACTGGCTGTTAGCATAGCAGCTAACAATAAATCCACATTTCAGGGATAAAACTGTAAAGCATGTGAATTATGAAGACATCGGTGCCATTCTCAACAAAACATGAAATTAAAAATGCTTTCAATCTTTTGTATCCAAAATTCTTCAATTTCTTCAGTATCTGATTGATTCTCAATTCAATTATTTCTGTGGCTTAGTTAGAGGAAAGAAGACAGAATTGAAGAAGACATTTTAAGAGGATTTAGCATTAAAATGATTTTCAGAAGGTAAATAATTTAGTGGCTGAAATTAAAATATATTTTTTTCTTTATAACACAGATGGCAAACACTTATACAGTTTGGTCTTGGAAGCCTTAAGGCAAGCGCTGCACAGACTTTACGTTACCCAGGAGGCGCGTGTAACTTGAAGATAAGCCACGAACGCGGAGTAGCAACGCTCTACGATCCTATTAGGACCGGGACCTACGGTTTAAAGTGGATTCCGATCCACTACAAACATACATGGCCCCGCCGGGATTTGAACCCGATACCTGTGGTACCGAGTGCCAGAGCGCTAGCCACTCGGCCATCAGGCCCCTGAAATTAAAATATGAGGATAAGAATTTTGAATTGCAAAATACATATCGCTTCTCATTATCCAACTGAATGCATTAATGCATTGCTAAAGAACCCAATAATTATTTTTGCTTAAAAATAAAAATAAAAATTAACAATTAGGAAATTTTAAATCGCTTGTGGCTGGAAATACAAGAAGTTAAGCAGCTTGTATATAGAAAGTTGCAATTAATCAGACGACGAGCTGGACTAATCGAGCAATAATTACTGAAGTTTTGTAATTATTTCTTGATGGATGCATTTTTCTTTATTTCGACGCTCGAATATTTGTTGATAACATAGTAAGAACTAATGTTCAAAATTTCTTTAATAACTTGAAATCGATTCCTTCACATTTTGAATTTTTGTAACTTGAAAGCAAGCGCAACTAAACAGGAACAAGTAATATAAAAAACAATTTTCTTAAGTCAATTCCTACTTTTTCTTTTCACTCTATTGCAGAAAGTCCTTTACAAATAAAGTTGAAATTTTCCTCTTACATCTGGCGCCATCTATTATAAGATACATGCAACTTAAATCTAAAAAAAAAAAAAAAAAAAATTAATGTATTAAATTTAATGACTGAATTAATATTTGAAAAAACTGTATTAACACCCAGTGTCAACCACTACAAGTTCAAAAAAAATGTGTTTGAACTTCAGTGGATGCATAAAAAGTATTTTATGAATGAGTGAAAATATGAACAAGATATATATGGGGAGAGTGTGATTTGATAGTAGGAATTAAAAAAATAGCTAGTGTATCGATTGATTATTTATTTAATTGGTACTGGGAAACTTTCTTGTTGAGTGAAAAAAAGAATGGTTTTTAAAATAAGACATTACTGATGTAAAAAATAGAAAAGAGAACAATTCCTTCGCTTATCTTTAAAGTTATTTCAGAAAAAAATAAGGGACTGAAGACTCCTTCCTATACTTTCTTTTATACAAACTCATTGTTTCATTTGTGAATTATTTATTCGCTTCGAGTTATACAATGTTAACGAAATTATTGAAACCATTTACAAAATGTATGTTTAATTGCACATAGCTGCATTGTTTTCAAAGCGAATCTTAAATTAGACTAGTGCAACAATTTCATACAAAATACAATGCTTGTATTTATTACCTCAACAGTTATGACGTCTGACTAGTGGCAACGTGCGCCGCTGGTGAGTATTAGGGATGAAGTTCCATTCTCCTAGCCGCTTTGTTGTTGACACTGTTTCAAAAAACGAGAAGAATCGATGGCGTTTGGGATGTCGTGAGCCGGATTACGTGGTGGAAGATTTCCGGATTTTCTCCTATACGATACGCAAATGCTGGGTAGTTCCCCCTAAAAGTCCTCCCGGAAGGCACTGCCCTCCTACTTCAACGACATGGAGACAAGTCAGACTTCTACCTACGGGTGCTTTATCGCGACAGAAGTTACCCCTTTCCCTCAGTTCATGAGTAGATTACTCATGAGCTGTCCGTCCTTCCAAGCAGGACACTGAGGATTAGGCAGGCAGACAGACAGACAGCTATAACTAATTTAATCCAGAAAGAAATAATAATTGCTTGATGGAAATAGCAAACGCTCTGCCTTTCCTTACATGGGCTTCTGGTTCGAATACTGGCGGTGGCATGGATGTTTGTGAGTGGTTCGGAATCCACATTAAACTGTTAGTCCCGGTCTAATTAACCTAAAGGATGCAAAAAAATGACTGTAGAACCACAAACCAAACAATAGAGAAATACATATGTAGATGTACACGTGCAAATACGTCTTTATGTACAAGTACGAACACATAAGCAAAACCCTAATATTAAGATGGGTTAATTTTTTTTATTTTTGAAAAAAGTTCAATTTGATTTGCATGAAAGGAAATTTAAATTGCAAAAATATTAAGTTTATTTGTAAAGGGGATAATTAGAATTGCCAAACCTGCAATATCCTGCTAACAACATTCAGTTGCTTCCAATCCCAAAATTCCATTGATAAATACTACATTAACATGTAATTCAATAAACTACTTTAAACTACATGTTTTAAATCCAATGCAATCTTTTACTGTTTCCTTATCATTTAGTTAGACTTTTACATTTCTGTAAAAAGAAAAAAATATTCGCCCTTTATTCATGGAATTAAATGAAATTCATCCAATTAATACGCTAATCTATGAAGATATAAGCAGACGGTGTTTTCATTTATATATATCAATTGAGTATTTTAAGCCTTCCTATTTAGAATGCCTTCTTAAATGTCATGATTTAATTTACCTTCTCTTATTTGATTTGATATTGGCGCAAACACTAAACATTTGAAATGTAACTGTGGTTAAATTAAATCAGTCCAAACAGAAGTCCATTGCAGCTTCGCTCCTTAAATCCAGAAAATTGTTTTTATTGCGAATACTAAGAGCTTGATATTTGCTTAAATTTCTTTACTTCTATCGATTCATGTCATTAAGATGACATGATTCAGTCAGCCTAAATTAGATTTAAGGCGAAATTTGGGTGAAAACTACTTTATCGCATTAGCTATCTCTTCAATGAAATTATATGGACGAAACTGAATTCTTTTTCTGCAGTCCAGTGTCAAACAATGTCTCAAGTATTTGAGGTGTGATTTCCTTGAAGTATTTCCTCTTGAAACCAACATAATTCAATAACATTTTTATTGAATTCTATTTCTGTAATTGCCTAATTATAGGAAAGTGGAATTATAATCTTGGATTATTGAATCAATTATCACATTGGTATCAGTATTTGAGATAAATAAGTTTACAAAGAATGTTCATGTATTATTAAAAATATTATATATAAGGCACCAGCAAATTTTAGGGATCTTTGATGCATTCGTAGTTTTTAATGTAAAAATTAACGATTTTTCTTTATAGTAATGTTTGGCGCGTTGAATTTGTCTACATCGTTTTGACTAAGATCTCAATGCGCATAATTTCTTTAAGGATTTTCTTCATTTCTTCTGAATTCGCTTTTTTAAACCGTCTCAAGATTGAAACTTTCCTCTTGTTTAGTTCATTTTTAAATATCCCCATAATCGCATGGTGCTACATCATGACTCTTTTTCATTGGCATATACTGATAAGGATTTATGAATTGTGATTTCTCCTTGTCCCGGAATTTCATCGTACTTTTAGCATTATGCGAAGGTGCAGAGTTCTCGACGGAAAAGCTTCATCACCATCATCCTTTGGATACATTTTATCAAAATTATCTTTCAGAAAAGGTTTCACAATTTTTTGAATACAATAATTTGAATTGGTTTTATCTCATGGTTGCACAAAATGGCGAGTTTCCATTCGCAGATATACCCATCCAGAAAATGACACTTCTTGGATGGGCTTGTGACATCGAAGGAATTAAGCCTTGCCTGTTTTGACCTGCACTTAGATATTGCTTTTTATCGGACAGAAAGATACAGACTTCATGAGTTGTCGCTTTTTTTCGCCGTCTGTCCTCTTCAAAAAGCTCGTAGAGTTCCATGGACACTGCCTGCTCACTTACCCTTTACTTTATCACTTAAATCAGGGGTCTCCAATCCGGCCAGCGACACGGATAGCTTATTGTTGCTGTAATGGGTTGATAAAAAAACACAGAATGGTAATAACTCGGTTTTATTTTCTTGCTAGGTAAAGCTTAATGACAAGCATAATACGCAGAAAGTTTAAATTAAGCATAACAACTAACAAGTAATTAAAATGAATTCCACTAACATTATAAATTAGTGAACATCTCGCTGTTACCTTGGGTAGTTATACCTACCTATTTCCGTTTTTAACCACTAGATGTCGTCAAGTGTCCCGGTCGTATCGATACACACAATAGTAATTGTAGTAATTGAGCCAGCGAATTTAGCAAGCATATGCTTGCTCAGAGCGTACTCGGCGACTGGTCTAGAAATTATAGATAATGGCAGAAAAATGAAAACGGTTTTGGCCATTGATACTTACTGGAGTAAACAGTATGGCTATAAGTCTGACTTTGGAGACTTCTGCCTTAGCACGTTGGCCCTTGGGTGTTTTCGAATATTTTTGCTTTAAAGTGTGTTTTATTTGGTAGTTTATGACTTACAATTAAAAATTCACACCGTACTTGCCTGCATTGGAGGATCAGCTTTAGAGACTATTTTACGGAGTCACTGCATGATAGGTTTTGTCAGATTGCTTCTTCAACCTCTCAATTCCGGCTGTCTTTTTTCTTCAATATAAATGTTGAGTGCTTAATCGTAGTATTATGACTCAAATATATTGGTATTCCTTTTTTTAATTGATCTTCTTTTTTATTGGTATTCTTTTTAAACGACTTTGAATTAGGGTAGATCTGATGATATAAGTGGAGATTGAAACGATTTGTCAAGCCCAAAAACAACAACTTCCCCTTGAACGTAGTATGCTTTCTGACCAATGATCTTTTTGGTTGTGTTTACCGAACTAACTTGCCTCCCATTTGGAAATCTTGTAAGTTATCTATTACGCTATGCTGGATTTTAAGCTAAATTAAAGTTATGTTAAAGAAACTGTTGTTTTAAATTAGAATCGTAAATATTCTGGGTTTTCCATGAACATATTTACGTATTCAAATATGATGCACTGATGGCTCTATCGAAGTTCCACTTTGGTGTGTTACTAATGGTTTCTGAAGAAGTCCTAATTTAAAAATCTCAGTAGTAGTTTGTGAAGCTTTTACTCCTTCGCTTCGAATGGACAATCCGGTATAAAGGTTTCTTTTGCTTCTTTTAGGTGTTCTTAGGACTTCGAATGCAGTTCGCTTAATTGAGAAGTCCAGAGTAAAAAACACCCTGCTATTTTAGGCTTCCATGAGAATGATATTCAACAGAAAACCAAATTGAAAACCGCACTCCTTATAAATATTCTGTTAATGAAAATAGGCTTTCTTATTTAACTACAAATACTTAAAGTTTCTGTTCATATTTTTCGGAAATTAGCTTTTAATTCAGCATATAAAAATGCGAATCAGTTTTAATTCATCCTGTAATCCGTTCTACCTGGTCGAAGGTAAAGCTACCATTCTGGATATGTGATATATTGGACGCCCATATCAAACATTCTGCCCACAATGTGTCGGTTTGATATTAAATCAGTTATCGAAATTCAGTTTGTCGGTGTAGCTGTTACCTAATTGACTCCCAGATGGTTCAATCAAACATCTTCCCATTTGACTATTCAGTTACAGTTAAGTCGAATTAATGACAATATATATATATATATATATATATATATATATATATATATATATATATATATATATATATTTATATTTATATATATGTATAGTATTGTTTTAGTATTTGTATCAACCTAGCATAAACGAGCGTGATTAATTAAAACTCTTTATTTATCGATTTTCTTGATAGTCGGGCCTTAAAATGTTTGTTCATTAGTATATATTAATCCAGCTCGCTCATTTTAAGTAGAGTTTGCCCTCTTAGATTCTGGGTAATCCAAGTTGATTAAAATCAAGCTCGAATAAGCAGTAAATTTATATAAACTGAATTTATATGAATGGTTACAAAATACGATGAGGAAATATAAATTTACGTACAATTTATTAATTTTATGCTTCCTTCATGGAATTACAGTTCTTATGTGAGAAAATGAATAGATAAAGAGGTGAAAAATATAATAGATGGCGCAGTTGTTACTAATTCTATTTTCAAACGAACGTGCGCTTCTTAGTATTGGAATGAAAAAGGAAAGGTATAAAACATTTGCTTTTACACGATCAAATGACTAAGTTGTAATAATGCCCTAATTAGTATGTCATCAAGAAAACGAAACTCATTACATGAACATTTATATTTGTTTCTGTCTTAAGGTTTTTTTTTCAGCATTTCAAAATAATGCACTTAAAAAAGAACTTAATAACCTTATTGCTTACTAAAATAGTGAACAATTTTGATGGGAAATAAATAGCTTATTTTCAGGTTTGGAAAATGGGATATAAATTCTTTTTTCATTCAGTAACTCATTTAAATCAGAAATTCGGTTAAGCGGGGATCTAATGTATTATTTAACAACTAACACATTTATTTAGTTTATTTTAAAACGGAACACGGTTTCTCTAATAAATAACACATTAATAATAAATAACGCAAATAAAAATCCTGTATTCATATTAGCATATTATTAACAAAGAATATAATCTTTCATAAAATCCACAAAAAAATCCTTTAATAAAATATTTTTTTTCCAATTATTTAATGCTTATCCCTTTTATTAAACTAAAGATGGATCCTGTTTCCTGGTTTATACTCTCATCTAACCTGAAATTCCTGTAAAATAGTATTCCTTTTTATTTTTAAAATAATGTGGACATAATGATAAGCCGTGACTGCCGTATGAAAAAGACCTGACAGGCCTGTGATCTGGCCATCGTCGAACTAAACGAATTAAATTCCGATCGATAAAAGAGAGAAAAAAAGAACAATCGAGTCACATTTTCGCAAGATTAAATTTTTCCTTAGATTAGTTATGTAAATGTTATGCCAGTTCGGCAGTTTTTGCAGCAGGATAGGCAGAATCACAACGACCCCTTTCTTTCCTCTGGATTTGTTCTGATGCTACATAATTCATTTCTTTTTTGTTTTCCTACAGAATTTGGGAATTTTTTTTTATAAAATTTTCTTCTTATCTTTTATTTTGGGCGATTTGAGCAAGCAATTTTGTTCATTAGTTAGCACAACGCAAAACTCCAAGCAAAGCTAAATAAATAATAAATTATTAATAAGCTGTTTCATTAGAATCAACGATATCAGATTGAATGAAAATGGAATAAATTAAGAAGGATGTGTTTTTTTAAAGGTCTGTTTTCAATCGAAGAGCGTTTGTTCTTTTGTCTATTTCTCGAGAGATACCAGTACTAGTGGTTGTTCTGAAGTTTGTTGTTTTCCCGTGATAAAATGCCTCCAGACTCGACAGATAACATCTTGGAATACTTGATGGAACTCTTTGTGTTTCCTTGACGAAGGAATATATTTGCGCTGCTTTCATTTGGTTTCGTTTACTTTTATCTATTCGGGCCGCTTTCAATGGAACCGTAATTATACTTAACGATTTGTATGAATCGGTTTCTTCTCAATATTTGTTTTCCATATTGAACGTGAGTACTTGTTTCACTGAGGTATGCCACAAACAGCCCATTGACTGGGAATGAACGGAGAGTACTGAATGACTTTTATGGTTAACTGACCCACATTTATGTGTCGTATGGGAAATTCTTAGACAAACTATAGATGAGAGTGGCTTAAACACATGGTCACAATGGCTATCGTCTTAGATTCTGGAAGCAAAGACTATAACGGACATACCCAGTGGAATCGAACTGAATCCTCTTTGCACGTTACTAGTGGGCGCTGGAGTTTGGTCATTTCAGTATAAGAAGTATATTTATTTGGAAGTTTTTACATCTTTTCTTCTTCCATTCCAGTGCTAAGCAGCGCATGTTCGTTTAAGCGTATTAATTTGGAAAAAATGCTGTTATCTTAGAATGCCTAGCAAAGAGGATTATTTGGTTTGTAAAAAGGTTAATTTGGTTTACAGAAAGTTATTATAGATTTAAAATGTTAAATTGCAAAAAAGTTGATTTGCGAAAAAGGTTAATTTGGTTTAAAAAAAGGGAAAATTTGGATGGTCAAACCTGTATATGAATATACAAAGTGAGCACCAAAGTCTTTACTTGGATATAAAAACAATAATAACCATAAATATAAATAAATGTAACTTTTTTATCATGGAATAGGTCGGGATAGGAGTTTTGTACAAAAGATCTGAATGGAATTAATGTTGAAAATGATTATCTAATTCTTATTTAATGCTTATTTCTTTTATTAAAATAAAGCTGGATCATGTTTCTTGATACAAACTTTCAATAAACTTGGAAATCCTATAAAAGTCTTTTTAAAGTATTGTGGACATAACAGGTGAGCTGAAATGTTCATAGGCTGACACATAGATGGCGCTACTTGTATTGTGAATAAATTTGACAGCTGTTGTACTATTAGTATGTGAGTGATAGCATTTTTAGTGAAGCAACTTTTGTTAGTTTGAAAAAATGGATAAAAAGGAATTTCATGCGTTAATAAAGCATTGCTTTTTGGCGAAAAAAATACTATTGAAGCCAAGGTTTGGCTTGATAAACATTATTCGGACTTTGTGCCAGGAAACTCAACCATAGAGAAGTGGTTTGCTACACTTAAACGAGGCGAAAGGAGCACCGAGGACGATGCACGCAGTGGACGCCCCAAAGAGGCTGTTACCGACGAAAACATCAATAAAGTACACAAAATAATTTCTGATAACCGTAAAGTGAAGTGGATTCAGATAGCTGAGACCCCAAAGATATCAAAGGAACGTGTTGGACATATCGTGAAGGAATATTTGGATATGCGAAAGCTCTGTTCAAAGCTGGTGCCGCGCGAGCTCACAATCGACCCAAAACAACAAAGAATGGATGCTAAAAAGGCTATAACTCACATACTAATAGTGCAACAGCTGTCTTTTCAATGTTAGGGCTAACTAAAAATCATATGGATTTAATACTAATAGCACCATCTATGTGTCAGCTTACAAACTGTTCAGCCTATTTGTTATAATAAGCCATGATCGTCGTATGAAAACCCCTTGGCAGGCCTGTGATCTGGCCATCGCCGAGCTTAACGAATTAAATTCAGATCCATAAAAGAAAGAAGGAAAAAAAAGAACAACGGAATCACATTTTCGCAAGATTAAATTTTTCCTTAGATTAGTTATGCAAATGTTATGTCAGTTCGGCAGTTTTTATAGCATGCTAGGCAGAATCAAAATGGCCCCTTTCATTCTTCGGATGCATTCTGGTGCTACGTAATGAATTTCTAGGACTAGGAATATTTTTTAGGTCTTCTTTTTATAAACTTTTCTTTTTATCTTTTATTTTGGGCGATTTGAGCAAGTAATTCTGTTCATTCGTTAGTACCACGCAAAACTCCAAGTAAAGCTAGTGAAATAATAAATTAATAAGCTATTTCATTAGAAGCAACGATATCCGATTGAATGAAAATGGCATAAGTTAAGAAGTTTTTTTTATAGTTTTCTTTTCTATGGAAGAGTGTTTGTTCTTTTGTGTATTTCTTGACACATATCAGCACTAGTTGTTGTTCTGAAGTTTGTTGTTTCTTCCATGATAAAATTCCTCCAGACTCGACAGGTAGCGTCGGGAAATACTTGATGGAACTCTTTGTGTTTCCTTAGCGAAAGAATATATTTGTGTTTCTTACATTTGGTTTCGTTGACTTTATCTATTCGGGTCGCTTTGATTGAAACCATGATTACATTTCAAGATTTGTAGGAATCGATTTCTTCTCAATATTTGCTTTTCATATTGAACGTGGGCAGGTGTTTCATAGATATATGTTACTAACGGCTTATCGAATGGGAAGAAAGGTTGGGTAAGGGAGGTCTTTCATTGATAACTGCCCCACATTTATGTGTTATAGCGAAAACTCTCCCCAGATACTACTAGATTGACTGTCGATGCGAGAGGTTTAAACACATTGTCACAATTACCATCGAGTCTCTTAATTTCTGGTAGCAAAGACTTCAACGGCCACACCTAGTGGAATCGAACCTCAATCCTCTTGTAGATTACCACTGGGCACTGGAGCTGGCCATTTCAATATTGGAAGTATATTTATTTGGACATTTTTACTTCTTTTCTTCCATTCCGATGCATTGCGAACGTTTGAGAATTTCCTTAATAGGAATGGGGATGGGGGGAAGCTTATTATAAGATTTATAAGAAACAGTTGATCCAAAAATATTCTCATCATAAGCGATGTTTGGTACCCTGCAATTGTAAAAGAAAAAGGTGCAAAACTTCGACATTGACTGTCGACATCAAAGTTTTGGATAAATTCTTCAGGCATCAGCAAATGTCTGAAAAACTGATGTCTAGTTAAGCATCTAAAGTTGCAGAATTATCAAAGGAAATAGAATTAAGAAGAGAAACATGTTCCTGTTTGGATACAAGACTTCACTTGGGTGGTATATACTTGTGTCCCCTATATGATGAAAGCGTTTATAAGGAAAATAAAACTTGGCAAAAAAAAAAATAATAACAATCCTTTAAAGATCTTATTGGAAAGAATCTTTTTGGCGAAATCAAGAAGCAATCTTTTTAAATTGCTGCTTCTGGACAGGGCAATTTTAATTCCTACTTAAACTACTTTCAACTGATCTTTGCAACCTCAATGTAGGTGGAGTACAGAACATCGATCACATTACTTTTAACTGCTCCAGACTTGAACATCCTAGAACAATTTTAAAGAAAAATAACAATCCAAAAAGTCAAACGGCCAGCAAACTTTTGTCGATTTGTTAATAAGAAGTCTCATTTACAGTATTTTGTAATTTGTTAATTCTTATTTTGATGTTTCTTAAGGATTTATCTCTCTTTTATTTTATTTCTCTATTGTGTATCATATGTACTTTTAAATGCACCATTTATTTAATGTTTTTATTATTTCTACATTAATTTGTTTACTATTTACTTTCGTAAGCTTCGTGTTATATTTGTGGTACACGATGATTTATTGTAAACTTCAATTAAAAAAATTGCTGCTATGCAACACTGAATAGAAACTTGAAAAAAAACTTCTTTTTAAATTATTTAGTTTATTAAAAATACGCCTTGATATCTCTGTTTCAAGTGTGACAGCATTTCTTCTAATCGTAGTGAATTTTAACAGTTTCGATTCAATATTAAAAACTATGAATATTCTTTGCGATCAACAGTGAGTTCTCAATGATTAAAAAAAAATTGCTGTTAGGACAGAAGACAGAAATAAACAAAAGTCTTTAACTTTAAAGTTGTCATTTCATAATTTTGAAGGAAAAGGTGAGAAAATTAAGATTCTAGATTATTATAATTTTACTATATGATTATTAAATACGTGTAAAAACTTTTTTCTTTATAGGTCCTTTTAATTTTCTGTTCAAACAACTGTTGCAATTAAAATGATTTTTGATACATTATATTAATTTTTGTGCACGTTTTTTTTTATGTTGGAAGGACTTGCGTGCATTTCAAAAAGCATCAGACCTGTAACTTAATAACACTTTTTATTATAATAACTTAACAAAGAACTTGATTAGAGTGACACATCATCAAATAAATAAGAAAGAAAAAAAAGAAAAAATGACAAGAAGTCAAGTATTTGCCTTGACTTGACTTGACTTGCAACTTTAAGATTTGGGCTCGCTAATGCTGCTTTAAATGAATTTTCCGAAATGCTGTTAAATTACGAAAGACATTTTGATGAAAACTGAATATTTTTAGTCGAACTCCTATAAAATCCAAAATTCAGGAATCCATGATAATCTGTTAAAGATGATTGTTCCTATGTTAGTCCACAAATTTCGAAGAAAAGAAGAATATTTGTTAAAGCACATATTTATCTATTTGTCCAGTTCTTCTGAATAACTTCGCAGACATGTCAATAGCCCATCATAACTTTGCAGTCAACTGAATTGCTACATTAATCAAACGCCACAATGGTCTGTATAGAGCAACTTTAAATCTTGATCAATCTTTCAGGAAAATTTCAGCACCCAGTATGAAGTACGACGTGAAAACTACCAAGCATCACAAAATAAATAAATAATTATAAATGAAAACTATCAACACTTTTATCTATATGCCATCGTAATATTTATTTAAACAAAAATTAATGTACTCAGATATGTAGGATAGGATATCCAAATGAAGAACAGCCCCAAGCGGCCTCTAATTGTGCCTGCCATCTTAAATCACTTATGAAAAATGTATATAAGAATTTTACTATTTCTACTAAATATTTTTGTCCTTTCATAAAATTTTTCAGATGTTTTTAAAGTTTCTCAAATAGCAAAAAATAGCAAGCAAATAGCCCTCATCAAGCATCAATCATCCAAGCAAATAGCCCTCAAATGGAAGATATTGATTGGACCTGCATATGAGTTCTACAGTGTATATATATTGATTATCCTATAAATTAGCTTTTGAGTCTAGTTCTTGGAAGCTTAGGAATTTAATTTGATAGACCTTCAGATCAGCAGTCCAACTTATTTGTAGATATAAGTGGTGGAAAAGTCCTTGAAGGCATAAGCTAAAATAAGTTGAATATGTATGTTATTTGTTATAGCAAAATGCCATTCACTTGAGAAGGATTTGCCTTATAGAGAAAAAGTATAAATATTATTCAATTAATGGAACTCCACCAAATGACTCTCCCTTTTTCTGGAGATATTTTCTCTATCAGAGATTTCTGACGCACTTTATTGCTTCTGGCCAGAAGATATGAGAGAGTTTCGATAGCAAAGTAAATAATATGTTCATCAAGCGATGTGTTTGTTTTCCTTAAGTCCAGCAATATAGATCCTACATCTTCAGCAATTCGCCTTTGTTATTGGAAACCTGTTCATCCAGTCTTTTAATAGGATTTTGGAATTTTTGGATTTGTTAAACGCTGAGTCCTATTGAAATCAAATGAATTAAAATCAGATTAATCAAATTAAAATTTAAAAATTCAAAGTTAATTAATCGAGAAGTGAGAATTACTTAAGAAGGGTTCAATGTGGTTCATGCCAAGAACGGCTTTCAGTATATCGTTAAAAATATGGAATTCTTCATATTACGAAAGAAAATATGATTTCTAAATTTGATAATATTTAATAATTTTATTATTTAGTTTTATTTTATAACACAGGTTTTTTTCTTTTCTAAACTTCGAAGTTTTTATTTAGCTGACAATGAAAGTTAACAGTAGTAACAGATACTAATATGAATAAAGTTTTAACATATTTATCTGTTTTATTATATTTTGTAACATATCGAGGCATTATTACATAAATAATACCTCTTCATAAAAAAAAATAATTAAAAAAGCAACTTTTAATTATAAATACTGTAAGAAATTAACAAAACCACAAACATTATTAGAAAAATAAAAATTACTATAAAGTTAATGTATATACCCACAGAATATTTATATTTGTTAATAAAAGTAATATATAGTATATCTGGGAATTTATACTTATTACTATTATGTACTTATGTACATACGTACTTATAATATTGAAATATATATATATCATTAGATATACAAAAATTTTAATTTGTAAAAAATAATATTGAATTAAAAAAATAGAAAGAATTTCATAAATTGTAAAATATTGAATATCTTGAAAATATTTATTGCAATAGAAACACATATAATATGTACATATAATATATACAACTGAATATATATATATATATATATATATATATATATATATTAAGACTACAAAGCAAAATTAGAGAATTTATAAAATCATTCTTAATTAAAATTTCACTTTTATTAATATCGCATCCGATTTCATTTTATTAAATATAGGTCATACAGAGTTAAAAATTATTGCACTTGAAATAGCATTTTCAAATCAATATATTGATGGTCTTGGGTTTTTAAAATGTATTATGCCGATAATGTTATTTTATCAACTCAGCCTTTATAACTTATAAAAAAAATAGTAAAATTATAATTATTCCTTTTTAATTTTATTTTGTAATTCTGTGAGCTGACTATGCCTTGGGTCAACAACTTATTACCTTTAATTCAAACAAGAGGAGGTGCAACGTGTTACACCTACAGCTAATTAACGATAGGGTGCGAATTTCCCCACAATAAATCATGTTAAGTGCAGGGTCGCTTTTAAGAGTTGTTAGGGTTTGTGGTAAATAGTTATCAGTATACCCTAAAGGAGGTAGAAATCATTATAAATGAGATGTTGAATTAGCTTTTCACTTTATTTCCGTTAGTAATAATTAAGTGCTTATTACACAAAAATTATTAAAAAAAGGGCCATCACAAAATAATGATTACACAAACTAATACATTTCAAAAGGGAAATTCAAATTGGAACCGTTGGGAATTATGCAATTATGGCCTAAACTTCAAATCACAAAATAACCAAATGGAATGGCTTCAGAGCATATGGGAAGTAGTCATTTATGCTTTTTCTTATAAGTAAGCAGACAAATTAATAGGAAACTTATTGAATTAATTTATTAATATCAAAATGATTATTTTTACTAATACTATGGAAATTTATGTCCTAGTATTATTGACGATCTTAATCATTTTAATTTTTAAGTAATGATATTGCAATGTATTTTATGTATTCTTAGTCTTTATATCTTACTTCTCATCCACGATTTTCAATAACAAATGACAAATTTCCAATATCAGCACCCCAAAAAAGTTCCATTATTATTGAAGCTGAACATCTGTTACTTTTATGGAAGAAATAATAATTATAAGTAATAAAAATAAATTTGAGAATTGACAAGGTTAGAAACTTATTTAGCTTTTGTGATATTTTAGAAGAGTAATTTCAAAATGCCTCCAGATTGATAGACATTATACAACACTTAAAATACCGTATAAAAATGGATTTATAAAAAGGTCATTTTATGATTCAAGGAAATTTTACATTTATAAATAAAGGTTAAAAAACACTAATTGATGCTATGCTTGGAAATTGAATTTAGAGCAATTTCTCTATGATATTACTAAATGATAATTATTTATTAACCAAAAAATTTCGTTAAATTTTAAATTAACCATTTTATGAAACCAGTTCAGTATAGTGCATTTTATGCTTTGTGTATTGTCTCTAAATTTGGATGCATTTTGAGATTATTCTTAAAAATATCACATAAGTTAAATAAGTGTCTAACTTCAATCGATTGCCTAATTTGTTTTCACACAACTATTATTTATTCCATACAAGTAATAGATTCAGCTTAAAAAATAACGAAACTTTATTGTGATTCTGATACTGAAATCTTGTAATTGGTAAATGAAAATAGTTGATGAGAAACAAGATTTAAAGACTAAAAATACATAAAATACATTGCAATTTAAAGAATGAATAATATTACTTAAAACTAAATCTGTTGAAAATCATCAACAATATTATTGTATTCCAAAAATGCGCAGCTAAAAATTGCACTTAATTACATAAAATACTTTTTATTAATTATTTTTAAAAACTTACTCACAATAATAAAAAACTTATTTTTTATTGCCATCAGATTTACAAGCCACCAAATGGTGCAAACCTTAAAGATTGACTGGGGACATTCATTAATTCATGGTAAAAAATAAGGGAGCAAATTTACAATATTATTATTTAAAAATATTATTTCCTAATTGAAAGTTTTATTAATTAAAATAAATGTTAATAGATTAAAAATGAAAAAAAAAAAAAAAAAAAAAAGGGTAATCTAATAAAAGGGTAATAATTTAGTCAATTTATAATATCTAAGGGGTGTTATTTAAAATCTCAACCCTATAAATTTGCACAGATATTATTAAATAATAATTTTACCCGAACTTTAATTTTCTGTAACCAGTCGATGCTGGGTTGCATCTGTTAGTACATAATAAATAGTATTTATTACGTAGACATTCTATGAAATAGTATGATTGATTAGGAATTGTTTTTCAAGAAAAGTTCAAGATTTATTCTGGATTATAGAGAAAAGAAATTTGGTTGTGTTTTTCTTTGTTGGAGGGGCATTTTGGTATGTTTTAAGAATTTAAATATTTAGAATTCTTTTTGGAATAATTCTAAACCACTTTTATTGATCTGTCTCTCCTTAAGGGGATGTTCGAAAGCAAGGGTTTAGTAGTTTCGAAATGCTGCGTGGTAAAATTTTTGTTGAAGGCATACAAAGGTCAGCTATATCCAAAAGTAATTCAAAATAAGATAATTTTTTTTTTTACATTTATGCATGTTAAACACTTTTCTTTTTAATAACTATGCCTATTTAACCTAGTTTATGTGAACTATTTTAACTATAAACAATTTATAAGTCCTATCATTATCTATCTATAAATAAGACAATCGAATCTATCTTATTATAGATTCGATTATTCTATAATGAGACATAATAAGTTATGATGTCTTATAGATTCGAAATAATTCCATGCGTATTGTTTTCATTTTATTGTATTGCAGATTTTAGCTGCTGCCTTAAAGAAATACTGTATTTCAGATATATATTTTAAAATTCTAGTAAAATAATATTCTAATGGGTTAAAATATGATAACCAAGGGATATTTTAATTAATTTGTGAATTTTGAACTTTGTGTGCTTGAATGTTCTTGTAATCTTTTAAATAAAAACTTGATAAAGGGAATTAAATATTTCTTAACAGATGTTTTTATTCAAAATGGCGGACAGTGTTTGAAAAAAATATTTTTTAATTTCAATCGTAAATTAATATTAAAAAAACTAATTTAATACCAGTCTAAATTGTTTGAGAACTTTTTTAAGATTTTGGTAGAAATATTCTTTTAAATAAAAAATTATACAATATAATGCTAAATATAAGATATGTAATAATAACACACTTATCTGCTTATTTAGTTAGGTTAGATTAGTTTTTATAGTTGGTAACTTTAATTTTTCTCTCCAGTGTTTAGTTTTTCCAAATTTTGAAGAATATTATATCTAATAAATCATATTGTATAACGTGGAAAAACTAATTTTATTTTACAGTTTAAATCTTTTGAAATTTTTTATTATCCATACTTTTCTTAAAATTATAAAAAAAATACGTAAACTTTTATAAGACAACACATCAAATAGCTTTGCTACAGTATAAAAGGGTATTTCAGTTTTTAAAATCGTTGAAATGAAATGTAACGCCTAACTTTTTAAGTCCTTTTTTTCCAAAGTATTTTTTTAGATATGACGAAAATGTTTTCCAACTATCTTTAAAAAATACATGATAAATGATACTAGTCAACGTGTTTTTTTTAAAAAGTGAAAATATAGTTCGATACATTTGAAAACCTTTCAAGCAAATATGCCTTAACTTAAGAAATTGGATATGATCTCTGACTTCATTATAATAAAAACCCTTTATCAATAATAACACACAGTATCAAATACGTTGCCGTTTCAGTGTCTGTGTTCTTCCATTTTATTATTCATGAATCCATTCATGTATTGCATTTCTAAGAAGTACTCCATGTTTATTTTACTTAAAAAAACATGCAAGAAAATGATAAACTAAAACAAAATATGGCTAGACACACGTTTTTAATTTATCAAAGAAGTTCTTGTAGCAAAAATAAAATTTAAAAAAATGTCGACTAAATAAATGATTCAATAACACTCAAGCTTTGCTTATCCAAACTTTTGCAAAGCCAGCGAAACATAAAGAAGACTTCAGAGTATGTCAACGCTTAATTTTTACTTAATTGATTGAGTAGATAAAGTTTTAGTACACTCTTTATCACACTCTACTTCATTTTTGTTTTTGTGTTAGTCAAATTTCAAATACTTCTTGAAGTTCGAAATGCAATTCACTTGCTAAAAACAACAAATTTGCATTTAATTATGTTGTCCGTGAGCATCTGAAGAAATGATAGTTCTTCTTTTCTGGATTATAATTTCAGAATGGTTTCTAAAGTTCTTTCTCATTATGTCAGGGGACAAATATTAACATTACAATTTCTTAACCTGACTGTGACAGATCAGCTAAGCATAGAAAATTATAACATAGATTTACACTTTTGCATTTTGTTAATTTATGTACTTTGAGGCAATTAAAGAAGTTAAGCCATTTGAAGATAATTATTTTATTATGGTTAAGATTCTAATGCTTTTTTTAAATATGGTAAGGAATTCTGCAAAATAATTAGAAATACTTACATTTTATTCTTGTTGATAAAAAGAATCTTTTTCTGTCAGATTGTGAGAAATGAATTTATGCATGGAAAACATAACCTAATTTTAAAAAAAAGTCTTTAAGCAGTCTTTCTTAAAATATGCCATCTTTGTTGACATTTCTTCGTGATAAACAATAACATTAACATAGGTTTTCGTCATTCTTTTAAATTGGATCAATAATAATGTTTGTATTTTTAGCATAATTTAATTACTATTATTAATTTTCTAAAGCAGAAATATATATATATGTGAGGGGGACGGGAGCGGCGGCTTGACGATCAAGTGAAAAGTAGCGCCGGGTGACACAGGTTTCGGATTCGAATCCCTGGCGTTGCCATGGATATTGTAGTGGTTCGGAATTCACTGTAAGTCGTAAGTCCCTATCAAATATGGCTATAGAGCGTTGGGCATAAGTTTTGTTTGAATCGTTCCACTATCAAAATGGAATAAATAATTATTATCTTTACCAAAAAACGAATTAATACGAAATGAACGAATTAATAATATTTTTTTTTCACTTTCAAGTATATTTTCAACAAGTGTGTGCCCTGCATTCAATAATAAAAGGTAAATGTTTTTGAAAGGTCAATAGGTCATACTAGACTGTAAGTAATAGAAAATGTATCTGAACTTTTATCTAAAGTTATCCGAAGTAACAAAATTTTACAGATTTATAACTTTTTAAATGCTTTTATATTTATCTTCAACTCATTTGGAAACACTTAAACTAAATATTAGTGCACATAAAACAAAAATTCAATTGCTATGAAAAATTTATAAACGAATTATAAACTAAAATTCATTTTTTTTTCTGCTTCACTAGCTCATCGATTACATCGTTTATGTCAACATCAGTATTTTGATGAATATTTAATAAATCTAAATCAGAATAAACTCAACACATTCATCCGCAATAATAAAATTGAAAAACGCTGATTCTTAGAAAAATATTTAACAAAAAGAAAAAAAAAATTGGGTCTCAAGGGGCAGTGGTCATAAGTTTGAACACGTGCAAATACTTCACTTATTGGGCTGGGGTGTTGGTATTGGCTCGTGTCAACACTGCCAGCCGTCTGCCACACTCTGAGTGTATTTATGATTTTAGATATGTTTTTTTTTCTCATTAAGTTTGGTTTGATTCTAATGACCGTATATGAAAGGTGAATTTTTAAGCAGACTTCCTAACTCCACTATATTTTTTGTGAAAGAATATCAGATTATATTTATTTTTCGATTTTCCAAAAGAAATTCCACTTAGTTTTCAAGTTCCCTTTACATTACTGCAGATTTTAATATTAATAAATTATTACTTATTTTAATAAAAACTTCTGCCTTTTACCTTAAATGAGGACATTTAAATTAGTATAAAAAAATTTTATAGTGATGCAATAAATATATTATTTTCTTGTATTGTGTTATAACAATCGCTTTATTTGTGTTAGAACCGACATAGAAATGATTCCGTTAGTGTGCGTATATTCGCAGGACGGCCAAATAATTTAACATTAATAAAAAACAACTAAAATAAATACGAAAATTAATACTAAAACAAACAACTAATTTACTTTTAATTTAATGAATACTAATATATACAATTACACTTAAATTTAGCTTTTTTACAGGATTTTAAATTGGCACTTGAAACAGAATAAATAAAAAATGATTATAGAGAAATAATAATTATAAAATCTAACATCCTAACATTTTTTTCACGGAACTTACTATTATATTTATTAAATCTGTAATAGAAAATCTAGAAAGGATTGTTGGGATTTATTTAATTAAACAAAAGCCTTATTTTTAGTCATCTATAGTTTTTCTATTGGTCTGTAGAAATTTTCTTGGCTAAAATAATGGATGTTTGAAGTTTATGTGCATGTGTTTTCATTGATATGTTTTTGTTTGTTTTAAATATTCTATTATATAGTATAGGCGCAGTAATATTTTACTGTTTAAATTCTTTTTATTTACAAATAATAATTCGTAAAAATTTTCCTTTTTCAATTTCCAAAACGACAATTTGCATACGTTTTCACCAATTTTTTTTTAAAATAAACTATACCAGAACTAAAAACGTTTTATTTTATGTAGTCTGGCAATTCCTAGCTAAATCTGTTAGTACTTTTAAAATGTGCGGCGTATTTTTCTAGTTTCAAAGATCAAACATGAATCATAAAAAAAGATTAAATATCTTTTTTGATGATTCAGCTGTATATAATTCTTGTTTATCTAACAAGCAAAGTATATTATAAGGAAACGATTGTCAAGAAATAGTAAAATTCTCTCAAATCCTTCGTGTTCAGGTATTCGAAGTGGGAAATGGGAAAAGAACGTATTTGTTTGTCTGGAGATTTCGGATCAACACTTTAAGGAGTTTGAAATCCTCTTTAAAGCTCAGAATGGATACGTTGAAACCGGAATGAAGTACTTCATGCAAATTTGTGTAGGAATGTTTTCCGGATAAACCTCGTAATGATCTCCTTTTTGTATCCTAAATAAATGCATTGTTATTCTCATGGAAAACTATTGAGCATTATTAAATAATGAATTTCAAGCATCTCCCTATTAATCCATAGTTAGAAGTATGTTTAGAAGTATATGAAGTATATTATGTTTAGAAGTATAAAAAGCACTGAATTCTCAGAATCACATATGCATCGATTTTTAATAAAATCATATATTAAACATATTCAAACTTGACTATCAATTGTGAGATTGGATTTTAAGATAAATAAATATTTAATTATAATTTTTCTTTCCCGTTTCACTATTAACCGTATATTACATGTAATATATCTTTATATATGTATCCGTATATAATATGTAATATATCCGTATATAAGGTATAAAATACTAAGCTGTGGCGCTCGGTGCCCCAGGTTTCGGATTCGAGTCCCAGAGGTGCCATGGGTGTTTGTAGCTGTTTGGAATCCACTATAAGCCATAGGTCCCAGTCTAATATGACTGTAGAGCGTTGAACTATTAACCTACCCTGTAAAAAGAAAACATATTCTGTCTCGAAATCTGTCAGTAGGTAGACGGCCTTGGCTTACCATGGGGTTGTTGCGCTCCTGATGATGATGGTGGTGGTGATAAAATACTAAAATAAAGATTCCTTAACATTTATTTTATTCTTCTAATTTTACGCGCATATATATATATTTTATGCTCCACATAGGACACCAACAACAATTTTTGATAGCTTAATATTTTAATGCCTTCCGGTAAAACTTTAGAGATAATTCTTTGACATCTAATAAAGTGGGTTTCCACCCAGTTACTAAAATATGACGTCGTATAATATCTAACAACGGGAAACCCAAATGTCTTAAGGTCCACCTTCTCATTTCTATAACGTTATATTTTATTATATAATGTAAAAACCTTGAATCAGAAAAAAAACCTAGGAAATTCCTGCCAGATAAGATTTTTGATGTCACATCTTATGACAATTTTTTTTTCTCGTGTATTCTGAATTTAGGTTGGTCCTTAAAATCATAACTCACTTCGAAAGAAAAAAAAAATGCTAACATTCCATCTTCATTTAATTACATGATAAATAAATACTGTTATTTATAGTTATTTAATTTATCTGCGCCTATAATATTTACAACATTTTTTAAATTCCCATTTGTAAATTTAAAAAAAAAAATATTTATAGATAATTTTGCAAATCGGAATATTAAAGACTTTTTTTAGAAACAATTAAATTATCCTCCAATTAATATCTAATTTCTTTGCATTGATTACAGTCTTTTGTCCTTCTTTTTGGTGTGTCTGTAAAAAAAACTGAAATCATGTTTAGACGATGCTTTATGAGGAGATCCTATTAAACTCGGCTTTGATAATGAGGGTGTTTTGATTTTATTTTCAATTAACAGTAATTGGTAACACGGACGAAGATAAGACGTTAATGATCATAAGTAGCCTCTTGAGTTTTATTTTATCAGCATATTCATTTTATTTTAATATGATTTTAATGGTGATTCTAAATTAAAAGAAAAATCTTGCAATAAAGGAGTTTAAGATAAAATTCTTTATCTAAAGATAAGCACTGAGAATACATTTGTTGTGTCTTGTTTAAAAAAATCAATTTATTTTCTCTGGTCATATTCTTTTTTTTTTCTTTAATTATTAGATTGTTCAACATGAACTGATCTCTTAAGTATTAATTGGCGTTCTATAAAATATCTAACTAACCAACTCCCTACTACTTCTGTCCATGTTGGACGGTGGCTGTCTTCCTACTGGCAGATTCCGAAACAGGAGATGTTACCTTTTTACAGGATAGAGTTGTCAGTCTTACGACTAACAATTATATTACATTGTTACCTACGAATTAAAATGGATTCCGTACCGCTACAAGTATCCATGGCACCTTTGGGATTCGATCCCTATGGTGTAAAGCGCCGGCGCGTTAATCACTTAGCCATCAGGCCCAGAACTATATACCTACTAGCATTAAAAATATCATTTTATTGTGTTTTGTTTCTCTGTCTAAAGATACATTTTGTTCACATATAGCTTTTGAATTTTTAAGAAATTCTTACATCAGTAGACATGGAATCCCACAAAATACGAATTATTTTTCTATAAACTTGGACATTTTGCAACCAATTCACACGAAACATTAATGGTGCATTTCGGAATGACACAACTAATCTATCCACAGATGAGATATGACGTTACAAAAAGAACGGTGGGAAAGACTTGAAAACATCCTCCAATGGCGTTCTGAATGAAAAGGTTGAAGCTAACCTTACAATAACCATTAGAGTACCTGCTGTTGATCTTGGAGTAAATATAGAAAAGGATTGGAGTAATATTGAAAAGGGCAAAAAAACTTTGCAAGTGGCTTCCATACGAGTTGATAGATAGACAAAAATTGCAACGGCCTATCATTAAGTATTCTGTAAAAAATAATTCCTTTTTGAACCATATCATTACTTGTGATAAAAAGTTGATACAGCATGAATGGAATCTTGGGCACCCAGCACAATGGCTGGATTCAAATGAAAAGATTAACAAGCACCCAAACGAAGATTATATTCAGAGAAGATAATGGTAATAGTATGACGGAATCAAACAGGAGTTATCCATTACAGCTTCCTAGGAATAGGTGAAATTAATGTAGAGTATTAATGTCAATAATTGATATCGTGCATCAGAAATTGTTTTCATGAGAACCAGCGTTGGTAATCGAAACCATTTTAATCCTTTTCCGTATTAACGCAAGACTTCTATGTTTCATAAGTAATACTCCAAAAACTGAACGAGTTGAAATTTCAACTTCTGCCTCATCCAATCTATTCACCAGACTTCTATCCTAGTGTCCACTAATTCTTTAAACGTTTGTAATTGTTTTTTAAGAATAAATGCCTTGTGATTCACAGAGTTGTCAAAATAGTCTTTACTGAATTTATTGATTACAAATCAAAGGTGTTCTTCGAAATTTCGGAAAATGCATTGCAATCCACTGTAAAATGTTCAAACAATTTGTGTTTGTGAGTTTTTAGAAGTTGTGTACTCAAAAGTTCATTCCGTATGGAAAAACACAGTAGTATCTAATACAATAACTATCATTAAGAATTTATATATTTTTTTTAAATTCGTATAATTGTATCCCTTATATCTTAAGGAATATTTAGATTTGCATGGTAGGGTTTTTGTGTAAATCTAAATAGTGGCTGTAAAGTATAGTGTACAAACTTTTAATTTCTTTGGGTCTCATTTGATAAAAACATATTGCAGAGTAGCATATAAAATATTATTGATTTAAAAACAATAGCTAATTGATTAAGTTAGTAAAAGTATACAATCAAAGATATACACCATAATAAATGAACGAAATGTTTGATTTCTTATTAAAAAGATTTTTTATAATTAGTGAGCATTTCATGAAGTATTAAATAATAATAATTATAGGTGAATGTATTTCACTATTCAAATAAAATAAAAACTTCATTCCTTTCTTAATTTTGTACATATTTTTATGTATTTAGAATTTCAAAATAATAAGCGCACGAAATACTAATATTTTAAGGAAATTTAAATGATTTTTAAAAAATTACTAATTTTCTGACTGCATGTGATTTACGGGTTGTTAAATTCCTAATCTAGATGTCATAAATATAATGGCAGGGATATTTAAATAAATTTTTAATAACTGTAATGTATACAGAACATAATTTTTCTTCATATCTCTCTAGATAAATAAATACTTACACAGTCCAGTCACATTAATGTGACCACCACCTACTTTCGACGCCAACGTGGAATAACCCATCACAAAAGGCACATTGCAGTGGAGTGTATAGAAAGAATTCCACTTAATACCACACGCCACTTAAAGCCAGAATATACAAGAGTATATGTATTCTGGCTTTTGATAGGTGGTCACATTAATGTGACTGAACTGTGTATATATGCGTAGATTCGTATTTTAAAGACTATAATACTTTGAATTTCAGCTTTTTTTCTCTGACTTTATTTTTTATTCAGAAAATTCATAGTTAAAAATAACAAAAAAAAATATATTAATTATTTGAAATCAAAAATTTTAAAATGTTGTTTGTTGTGATAAAATAAGTTTTACGAAATACAGGATAATTTTATAGTGATATTCAAATACATAAATTCAGATGAATAAAATCGCTTTTTAATGATGTATCTTTATAAGATTTCTAGAACTTTTGACAATAGAAATATTTTATAGGTTCCAAAAATGTTTCAAATATCAACATTGTTTATCGCTCGTTGAAAAAGTATTTCAAGTTGCGTCTTTAGGATATTTCTAACTTTGTTACTTCTGACATCTGAAAAAAATTTCATAAAACATTTTTAATATTAGAATTGAATAATATTTTATTTTAATATATTTTGTCTGTTTATTGATCATCGATTTATTAGTATTTTTTAAAGAATATCTTTAATATTAATATTGTTTATCGTTCTATGAAATTGTGCTTTAAAATATATCTGTATAAGATTTCTGAAATATCTAATGCTGAAATATGTTACACCTTCGAATAGTATTTTAATATCTATACTGCTTACGGGTTAAATCGTGCAATCCAATCACATTTCAATTTTCCTTACAATTGATACATTTTAAAGCTTCGAATAATATTTTCAATAATAATATTGCTTATTGCAAAAATCACATGTCGATTTTCCTTACAATTGATACATTTTAAAGCTTTGAATAATATTTTCAATAATAATATTGCTTATTGCAAAAATCACATTTCAATTTTCCTTTACAATTGATACATGTCGATTTTTTCAATAATAATATTGCTTATTGCAAAAATCACATTTCGACAATTGATACATTTTAAAGCTTTGAATAATATTTTCAATAATAATATTGCTTATTGCAAAAATCACATTTCAATTTTCCTTACAATTGATACATTTTAAAGCTTCGAATAATATTTTCAATAATAATATTGCTTATTGCAAAAATCACATTTCGATTTTCATTTACATTTTAAAGCTTCCTAATATTTTCAATTGATACATTTTTTTCCTTACAATTGATACATTTTAAAGCTTCGAATAATATTTTCAATAATAATATTGCTTATTGCAAAAATCACATTTATATTTATAGTTTTGAGATTTTTGACATCTGAAATATTTTATAGCTTTAAATATTATTTTCAATACAAGTATTTTATTGGTAAATTTACCAAATCAATTTAACATCACATTTCAGTCAGTTAATAGATGATAATCAGTTTTGTTAATCAGTCAATTAACCAGATTTTATAAATATCACATAATTTTTCATTGAAGTAATTATATTAATTTTTTTTTTTAATTCACAAATATAGTTTTCTAATATTCTTTGTAATTCATCGTAGCATTCAATGTAGAGTAAGAAGATATATTATACCCGTCAAATGAACTAAAAAATGAATCTTTAATATTTAAAATTTTATATCATGGAATAAATCAAAAATATTGTTTTATAAACAAGTATTCTTTCAAAATCCAACTTTTTTCTGATTTTTGTTTTGCTATAAACGTTCATGTCTTTGTTTGCTCACAAAGAAATAAATATTGTTGCTTTTTTTTAGAAACGCGAGAGCCTTAAATCTCTTGAATCATTAGTATTCAGTAGAGACATTTTGTCGCTTTTTAACCTTTCCGTTTGCAAGCCTTAAATAATGGAGTGACTAGAATGGACATTATCAAACTTTGCTATTTCAAAAATGTACTGTAAAAATTTCAAGTGAAAGATTTAAAAAAAAATGAACATCATTAATGTTTCAGTAGTTGAAATATTTTATTCTTTAAACATATTTATGGAGTATGTCATATTAAATTTAAAGCTAAGAGAATATAAATTTGCATATTCATAAGAAGAAATATTATATGTTTGTAAAACATTGTATCAAATTATACTGTGCACATAAAAACTATTTGTTGTTTTTATTGACGTTGCTACTTAATATTTCTAAAAGGTATATGAATTAAATATTTATTTAACAATTTGCATGCAATGCCAGCTATTTCAAGAGCAACTTCTAAAAAAATAAAAATAAGTAAAGGCTTATTCATTACAAAAATTAGATGAGTTTAAAATATAAAATTTTTTCTCCTTACTAATTGCAGAAAATGAAATGAATTTGAATAGCCAATTTTGTGAAGTTTTTGTGTTTCTTTCTTTTGTGTATTTTTGTTCTTTTGTCCATTTTAAATGTCGCACTTTTAAAAAAAGCTGAATATTTATTTTTTACAGTCTAAATTATTTTTACTTATATATACATTTTTTTTTTTTAAATTTGAACTCATGGTTTTGTATTAATCTTTTGATGGCAGTATGATCGATTAGAAATGAATGCCTTAATTTAAAATTTTTAAATAACATTAAAATGAAACATATACACTGAAGTGACAAAAGTCATGGGATACTTCTTAATATCGTGTCGGCCCTTCTTTCGCCCGGCGAAGTGCAGCAACTCGACGTGGCATGGACTCAACAAGTCGTTGAAGTCTTCTGCAGGAATATTGAGCCATGCTGTCTCGATAGACGTCCATAATTGTGAAAGCGTTGATGGTGCAGGATTTTGGGCACGAACAGACCTCTCGATGATGTCCCATAAATGCTCGATGGGATTCATGTCGGGCGATCTAGGTGGCCAGATCATTCATTGGAATTGTCCAGAATGTTCTTCAAACCAATCGCGAACAGTTGTGGCCCTGTGACATGGCGCATTGTCATCCATAAAAATCCCATCGTTGTTTGGGTACATGAAGTCCATGAATGGCTGCAAGTGATTTCCAAGTAGCTGAACATAAGCATTTCCAGTCAATGTTCGGTCCAGTCGCACCAGAGGACCAAGTGCATGGCATGAAAAAACAGCCCACACCATTACGGAGCCACCACCAGCTTGAACAGTGCCTTGCTGACAGTTTGGGTCCATGGCTTCGTGGGGTCTGCGCCACACTCGAACCCTACCATCAGCTCTTACCTACTGAAATCGTGACTCATAGGACCAGGCCACGGTTTTCCATTCATCTAGGGACCAACCGATATGCTCACTTGCCACGAGAGTCGCTGCAAGCGATGTAGTTCTGTCAGTAAAGGCACTCGAGTCGGTCTTCTGCTGGAATAGCCCAAGAAAGCCAAATTTCTCCGCACAGTTCTAACAGACAAGTCCCTTGTACGTCCCACATTGATTTCTGCGGTTATTTGAGGCAGTGTTGCTTGTCTGTTAGAATTTACGACTCTTTGCAGACGTCGCCGGTCTCGGTCATTAAGTGCAGGCGGTCGACCACTGCGCTGTCCATGGTGGGATGTTATGCCTGAAATTTCATACTCTCGGCACACTCTTGATACAGTGGATCTGGGAATGTTGAATTCCCTAACGATTTCCGAAATGGCATGACCCATGCGTCTAGCTCCAACTAACAGTCCGCGTTCAAAGTCTGTTAATTCCCGTCGTGCGGTCATCATCACGTCAAAACCTCTTCACATGAATAACTTGAACAGAAATGAAAGCTCTGCGAAAGCACTGAGCATTTATACCTGTTCTACGCGATGCTACTGCCATCTGAAAATTTGCATATTGCTATCCCATGACTTTTGTCACTTCAGTGTATATTTAGTAAAATTTATTTACCGTCTTTATTATTTATTGCAAAAAAAAAAAAAATGAATTATGTTAATGCTATGGTGAATGAAAAAGATATGTGCCTAACTTTTATTTGATTATTCAATAAAATATTTAAAAATATTTCGTGAATTAATTTTTTTGCTCTATTAAAATTCAATAAACTAATGATGCTAAACTAACACCAAGCTAAACAGTTCGCGAGTAAAGGGCTTGATAGGGTTTGAAATGATTCAGTTTTTTTTCGCTGTGCTGTTTACTGACATATTTTTTAATTCTACGTAGAAGATGTATCAATAAAATATAAAATTTGATTGCAGATTAAATATAACAAAATATACACATCTGCAAATGATGATATATATATTAATTATGAATTATATTTTCGATGATATATATATATATAAAGGATAATATATGTTTTAGATGACGCCTATAAAAAAAGTTTAGTATTATTTATTAATAATTCGATTTTTAAATAACATTGCTTTAAAAAGACCTAACTTCTTCGAATTGTATTCTTTTCCTAAGATAAAATGATAAAAAAAACGCTTAAATGAAACTCTATAAAAATGTATTTTTAGTAGAATATACTTATTAATTTATATAATTTATATATTAATGTGTATGATTTACAACGAATGTAACGTAATAAATAATAATGAAAGGAAAGAGAATTAAGGATTCATTAATTACTAGAAGGACTCTAATGCGTCATTCTAGTAATTAATGAATGTCCTTCTAGCTGCTGTCGGGCATTTTTAACCACTTCCACGAGACCACCTATTAGTATAGAACTGGAATTTTCTCAAAGCATTTTGAGAGATGGGTCGCGCTACTTCGGCCATTTAATATCCTAGTGATGACCAATTCGTAGTATAAAGAAAATAGGTGACGGATCGTTTCGGATTTTTTAATATCTTTTTATGTTAGTTTTAATGTTTAGATCATCTGTCTTTTGCAAAATTATTTCTTTTTTGCCCAGTCTGCGTAACGTTAAAAGTGAATTTTGTGAATATTTTCACTTTTTAAAAAAAAATATTTTCTTTAGTCCAGCGCACATCTCGTTTTTTTTTATCTCCCAGGTCTCTTTCATTCTTGTTATTCTCCGATAATTGTTGCTACTTTTACTCTACCCCTTCTTTCTTTTTTCCTGCCTTCTACGAATGTCTACACCATTTCATAAACGTCATTCCCAAACCGTAGAGGGGCCTCTCAGCTCTAGGCATAATAATGTGGTGTGATGTGTAGTAGTAGTAGTATAAAACAAGTAATATATATATATATATAAATTTTAAAGTCAATTCCTACTTTTTTTCACTCTATTGCAGAAAGTCCTTTATAAATAAAGTTGAAATTTTCTTCTTGCATCTGGCGCCATCTACTGAGCCCTCCACTACAAGTTCAAAAAAAATGTATTTGAATTTGAGTGGATGAATAAAAAGTGTTTTATGAACGATCGACCATTTGAACAAGATATATATAGGGAGAGTGCGAGCTAATAGTAGGAATTTAAAAAGGAAACTTTTCAGTTCGGCTAGTTTACTGGTGAACTTGCAAAAATTAAGCATTAGAAACACAGCATTCTAAACACCAGGCTCGTGTTTCATTATATAATATACAACATACATAAAAAATTTAATAAACGAAGTGTAAGGAAACCGATCACGTTCAAATCAATATTTTCGTCAAAAAAATATTTCGCCATTTTCGTTAAAGAAAAGACTTTTACCTTTTAAAAATAGTTTTAAGTTTGTTTTTAGAGTCATTAGAAGCCGAGATAAAGCCATTTAATCACGAGTACTAGGATACTAAATTCATGTATTCTAAACTTTCCAATTCAATTTCTGAAAAACTATTATTTAATTTTATATTATTTTATATTTTTTAATTTTTATTTTATTTAATTTATTTTTAATTTTAAATATTTTAATTATATATTATTATTTTTTATATATATTTATATATAATAAATTAATTTTTTAATTTTTTAATTTTTTTTTGCTGACCGGACATAATAATTTTTCAGAATCTAAGGAAATTTAAATTATGTTTTAAATGATGTTAGGTATGCATTGAACTAAAATGTTTTATTCATTTAGAGATGAGTTATTAGTAATTCTTGCTAAAAAGATATTTTTTACTTGTATTTATGCTCTAAAACGGTTTTATGGGCTGTAACTCGTCTAAACTTTAGAATAGAATCATTCTTTTACTCAATGCATGCATAATGTATATATATATATCTACACACATACAAATCAATGCGATATGCTTTACATATTCCTTTAGTTAGGAATGTTTGCATAAATCGAGTAATACACTTTCTTGTTAATTTTTGCCAATTTTTAACAAAAAATATTCATATATACAGGATGATTATAACTAAAGTCCTTCTTTCAAAATGCTATAAAAAAAAAAAAAACCACGAGTCACAATAAGTTCAAATTTCACATAAATATACTTGAAGAAGGGGGAGATGGTAAAGCATAAAAAAAAGTACATTTAACACTACAGTTGGCTTAATGTGCAACTCATGACGAATACGTTGTCATTTCGATTCAAAGCATCACTGGCAGTCGAATTCCCTTTTTATGCCGCTGACCATCTATTAATTGACCCTCTAGCACCCTCTATTAATACACTTTGGAACTCTTTTTGTTGCCGTACACGTTACCCCCTTCTTCAAGTATCTTCTGTTCAAATTTGAACTCACTGTGACAAGTAATTCTTTTATTTTGTACAGCATTTTGAAAGTAAGACTTTAACTATAATCCCTCCTGTATTTTATTTTAATGCTAATGTTTGCCGGTATTTGATATCATAATTTAACAATTGCTCCAAAAAGCATTCCCATAAAACAATATTTTAAAATGGTGCCGTTAAATGGGAACAGACTTTGAACAAATGTATCATGGATGAAACACAAACATTGTAACCTTTAAACATCTAAATTCTTTTTTGTTCAATCAGTGCCAAGAATTCACTTTATCTTCATAATCCATCAAGCTACTTGATTGGATATTAAAGTAATTATTTCCTTCCGATAACAGCGTCGTTGCACTTGTGTGCCATTTGGCAGCGGGAAATCTTCCACCCACATAATCAGCAGCCAATATGCGGACTAAGTAGGTTCCAGGAAGAAATCTCCAGATAAAAGTTCCAAGAATCTTAAGGAGCGATTTATTTATAGCGAACATAATGGATCGACGCGAACCTAAGCAACACTTTTATAGGTATATTATCAGAGAGGAAAACAGGATTTTCTTTTCACTTGTACGAGTGACAGCACATGTTTTAATTAAAAGTCGTCACATCTGTCTAATGATTAACTGCCCGCAGAAAGTTTTGCACACAAAAACAGTTAGCAGAAAAACATGTGTTTAGAAAATGCGGTGGCGTCATTGCATACATACAAATTGTTTCAAATGAAAATAAAGAGACATTTTTTTTCTGATCTGTTGGACATAATAGTGTGGAATAAAAATTATTTGCATATTAAATTTACAAAAAAACTTTAAAATTTCCTGAATAATATTTTCAGGTTATGGGAAAAGTGAATTATCAAATTCGTCTCGATTAATATAAAGTAATATATATACATAAAATTGTTTTACTGCTCATTACAAAACTTACTATTAGCTAATAATAAAATTGGTTAATAATTAAAGAAAAAAAATTTTCAATTTATTTGAATTTTTATTCAGGATTTAGCAAACTTATTAATACTGTAATTTTCTTTTTACTTCGTGTGTTTTTATTTTTTTATAGTTGTGCTGAATATGAATTTTTAGGACAAATTAGTTTTTCTTAAACAATATAAAGCCTCGTCTTGCAATTAACATTTTTGTACATCATAAACATTCTTCTTCATCATTAGAGCAACAGTCCCATGGTGGGAAGCTGCCTACTGGCAGATTTCGAGACAGGAAATTTTTTTTTACGGAGTAGAGTTGTCAGCCCTGCGTTCAACGCTCTACAGTCTACAGGGACCTACAGATTAACGTGGATTCTCATAAACATTAAATCAGTCACATAAAAAAAAATTAAAATTTATATGTAAGGCAATTGAATCGTTTAATCCCAGTTAAAATCCATAATTCCGTCAAATTATACATTATATATATTAAATGTATGAATCCACTTTAAACCTTAGGTCCCGGTCTAATGGGATCGTAGAGCGGGGGGCATTGTTACTCGGCGTCTGTATCTTATCTTCAAGTTACACGCGCCCCCTGCGTAGTGCTAAGTGAGTAACGTCGGTGCAGCTCTTATGGCATAAAAGATCACGGCCTAAGTATTTGCTAGCTGAAGAAGACAAATAATATTTAAAGTTGACACGGGGATTATTAGAATCGCAATATATATATATATATATATAAGCGGTGTCAGGAAAGCTGAATCAGGAAATAAGAATACCTTCTTCTCTTATAGCCACAAACACACTTATAAATTTATTTAGTATAGAATTTATTCAGATAATGTATATATGTTTGTTGTTCTAATGCAGCTGGTAATACAGAGACAGTTATCTTTATGCCAAAAGCAAGGGCTGCACCGCTGTTACTCATTTAGCACTACCCAGATGGCACATTTCAAACGAAATGTGCAAGTTCAACATTTTTAGCTTGAAGATATGCTACGGATGCGAGTAACCCTATCCCACAATATATATATATATATATTTTTATATTAATTTGTTATATAGTATTTTCCCCAAAACACTACAATTTCGTTTAAAGTGGACCATAAATAATAACACACATAAAAAAAATTGTTTTATGATGAAACGTAAAGATGAATTTATCAACTGGAGCCATTTTAGGGTGTTTTGACAGAAAGGATAATATTTCGAAAGTTGCGATAAATTTTGATGGTGGTTTTCTAAAAACCTAAATTTTCAACATAAACTTGGGAATCATTGAAATTAAATCTCAAGAAATGGGCAAGCTATTTTTAGAAAAATTTTCAAGATTTATTTGAAACGGTACAGATAACGGGATGACCAAAAAGTGAAGAACTTACACTTTTATAGATATAATAATTTATGTTTTATGCCTTTACTTTTATGATTATTTCGAAGAATACTGTCATTGTATATCTGGTGGGAAAGAAGTTAATATTGTTATGATAATAAACTTTTGTGTAGAACTGTCATTGTAAAAATTTACTTGAAAATTTTCATGCTTAAAAAAAATTCTGACATATAGAAGAAAATTGTTTGTAATTTTGTTTTTGTTTTTATATAATAGTTTATTGAAAAACAACAAAAAATAATAAAAGAAATAAAGAAAAATAGTACGAACATAAGAGATATATTAAATTGTCCTTAATTATTTTTTCAGAACTATCGAAATCATGATAAGAATATAATTATAATTATTAAAATAATTAATAAAAATATTAAAATATTAAATTTTTATTAATTATGCTATAATTATTAAAATTTTTAGTAATATTTTTGTGATTATACATTTATTTCTAATATTTAAGATGCCATTTACGGTCTGATGGCTAATTGGCTGGCGTTCTGGCCTTTCGTACTGCAGGATTGAGGTTCGAATCTGCTGATGGCATGGATGTTTGTGAGTGGTTCGGAATCCACGTTAAACTGTAGGTCCCAGTCTAATTAGGCTAAAGTGCGCACAAAAGAAAAGCACCAAACCTAACTCGTTAATATTTTTGGCTCTTTCTTCATTTATATTTCTAATATTTTAACTGCATTATGATGTAAATATCTGAAGTCTAGCAATTTTGTAAATTATTGCAAAATACCCTAAATTGAGTTCGTAAATTTTTATTCTTGTATAGAGCTTTATTTGATTTGATTTTTTATAGTGTTAAATGAAGAAAGCAGGAAAATATTCTTGCTTTCTTAATTTAATATAATTCTTCCTTTCTACATTTAAATATTCTTCCCGGGTGTAAAAATGTGCAAGAAAACATTCTTCCTTATTTTTTAGAATTCTGGGAAGAATGTTTAAACGAAAAAAAACACAAATACAAAAGTATAGAGGTTGTCATGATCAAAAAGTTAAAAAATTTCTAGAAACGAGAGAGTACATTTAGATGAGTTCTAATCTCATAGCAGTGCAAGAAAATTTAAAAACGAGGTCGGGATTGCTTTCCTAAAAATATGTCAAATGAGATGGAGAAGGTAAATATATTAAAAACCCTAATACTTTTAGGCGCATTATTTTTCATTTTCGCTAAAAAGAACTACAAAATTTCATTAATTCTTCCTAACTAATTAGTTAATAAGTTAGGAAGAATTAATTCTACAGCTCTGTAATGCTACAGCTTAACTAATTAGTTAAGAATTATAACTAATTAGGCCTAATTAACCGTTTAATCAGGCACACTTTTTTAAAAAATTCAAATAATGTAATCTCCCATATTAAAAAAACAAATCTCTTATTATTAAAGAAAATATTTTGTTCAATTATCAATATGAATTGTTGTTTTTTTTCTGTACCTCAATTATAAAAAATAATGTTCATTTTAACTCTTCAAAGCATGTGGTCAATTTTCTGACATTAACCCAGGCTCAAGAAACATTTGCCTTCCAACATTCAAACTATTTACTTACCATAAATAAATTTAACAGCTAAAGAATCTTGCACATAAAACGAATTTCATTGGTCATTCTTGCTAAAATACAGAGTGTTTCAGCATTAGGTTTATCATCTTCTATTGGAGATAGGGTGCACACAGACGACTCACAATCAGAATTACTGACAAGAAATGGTTTACTGACGAAGTAATGTACATAGAAAACGTCAAAAATAAATGGACACCAACTAAGTGAATATGAGTTTTATTAATCACAGCACTTCCACAAACTAACATGGTCAACAGTAACAAAGGTGAACTATTGACGCATGTCGTTATCACGTTTAATCGTCCAATCGCTGTATCGAGACATCTCGGTATAGTATGCTACTCATGTACTAGAGCTTGGACTGTCCTTTACCAGATATAGGACGGTCTCCTCCATGCCCAGATTCTGTATTGTTAGTTCACTACTTATGGTGGCTCTGGAAACAACACTTTTTGCAGGTGTCCAAACAAGTTATGGCAAGGAGTGCACCGAAACGGATATCGTTGCTAACACGTCGTTGCTAAGCGAGTAGCTCATTGAACTCCCCAGCAGCGTAAACCATTCACTACTCCTGATGGCTCTCTGGAAAGAATCCATCTCAGATAAGCACTGATGCAGGCTTCCAAAAGACTATGGTTCGCAGTACGCCTCATCAGATTTTGTTACTAGTAGATGCTCTGTGCGGCTTACATATTGCAGTTCGCAGTCCCTTAAACATTTTACGACTTGGGGTGGATCTCTTGAAAGAATCCCTCTGAGATAAGCAATGGCGCAAACTTCCAAAGCGATTTAACTGGGAGTACGCCTCATCAGATATTGTTACTAGCACTTGCACTGTGCTGTCCCCTAAACAATTCAGGACTCACGATGACTCTCTTGAAAGAATCCCAATCCTATAAGCAACGGTGCAGACTTCGTTAGATTATGATTGGCAATACGCCTCATCGAATATTGTTACACTAGTTGATCTGTGCAGCTTTCTCATTGCTCTACGGAATTCCTTACACCCTACATGACTAAAAAACGATTTTCTGGAAAAAATCACTCTGCAGACTGGTGCAAGCTTTTAAAGAGGCTATGGCTGTTAGTATGCCGCATTCGATATTGCTGTGTATAAGCATTGGTATTACAACTATTGAATTAGCGGACATGCATCTTACTAGACAATCTACTTTTCCTCATTCTACTGCTTCGACAGTGTTTTTGTATACTACGAAGAGTTTTTGTGAGAATAGTTGAAATTCCCACACCTGTGCAATGCCATGCATTTTTTTGACCCAGCATTTATGCTTGTTTCCGAGTTTTCTAAGTGTTCTCTATCCCTCCTAGAAGTTCGCAAACTTGTTGTTGAAACACCCTCCAACACCTCCTTAACACAATGCGGAAAAACATGAATAAAATTAAACCAATTTAATCATGGTGTTGCTTAGAAATTTAATTCTGAAGAGATTGAAGCATTTATTTAATGATTAAACAATATTTTATTCACTTTTAATCCCGATTCAACTGTCATCCCTGTTTTCGATTGCCCAATTCAGGAATAAAGAAAATACGAAAAACGAAGTTAGTTAATATTGTGGAAAATTACATCAACAAACTTAGTTTATTTAAAAAAAATTGATTAGGAAAGTCGCCATCCACTTTCGCAAAGAATGAAAATTTCTTATCTCAGACTTGTATTGTTCTTGAATACAAACAAGGTGCAATGTCATCTTTTTAAATTTACTTACACATTCGGTATATAGTTCTTTGTAATGTGTTATTTACCTTCTCGCAGAGACTGTCGCAATACGTCTCGAATTTCGTTTCATTGTATGAGTTTTCTGACTTGTTTGGAAAATCATTGTGCAATATTTGATGACCGCGAGGGATTTAATTTATGCCTTAAAAGGTTGCAAATAGGAACTTCTTTTTCACTTATTCAGTTAGCTTCATTTAAGCGTCAGGTTCATTTCAGATAAATATTTCAGATAATAGAATAATGAATGCATTTATTTAACATAACAACGTTCAATAATACAGTTAAAGTTTTTAAACTTGTTTTGTAATCTCTACTTATTAATGCATTTTACAATAACATCCTTGAAGTATTAGAATATCAAAAATGCACTTGCGAAAGTTGTGTATTATTACAATTTTTCACATATTTTTGATCAAGTGTTTCAAAAGTTTTCAAAATGGTAAAATTAATTATTAGCATTTATTTAAAATTAAATATTAATTATAGTTATTAATATGGAAGTTACGGCGTGGTGGCCAAGTGACTGGCGCTCTTTCTCTCGATTCTCCAGAGTTCGAGTCCCAGCGGTGCCAAGGATGTTTGTTGTAGTTCGCAACTCACTTTAAACCGTTGTTCCCGGTCTAATATGACTATTTGGCGTAGGGTTGAAAACCCTACCCCGTAAGAAGAAACACATCTTCTGTCTGGAAATCTACCGGCAAGTAGACGGCCTTGGCCCAACATAGGGCTGTTGCGTCACTGATGATGGCGAATATGGAAGTTAATAATATTTTCTATTTCAAGTATTTCAGCACAAAATTTCATTTTTAAATACTACATACTAGCAGCAATTATATAAATTATATAAAATCCAAAAGTTAATTTAAATTTAATGCCAAAAATCACAAAGTTTAAAAATTAGAATATTTGATTGAATAAATCTTTTTTATATATTTTTGATCAATAGCTTCAAAAGTTTTCGAAATGGTAAAATTAATTATAAATATTTATTTAAAATTAAATATTAGTTATAGTTATTAATATGGAAGTTAATAATGTTAACAGTTTCAAGTATTTCAGTTCAAAACTTCATTTTTAAATGGAACATATTAGAAGTAATTAGTTAAAAGTTAATGTTATTAATGTTAAAAGTTATTAATTAAAAGTTATAACCTGTATAAAATCCAAAATTTAATTTTAACGTCAAAAAATCGCAAAGTTTAAAACTTAGAATATTTGATTGAATAAATCAAAATGAGAGATTATTAGAAATTGAGTTCTCATATTTTTTAATTCTTGCAAAATAATTAAAAAGTATTTTTCCCTCAATGGATCATTTTTTAATTATATTTTGGCAAAAATATTTTTATTCTAAATTATTCTATATTATTTATATATATTATTCTATATTCTGAATTGTTCTTAAATTATCTTAAATTATTCTAAATTATCATTGCACATTATTCTTTGGCTTTGGTTCTAAATCTTTTCATATCCTTCTTCATTCGAAGCAAAATCTTTCTTTCAAAATGGTTGACTACAATAATAATCGTTTAGTTTTTTTGTTTTTTTTATATAAATGCTCAAAATAAAAACAAAATTTTTGTGTAATTCTGCATTGCAAAATTTTCCATTATAGAAATGTCGAATGAAAGAGTAGTGTTTAGTATAAAACTTGATAATAATATTTTAAATTATACTTTTTCTTAAATCATGTAATTATAAATTAACTTATAATAAATTTTGCAAAAACGCTTAGATTTCTATGAAAACAATTTCTTGAAATATTTAAATTCTTATTATATAACATTTGCTGAATGTTACGATTTTGAACTTAGTGTTATTTCCTAATAACTCTTTGTTAGTTATTCTTCGAGTACAAAATTATCTTAAGATGTGAAAAAAAAATGAATTTTTTTAGTAAAAATATTTTATTATTGATGATGAGTAAAATAATTAACACTTACAAAATAAATAAATGACTGGCAATTAAATTAATTAATGTTATTAATAATATTAATTAAATTTTATTATTCATAACGAAAGCTTTTATCTATAAAGAGATTTCCAACTGTTCGCTTTATAATTCCAAAATTACTAATTCACTTTATACTTACTTATATTTCTCTTTTGAATAAATTTATTTGAAAAGCACTATTCAAGAAAGATTAAAATATAATAAATAAATAAATAAATAATAATAATAATAATAATGAAATTGAAGCAATATGCATAATTACTAGCTTCTGTCGAAGTCTGGTACTGGGCAGAAAAAACAACTGGCTCACAAATAATGTTTGAATTCATATTTCTAACCAAAACTGCAAGAAAGTGAAAACGAGACATGTTGAAGTTATTCGATAAACAAGGAAATCTTTATTTTATGAATTCGAAATTCATAAAATTGTACCAGCGTATCTTTGCAGCTTTTATTTTATTATTTTTTTTTTTTTTTGTATTTTAATAAATCACATTTGCAATATTTTTCTGAGTCATTGAAGTTGAAATTTGTTCAGAAGAAAGCAGAAATATTTTATCAAAATGTGTAATAGAATATGCATGCACTAATACATATAACTCGGTGTTGCCAGCTCCAGAAAATAAAACTCATTATATATTTCATATCAAAGAGATAAGCTCCTTTTTACGTATATATTCCAGTAAAATATATTTTAATGTGAATACTATGTCAATAGACTATTTATATGTATTGCATGAATAGATATATAATATATATTCGAAAATATTTGGATTCAAGATGCAATACTTTTGTTTATTTTATTTTTATTATATAAAAAAAATACTTAACTGTCGTGTAATAATATTTATTTATCAAATAGAGCCTGATAGTAATCAATATTCCTTGTTTTGCAAGCATGTATACATTTTTCCGCTACCAACTCTAGATATCGTCCCATCTAAGTGACCATGACTAAAGCATTCCGATCTCAAACCAATCGCAGCAATCTTGGAGCTTTGTTTATAGGCATAGCAAGTCCATCAGGAATTGTAGTCTTTTTAATTCGAACGGAATATAGGAGGTTATCAAGAACATTTGGGAAAGAAGATGTCTTCTTCTTTATCAACACACAGTTTTTGCTACTATTATAATAAATAAAGCCACTTTATATATAATAAATATGTTAAATATAGTCTAATAAATATAGTAATTATAGCCAATTTTTCTCAACCACAACTTAAGAAACCATATTCCCCCTATTTTAAATTTACCATTATCACTATCAAATTTCGAACATTCAATTGTAAATTCTTTGAATTCAATAACAGTACCTAAAAAAAATTGGCAATATACTTCAGGTTGCAACATTGGTGACGTTTTCGAACGTACAGGAATCTGGAATTTAAACCGTAATATTTTTATTGTTAAAATGATGATGTAAATGTTTTCTTATTTATTAAAATAAATTAAGGGGTAGTAATTCCGCTTTAGTAGGTTTTATCTATTTATTTTATGTAATCCTGTTTATGTACAATACAGTAGCATAAAAAACAACATTTAACCATAAAAATTCGTGAGTCATGAAAAGTCGCCAAATTGGCACAAAACCTAATCGAGTAATTTCGAAGATTTTTTATAATCAGAAAATTCGTATAAGTATACTTGTGAGTTAGTAATTTTAGAGATAAGATGCAGTAACCATTGATATTGTAGGGCTGGCAACCCTATCCCGTAAAAAGAAAACATCTCATGTTTCGAAATCTGCCAGTAGGCAGACGGCCTTGGCCCCCCATGGGGCTGTTGCGCCAATCATGATGATGATGATGAACCCCTGCTGAGTTAACCGTATTTATACTTCAGAAGTGAGGTGCAAGTGTTCTATTGCATCATTTAATAAGGCACTCATTGAAAAAGCTTAGAGAATTGCCAGAGTCTATCAACATATTCAGTTCAATCCATTGACATAAAACTTTATAACAGACCTGTGGATGCATGTTAGTATAGCCAATATTGGCGAGATGGTCATTGCATTGGACCTTTACCGATGCCTTTGATCAGCAGACTTTCTTGTAGTAGGCCGTTTTAAAACACTGATGACAAACCACATCCTTGGCAGGATACCGAGTTCTTGGGTATTTAGCTTTGCCACTGGAAAAACAAATCACAATGGTTGCTTCTTCTCTAGGATCTTTCTTCACTGCAGAAATCTGGTGGTGATAGGAAAGACGCAGAATGCATTACAACGAGTTCCAACTCTCTTTCTTGACCCACGGCGTTTCCAAAGTGATGCTGGTGTTTCTTAGAAGGATTTCTTTAATACGAGAACTTCCAGGCAGTTTACAATAGAATCGTGGATGCATTTCATTTCGACGGAGTTCAACACTAATAGTTTTGAAATGGCAGCCCTTGATCAGCTGCTTTAAGGGCTGTGTGACCTATTCTAAGATGGGTTCCCCCACTTGTTGAATTCCTGAGGCGAAGAGTTGTGTGCTGAATATTTCCTGCATTGAAAGTGCATGAGTGTAGTCGGTAGAGGTTTTGACATACATAAATACCCTGGGAGAGACGTAGTGGATGAGGAGTTGAAGATTGTTCAGCGAGTGAGCTATTTTCTAAGCGAGACATAAAATTTCCAATGAAACCATTTTGATTCAGACCCAGGATAGCTCGTTCAGCATCAAATTTTTCAAGTTTAAAAAATCAATCAAATCAATCGATCGAAAGTCAGTCTCATTCATTGGAGAAAATGTTTATATTTATTTTCGAATAAATTGATGTACAAGTTTAGAAATGCATAATCAAGATAAGCTCCTTACAAATCTTTATTCAACAAGAAATTCCCACAAGTATAAATATAATATCAATGCGAATGGGGATGTAACAAGCTGTGATTGTAATTTAGTTATTTAACACTAGTAACACAAATGAAAATATCAGACAGATAAGTTAAATAATTTTTTTCTTATTGTTCTTATAATATTAATTCTGATTAATTATGAAGAAGAACACACATTACAGATTCATTTGAAATTTCAATAATAAATTGGAAAAGTATATGTTAACAGTTCCCTTAAAATATTTACAAATGATATCTCAAAACGCATCCATATGAAGATATGAATGAAGATGAATTAATTTAATATGAAGAGTATTTAAGTGAAAAATCTTAAAATACTGGTTTCCCAATATAAAAGGGTTATATCTATATATATATTATATATATACACTAATATGTTCACAATATTAGTGTATCAAGGTTAAAATTATTGATATGTATATAAGTAATTGAGAATAAATAAAAATATACTCATATATATAATACAGCAAGAAATTATGAAACTAAATTAAAGATAAACAAAACAAACTAACTCTAGTTAACAAATTAACTAATTTTTGCAAATATTGAGTCATTGATTCCAAGTTTCTGATGTAACAAACGTTTTAAAGTGGAATTTATTGATTACTGAGTTCCGTGTAACTTATAAATAAATTATTTTGGCGAGAATCTATTGATTATGCTAAATTTAGGATTTAATCAATTCCCAAAAATGTTGTAACAAATCATGTTAACTTTATGGATAAACGTTTATCACCCATTTATTTAGCATTTCTGATAAGGTTTAGGTACATTTTGGATCGATAAATATTAGCAAATATTAGATTTCCATTACTCTTAGAAAATTCTGCAGTAAGTACATTAAAAGAATTAACTGCACACATCCTGCATTTTGTTCGTATTAATAAGAATTATTAAAGGGAATTTTTACCATTTTGTAACTTGTGAGGACTAAAGTATGGAGAGCTTGGACAGCCATTTGGTATTTAAGATATTTTTCAAACATGTAAGGTTGAAACAAACTAATAAATGTTTATTTTCAGTTGAATTTTAAAAATACTCTAATAAATTCATCAAAAGATCATACTCTACACATTTTTTAATCTGTGAATATTAAATAGAATATTTTTCTAAATCTAAATTCTTCATTAAATAAAATTTATAATGTACTTTCGGGCTATTCATGTCATTGATTTCTATTTAGTAAAGTTACATTTTATTTAATTGATTTCAATTTTTGAAATAATTTTTCCGTTATCACATAATTTTAACTGGATTTATTTCTATTTCCATTATAAAAGAAGAAGAAAAAGGTATCAGCTAATCCGAGAAAAAACACATTTTTTAAAAATTATGATTTTCTTGCTTATTTGAAATTTCTTTCGAACTGAATAAATAATATCAAATAACAAATTTCAGAAAATTGAGTCACTAGATTGGCCGGTAATGAATTAATTACTGTAATTTTATTGTTAATAATTACGAAATTATTTACTGTTATTAAATTAATACAAATTGATTGATATGCGAACAAATGTGATTATCAATATGAATTGACATTTTTTATTGTCTAAATGTAAACGAATAATGTTCATCCTATCTTCTCAAAACATACACGCGATTTCTCGATATTAGCACACGCTCAAGAAAAATGTGACTCCAGAAATTCGCTCTATTTATTCAACAAAAAGAAGTTTGTAAAAACCATTCATTAATCAAACAATTGGAGAATCTTGCACTCGAAACAAATTTCATTTGAAATATAGGGTCAAAAATCGACATTAGGGTTAAATTCTTCTAATACAGTTGGGATAAACCTGGAGGATCCACAATCACATAGGAATACTAAACAAAAACTGCTTTATACCAGGAATGACAGGACACCATATGAGTGAATATGCTATTTATTAATAAATTACATAAACAAATCAATAGTAATGAAGGTGAACTAGGAACGCATATTGTTACCGCGTAGGATATTCTAGGTGCTGAAAAAGGACATCGTTCTGGTGTGGTATTCTATGGAGGAGTACTGGTATTTTTATTTTCCTTTACCACACCAAGCGCGGTGTGCCCATAGAATAATTATAAAACAGATTGCGCATCGGTGTTGCAGGTTTAGGACCAACATATTCATCACGTGATCATACACTTCACGTGACTGCTACAATCGTCACTGTTCGTTGTCAAGAATGTCTTAATGGATGGTGGCTCTGCCATTCAATTGTATGGTATTGGTCAACTTGTTTACTAGCGTTACAGAGGAAAAATGAGCTTATATTGCATTGTGGTATATATTGCACTCATTCAGAATTAGTTTTAGGTGTGTATTTCAGTGTTTTGTAGTTTAGCACATGCGATGATAGCTTGGTGATTTTTGCCAACAATTTTTTATTGTCGCCCATTGCTACTTTATGCTGTTGGCCTCAAAGAAGTAAACGATCCACCATCCTACAACAATTTTCAAAAGAAATGACTCTTTTTTTTAGCTGAAAATTAATGTATATTTAATTTTTCTAAATATTTGACATTTATATTCCATTACTAAATTTCCTTATCTAATGTTTTTCCACCAAAATGATTAAAAAATATTCATTTATATGAAGTTTTTGTATGTTTTATTATAATGATGAGAATTATGAGCAAAATAATATTGTATCTATTTATCTGTAGTAAGCACTTATTTAAATGTAAGAATTTTAGGCATTTCTCAGAATGCTCAGAATCGCTTCGTATATGTATTTGCGTTTTCTAAATAATTGCGCTGAGGGAAAAAGGTGCCAAGTGGTGATACTGCTCTAACTCTAGTACGAAAAAGGCGGGAAATGTTTGTTTTAATTTTCTGTTCCTTTAGAATAGGTAGATGCGCTCTATTTTATTACCACTCTATGGGTTTGCCCATGTCCGGAGATACAACACTCTGGGAAGGGGCCTGAATGGTCAACTGGCTAGCACTCTGGCGCTCGGTACCACAGGTTTCGGGTTCGAGTCCCGGCGGTGGCATGGATGTGTGTGTATTGGTTCGGAATCCACTTTAAACCGTAGGTCCCGGTCTGATAGGATCGTAGAGCGTTGAGGGGGTAGTGTTACTCCGCGTCCGTGGCTTATCTTAAAGTGACACGCGCCCCCTGGGTAATGCAAAGTGAGTTACGTCTGTGCAGCGCTTACCTTAAGGCATCCAAGCTGTCTAAGTGTTTGTCAGCTGCATTAGAACAAGAAAACTCTGGGACTCCCTCACTGAATTTCACAGCGTCGTGTACCAGATGCACATCCGTCAACTCTGATAAGGTATCTTACGCCAGTATGGAAAATGAAGTCCTCTGCCTGAACGTAATCTAGAAGTTCGTATATCTTGCGCTGAGACACCTTGTACGTGAGATTTGTAACAATCTGGGTCCTTATCTAAATAGGGTATACGCAGACACATTCACAAGAAATCTCGCTTTCTGCCCATTTTAATTTAAAATGACTCTAAAATGTGTGTATGTAGGAACAGTATTTTTTTTTCAAATGCATCTTAAAAAAAATAGATGCACAATACACACACATACCTTTTCATTATTACATTCCATTATTACTGGTCAATCAACAAATGTATGGAAATGTCATGCACATTTTTCAAAATGGAGAATCTGTCCTTCAATCCTTCCCAGTGTGATACTCGTAAGTTGCACTTATAGCATTTGATAATTTAGGCACTTTTAAAGCGTCAAATCAAACTGAAGTTCTCACTCTTTATATGTGTAAATTTTAAATTGATACAAATAACAAATATCCATGGATCCCCCCTATTCATGTTCATATTACCCGGGATCTCCATGTATTGTTCAGATGATTCTAGTGGCGAAACCTGATGTTTACAACAGTAATAAGGATTATTAAATGTTGTTCACGCAATAGGTTAGAATATGTCGCAGTTTTCGTCCAATGCCGAGCTCTTGAATTAAGATCTTATCATTCAATGTCACCAATACAGTAGATTGGGCAGAACGAAGGATTTGCTGTGTTTTTTGCATTGCATCCACAAAGGAGCAATTAAAATTCCGAATGCACATTTCCAGTTGGGACATCTAGAGAGTTCTATCTGTCATCTCACTTCATCGGATAATATGTAGGGACTATCTTGCTTACAGATTTGTCGCTCTAATTACCAGTGTAGAGACAAGCCCCTATCTCGTACTCAGCTACCTTACGTTGGGATCTCAAAACGCACTAATCATAAGATTTTTACTGTTCTATCAGTGGAAAAGTAAGCTTACATTCAAAAACAGAATCCAATAATCAAATCGGCGTAATCAAAATCGAATCGGCGTAAAGCAATTTCGAAAGAATAAAAATTTAGTAGCCATTTTGAATTTTTTTTTTTTCATTTCATTTTTTTTTTTTTGATATTATGTAATATAAAATTTTAATTATTAAAAAATATAAATATTTTCGTTGTTATTAATACCCCGCCGAAATTACCTTTATCCCCTATTACACTTCTGTGTTTGCATCTGTCTGACTTGCTGGCTTGCTAATTTTTTTCCCAATGCTATCTGGAGCAATAACTGGTCTGATAGTACTAAGAACATTCTTCCATTATTATTGATTTGATTAATCTGAATTTCAAGTGATCAGATTGATGAAATGTTATTAATAAAAAATACTTTCTTTATAAATAATGACATAAGTATGATAAGATTTCACAGACGTTCATGAAGCATTGCTAAAAATAATCATATCGTTAAAAATTAAATACAAATATTGAAATATTATAATATACAGTTAAATAATTAACAAAAATAAATGAATATTGCAGAATTATTCAACTTAAAGTATTAAGCAAACTACATTTTTAAATCAAAGAAAGAAAGTATCAAATTTAAAATTAGATTATTATATTTTTTTAAAAAGGATTCTTTCGACAGTGTGTTAATCGAGGAAATAAATTACTTTTTTAACTTTTCTAACATTTTTTTATCATTATAGTAATTATTTCCATTTTCTAAACAATTTTCGTCGAATTAATTCTATGAAGCAACTTTATTTCGCAACACATCGAAGCATATTTAGTAAAGTAATTAAGTCAAGAATATCCTATTATTCTCTCATTAATCTAAGTTAAATCATCCATTTCGTTTGCCAACCGAACTTTTTCGAAATTTTCTAATTATTTGAGAAAATAAAAAAAAAAAGATTCTCAAACATGCCTCCTTTGAGAATGTCTCCGAAAGTAGACAGACGGTAGCACGCCATACATCATTAACTTTAAAACGATCGTATGAAAGTTGCTATAAGTTATCCCAGACAACTAATCAATCGCAACAGTAAGCAAGTCATTGGATAAGTTTAATTTTTTTTTTTTTTTTTTTTACAAAGTAATGTAAAAGTTTACTTTTTTTATTCTTACAAACGGGAAATTTAGAATCTTTTTTAAAAACGGAAACTGATTACACAACGATGAACTTTTACTAATTTACATTTGTAAATTTAAAATAGTCCGATTTAAAGCATTTGAAGAAAATGTTAATGAATCAGCATATTTTCTTTACTTTGTACTTAACATTTATGTAACTTTTCACTTCTGATCTAGTCGAAACTTTTATTTCGTTAGTTAAATTTGATTTCGGTGGGGAAGAAAAAGTCCCGCGTCAGCAAATATTTTTAAATATTGATTATATTCAAAAACATAAATAAAGTTGATTTAAAATTAATTGAAATTATTTTTATATTATTCTTTCCTTTTTAGTATGACATGTTTTTACAAGGTACATTACCCTTTATAACGAATATGGCCTAGTGCATAGACTAGTAATTAAATAGAGAGCGTCCCCGTATCCTAAAGGAACAAAAAGTTGACGCATATATCTCTCGTCATTTTCATACCATAGTTGGCACTGCGCCTATGTGCCAACTATGTATAGAATTTTATATATTATTATTTTAATTATATTATTATTATTATAATTTTATAAATATGTGTAGAATTTTTTTACTTGCGAACATTTATTTAGAAACGTAAACATGCTACGAAGCAATTTTGAACATTCAGAGAAATGCCTTAATTTTTTTTTTTCAAATCACACATTTATTTGACTATGTGCTTACTGAAGATGAATAGATCCAAGAAATGTTATTTTTTCTATAAATCTCATCATTTTGTATGAAATATAATAAAAGAAACAAAGTTTATATAAATGAATATTTTAATTTTTAATCATTTGGCAGAGAAAATATGACACAAGAAAATTTATTAATAAAATATAAATACCAAATATTTAGCAAAGAAGTAATATAAAAAAAAATTTTAAGTCAATTTTTACTTTTTTTCCCCACTACATTGCAGAAAGTCCTTTATAAATAAAGTTGAAATTTTCTTCTTGCATCTGGCGCTATCTATTGGTAGATAGATTCAACTTAAATCTAAAAAAAACTAAAATTAATTAATTAAATTTAATGAATGAATTAATATTTAAAAGAAACTGTATTCACATCCAGTGTCATCCACCACAAGTTCAAAAAAAATGTATTTGAACTTGAGTGGAGGAATAAAAAGTATTTCATGAATGATTGAAAATGTGAACAAGATATATATAGGGAGAGTGTGAACTAATAGTAGGAATTGAAAAAAATGAACTCTTTCTTTTGAAAATCGTTGTATGCTAGTATGACAGCAAGCCTTTTTCTCCCTTCTCGCCCGCAGTATAGAGTAGAAATAGCCAACAGTAACGATCGCTGCTAGAAATAGCCACACTATTATTCCATATGTTAAAAGTACAAAGTAAAAGTCGTGTGAGGAGTATATTTGACCCAAACTGGCATCCCTGATGCGCGCACTATTATATTACTACTGTGAAACTTATACAATGAGCGAGTTGTGAATGAGAGCGTGCAGGAGAAGGCATGTTCTAATAAATTGATAGTATTCGTTAAAGTCACTACATTCAGAGACAATGAGTGGTTTAAACAAAGTATTTTGGCTGCGCAATAGACACACACTTTTATCTTGATGTTGGAGAAGTGTTGCTTTAGGTCAATGCCCAGTGATAGTATGGCACAAATTGTATGCATATAAATATATATATATTTAATTAAAAATAAAAGAGTAAGGTAATGGAAATAAAATAAGAGTAAGTTCGAAAATAAGAAAGAATTGAGAATTTTAAAATAAAAATATTTATATGCATGAGAAAAAAACTATAACAAGTAATATCAAAAAAAAAAAAAAATTAAAGTCAATTCCTACTTTTTTTTACAATATTGCAGAAAAGTCCTTTACAAATAAAGTTGAAATTTTTCTCTTACATCTGGCGCCATCTATTATTAGATACATGCAACTTAAAACTAAAAAGAACTAAAATTAATTAATTTAATTTAATGAATGAATTAATATTTGAAAACCATACCAAATATCATACCTAGGGAGAGAATTTAAAACCAAACTACAAGTGTGAGGAAGATTATTGTAGAAATTTTAAGTATAAACTGGCCAATGTTTAGGCGGTTGAGCGATTTTCTAATATGTCGGTTCCTGAAGTATCATGATGAGTCGATAATCATCGAAAAAATTTTGTTTTTAAATTACTTTTTGCTGCATACTAAACTTGCCCAAGCAATCATGAAACGCGTGTAATATATGTAAATAAGCATTTTGTTATGTAGCGATAGGTTAGAATTACTTCAAATTAGAGGATAAAAGATACTGATAGATTTATTATATTTATTTCGGAGTTTTTTAATATACCGAGAGGAAATGAGATTTTTATCAAAATTGATAATTCATTTGGACCAAGAGATGGTTGTGTTATAAATAGTGATAGCCCAGCATCAATTGGGCTTTATGAAAAACTGAAGCTGATTCTGTGTCAGATTCTAAAGATGAAGCTAGTATTTAAGGTTTATATTATTTTTAGATTTATATATTTATTATTATTGTTTAACATAAATCTTAATAAAATGACTCTTTTTTTTTTAGTTGCTGATCTATCTAAAAAATGTGTATATATTTATTTACAAGAATAATAGTAATATAGAAATGAAGAGTATATTAATGTATTTTAAACAGCTTGCTTTAAACAGCTTGGTTGCTAAAAATAAAAATAATTTTCCATATCTTAATTTATAGGATTTATTCACAGAGACAAGAAGGCAAGCAAAGGCGAGAAATTTATCTTCGTATTACAGGAGTCTCCGTTGGGAAATGTATCTCTGATTAATGGAAAACTAATTACAGAGCATTTTTAACCCCACTGTTTCCGATACAAAATGGCGCGTGAATCCATTGAAGTTTGGGAAAATTAGAATCGATGGCAGGAAAATTACGTTTTACATGTACTAAAAATTAACCAAAGTGTGGTCTCTTCGTTACGTTTAATTTCTAATTACTTATAATTAAAAATTTCGTAATTTTTTTTAGAGAAATTTAAATTGGAGCGAATTTTTGAATTATGGTTTTGAAATTTGTGTGAACTTTTGAACTTTTGATTTTGAATACTTATTTTTTTATACTGGAAATGCAACATACATAAACGCTTATAACATGGGAATAAAACAATTAAATTACATTTTGAATTGTTTTTTTTTTCTTATCCCACTTCGTAGACAGCAATATTTAGAATCAAGTCCAATAACCCGTGTGATCAGATGAAAGGAGGGAAAGGGATGCAGCTTCTGTTGTGATGGAGCAGTCGTAGGCTCCGTGTGGCTGCAGAAGGAGGACAGTTCTTTCCTGAAGGACTTTTAGGGGGAATTCTCCCGCATCTGAGTATTGTATGGGAGAAAACCCCTGGCAACACTCATCAGGTAGTTTGACTCACGAGGCAAGGTGCTGAACTTCACAAACGCCATCGAGGCTCTTCGTTTTCTGAAACAATGCTTACGACAAAGCTACCATCAGATTGAACCTCCGCCCTCCTGCATACCAGAGGCGTGCGTTGCCATTGAACCACGAGTCAGGCTTCGAATTTAAATTAACAGATTTATAAAGTAAAATAAATAAAGCCTCTAAATTTAAGAAATTCTAATATGCAACAATTGCTTTTTACTTTATTATTTTGCATTATTTGAGTAGTATTATAATCATATACCATACAAATTAGAAAATTTTTTTTTCAAAATTTTATTTAAGATTTCTGTTGCATGACCTTCTTGTGCACTTGCATTTTTTTTTTGCTTATTTATGCTGTACTACTTACTGTAGCATTTATTTTAAAATTAACATTAGTTATTATTATATAACAGAATCTATTAACTTTTAATTGCTTTATATTTCAAACTGATAAAGTGAACAATTGTCGAAACTTAAAAATTACCGAGAAATCAATAAATAAATTAAAATATACTCATTATCCATCACAATAATAATGCCTCCATATAATAATAAATATTGTTATGGTGGAATCTATGTAATATCTGTCTTTTGATGGTCATGCCCAAATAAATCCTAGTAAATATTAAATACGCTAATGTTAATAGATATTGGACGATGCAAATGTTTGTTGTTGCTTATAATTGCTATTCACTTGGCCTGAGGTTCTTCTTCTCTTCAAGGTCAAATGTGTAGCATATTCCTCCTTGTTTCACTGCAGTGACCTGCCACTATTACAGTTTGAAAAGAACAGGATTGCAGGGTTTTTCTGAGAGACCTCATACCCTTCATGTTGAGCCCGATACATAGAGTTTCGGACATACATATTTATTTCTTGCCGGTATAATAAATTTTTGTTATTTGTGCGCAAACATTGATTATTTCGGATTAATTTCTTTTATCAAATTCCAGAATAATATCGTACATTTCCTTAGTTCGCATGAAATGTGTATCATGTTATCAAGGTGTTGTAGGTATTGTAGTAAACTGAATATGCATGCATTCTGCAAATAAGATAAACATTAATAAAACTACATAGTAAGAGTCCATTTAAAATTCTGTAACAACATTTTCCTTTTGCCGACTACAGGGCATGCTATCATTTGATATATGTAGTAGATGTAAATTTATTCAAGAGGATATATACATGTTCTGCTATTGCAGTAAACCTATTTACTAAAGTAGGGAACTAATGTCTTCTGAAGGACTCTTATAATTAATTATGGCTGAAAATCATAAATAATAATGGCCCAACTGAATCCAAACAATTGAATTATCCATGCAAGATAATCTGAAACAACATTTGTCTAAATTACTCATCAAAATTGATTGTAGCATAAATAATTAGAGGAGACTGAGTTCTTATCCTTTGTCATTCTAGGTAATGTGCACTACTCATGGAACCAAACATTTCCAAGCATTAAAATTAGAAATAAAGGAATTTTTTTTGGCTAAAAATTGACAAAAAGTGTATTTCTTGATTTTACTTAAGCAGGCCTCAGTAAAAGAATATATCCAATTGATCCATATCTACCTATCCATTATTCATGGCATAGAACTAAAGGAATGATTCTATTCTAAGGTATAGCTGAGTTACAGCCAATCCAGCCATTTAGAGAAACATTACAAGAAAAAAGGGTATGCTCTTAACAAAAAATGTCCGTAATTCAACTCTAAATGAAAATAAGTGGTGATTATAATTAAAGTCCCACTTCCAAAATGCTGCAAAAAAAGAAACACTCTTCACAATGAGCTCAAATTTGAACTGAAGATACTTGAAGATACTTACAGCGCCATCTATTAATACACTTTGCAACTTTTTTTCGATGCCGTACAGTTTGCCCCTTCTTCAAATATTTCCAGTTCAAATTTGAATTCATTGTGATGAGTGGCTTTTTTTGACAACATTTTCAAAGTGGGACTTTAATTATATTATATCCTGTATATAAATTGTTTTAGTTCAATGTATATATAACATCAATAAAAAGTATATGATTAAAATTTCAGTAGATTTTGAAAATTATTAGAGGATTTACGACTGTCGTAATATGACGATGTATAAAAAAACCCCACAGTTTTTGAGAAATTCAATTGAAAGTTTTTAGTCCTTGAATTCAGTATCCTTATAGTTCGTGAAAAAACAGATATATCTCGACTTCTAATGACTCTAAAAACAAACTCAAAATTGTTTTTAAAAGTTAAAGCTCTGTTCTTTAAAATAAAACAATACAAATAGTTTCGTTTTTTTTCCACCAAAATCACGATTTGAACGTGACCAGATACCTTAATGCGAAATACGGAACTTCAATTAGGGATTTGCTATAAATAAGAGTAGCGATAAATTGTCGAAATAAAACATGTTTCAAATGTTATCATTGTAAAGTAAATAGATTACAGTACAAATATAAAATGGACTAGAGAGTATAATTTCTCATAACTTTTATCAAATTTTAATTTATTTTGATGTCAGAAGTGGACAGAGTAGGAAGTGAGACGTAGTTATTATTAGAAATTATGAGCTTGGAGTTTATGTGATTTATGGTGCTAAAATTATGTATTCACCAACTCATTTTCAAATTTTAATTGCAAATATCCAGTAAGATTAACATTTAATGAATTTGGAAAACTATAGAACAACTTCAACAAAAATTCATTATTCGTCAGGGAATTTAATGTTCCTGACAAACTTTTTTGCGTGTTAATCAAAATATTAATCCAAACTTATTAAATATGTTCATTTTAAAATAAGATATTGTGAAGTTTCATTTACACTTAATAAAGAGTATAAGAACATGCCGAATGTCATTAATAGATTTTATTTGACTTACTTTTAAATCTTTTTTCTCTTGTTGACAAAATGAATGATTATCGAAATTAATTAAACTTTTAAGGGTGATGTACAACAATAATAAGATATACAAGCTACTTAAAGACTCTATCATCGGAAAACAACATTTTATCCAAAAGTATTTTAAATTAAAAAATACTCACTTACCTTTCTGTCGCTATGATTCTTGTTAAGGGATTATTATATAATATATTTTTTTATTCTTGAGATGCAATGACAATAATTTCTAATCGACATTTTAATTAAAGTAAATTGCCCTTGATTCTCGCATCAGAAATTAATCGTTTATGGACTTAGAAAGTCTTTAAGGAGTTAGAGAGGATTAAAAATGGTGTGAGAATTTTTAATTACTTGTCAGTAATATTATCATCGAAATGAAAGATGAAATTGGTAATTTTTTTATCCTTTCATTGTTTTGGTTAAAAAATACAATCCCAATTATGAAATAGAAATAATTATTTTTAAGCTTTATAATTCACAGTAATTGTAGGTACTTTTCTATGATTTATAGAATGAAAATAAACAGTTGAATAAAAAAATAAATGTGCACAGTTGAGCAAAATAAGGAACATATTATTTGAAGCAATACCATAATTTTGAAATAATATTTATTATTTGGGAACTAAAAACATTCAAATAAAACTATCATAATTATTTACTCTCGTTCAATCTTAAAAAACTACCATACTTTTGTGTCATACTTTTTACAAAAAGTCACAACTCTTAATTTTTGTTATTATTACAAGACATACAACATAGTCCAGCAATTGTTCGACAATAAAAGCACACGAATTAAAGAAAACGTTTTTCCCATATTTAATAATAGTTTAGTAAAAATGTTAATATACTAATTTTTTACATTTTTTTGTTAAGATATATAAAATGCAAGAATAAATAATTTCTGTGAATAAATTTCAGAATTCAAAGAATTTCAAGAGACATAGTTAAATTTATAATCATAATAATTTGCCACAACGATTTTCTATCAAATTTTAATTCTTTTGGAGACAGAAGTGGACAGAGTATGAATTGAGACAAAATTATTTTTGAAGCTTTAAGGTGAATGTGATAGAGTTTATGTGATTTATGGTGCCAAAATTATGCATTCTCTTATTAATATTCAAATTTTAATTGCAAATATACAGTATGGTTAATATTTAATGAACTATGTTGTACAACTTCATTGTAACAGAACTTTTCATTTTGTTACTCTTAGGCAAACATGCCTTCAAAATTAAATTTAATATCTGTCTAAAATTTCATAATAAAGAGTAAAATAAAATAAATGATTATAAAAAATTAAAATGTATTTTATCCGAATTATAAATAAATTAAAACCACGCAATAAAAATAAAAAAATTAATACATTAAATTCAGAACAGGAAAATTTTAAATAAATAAAAATTCAATATTATATAAAAAAAAAATTACTATTATACCTTCATCCACTAAATGTTACATTGCAATTTTTTGCACACATTTTTGTAATCGAATTCAGAGAAAGTGTATTGCTTGTTAAAATATTTTAATGCTGTTTGTCTCAATTTTTTAAACTTTTGATTTTTTAACTCAAACAAAATAAACTTGTGTCATGCATAAAATATGTAGGAATTCCTGGTATTAATTCACGTGACACAATGCTCATGTGGCAATAAGTAACTATCTAAATTTTTTGTAAACAACCTCGGCAAGATCATAGTTTCTTTTAAATGAGTTGTTATTTATCTTTTAGTAGTAAATAAAATTCAAAACACAATGCCGCACTAAAGTTTTTTTAATCAATAACGAAAAGAAATCTTTACCACTTCTGTTGAATAAATTATTGTTAGTCTCCATTTGTTCTAAGATTTTTGTTAAAAAAAAAGTGTTTCATAAATGAATTCTGTGGAGGTAGAAAAATCGTGACATTTCGTAAACCACGATACACAACTCATAATAATTCAGAGTTGTTGACAGCAAGTATCTTTTACACCAACGATGTTAAAACTGTCATTTTTGTTGATTCTTTTCTGAGAAAGTACTTCTTTAGAATCTAGATTTTTTTTTTTTTTTTTTTTTGGTATTTTAAATATGTATTCTATGTTATATCGAATTTAGCTTTTTGGAAAATTGTTCACATGTATTTCTAAACTTTTTTTTCATTTAGAAGAAATTTGAAAATATTTGTATAGTAAAAATCTTCACATTAATAAAAAAACTATTAGTTAATTAAAAAAATTATTGAAAAATTAATTAAATTAAATTTAAAATAATTATTAAAACATTAATTAAATTAAATTAAATTGAAAATAATAATTAAACAATTAATTTAATTTAATTAAACTTACAATAATTATTAAAAAAATATTAATTTAAAATTCTTATTAAAAATTATAGTAAAAATCTTAACATTATTAAAACTTTCTAGTTTCATATGCGATGTCTTATTTCTTGAGTTCACTGTTTAATTCCTCATTGCACACTAACAATTTTACCTCTATGCTTAATTAAAAATTTTTTTAAAAAGTGTTTTGCTCCCTTTAATCAAGGTATATCCCTTTATAAGGTAATGTGGAGCAAAGTTTGTCAGATATTAGGTCTTATAACAATAAATAGTTACTAAAAATTATCCTTTTATGATATTTTTTTTATTTAAATATGCAAAAGAATGTATTCCATGTAAGACAGTATCATATTTCTTTTTCAAACGCCAAACTGTACAACATTGTTCATTATCTGATTTGAATTTTAGTTTTTACCAAATTAAATATTTTTTAAGCAGATATGGGCAACAGAAACTACTTAAAATTGGCTGCTTGACATTCAAAACTTGTATAGAAAAAGTTTCTTGATATTCATAAATTTTTAAAATAGTTTTATTTTCCCCTCTATGCTTACTTTTAAATTGAATTTTTTTAATAGTAATAAATTATTAGAAAGGTAATAAAATAGAGATTGTCTCTCTATAATGAATTTAAAATTGTATTTTTTTTTACCCTCTGATAATATGAATGAAATGATAAAATGATTGTTGTAATTTTGTAAACAAATGAGCAATATGAAGATGCTTTTAATAATTTATTCAAGAAACCCCGCTGATGATAGTAGTTAAATAGTTTTCTTCTTCAATACATTCTCCTGCAAACGGCAAACACAATATATTCATTTGCAAACAAATAACAATAAAATGAAAAAAAAATAATCGTTTTTAGTGAAATGGATTGCGCGTAAAGGTCATACATGGGTAATGAAATTATTAAAACTTCAAGGTCGTAGGATCCATTAATATATAGCAATTACAAATGATAATATGATTGCAATGCCGTAAACAAATGAACAATATGAAATTGTTTTTGATAATTTATTCAAGAAAACCCCACAGATGATATCAGTTAAATAGTTTTCTTCTTCAATACAAATCGTACTCAAATCAGTAATTAGGGAAATCTTTCTGGCGGCTAAGCGTGCTTGTATACTTAGACCTTCATTTATACAAATGAATATAAGATTCCTATAATATATTCAAACAGACATTTCCCAATTGTTGTTTCAGATCTACAGATGCTCAATTTTTTGGGGGTCTACCATGTCCCATATATGCACATTTGGCGAAGGGTCTGGTGATATTGCTGGCCATTGACACTCCTTTAAATGATTTTGTTTCTGTTGCGGTATTTAAGCTGGACGTTAAAATGTGGCATAGCTGGAAACCACCTCAGCATGGAGCCGGGAGCTTGCGGAAGGTTCCCTGTGTGATATGGAAATATCTGTAACCTATTGGATGGTGGACAATGATGCTGTTGCGAGTTTCGTGTTGTCATTTAATCGAGGATTTCCCTACAGCAGCAACATTAGTCGATCTCGCTCCACCATTTGAACCATATGGACACTACTACGTCCATATGGTACAAGTGATAGGCTATTGCTCGATATGATCTGCTAGTTTCGCGTATCCATTAATACGATCAGGCCCGAAGCTATCCTATTGGCTAAAAGGTCTTTGAAAAAGTCATAATGTCATTATTAGTTATTTCTTCATTTAACCGTAACCCTGACAATGAAAAAAAAAAACATAAGGCTTCAAGAGTTGTTATCTTCTTTAAGTGATGTTGGTTACATAGTAAAAAAGCGAACTGTAGCATGTTTTTCAATCAGGGTGATTTTTTAAAACAATAAAAAAAAACAAAAAAAAAACTTACATATAAGCATATGTAGGATATTATCTTGCCTATTAAGCATATGCAAGATTAAATTTCAAACTTTGAACAGACAGCTGCCCTAACAGTTAAAATCCCACTTTCTCGCTGATTTTCTCTATAACATAAAACTATTTATGGCAAACATCCACCATAACGACGGTCAACTAGGGCTTGATGTTACAATTTACAAGTCAAAACAGAGTAACATCAAGCCCTAGCCAGGTATCACACGCGTTATGACAGAAGTTAATATTTATTGGCCATAATCAGAACAATTTACTAGTTTACATACTATGTGTAAAGAAACCTTGATACTAAATTTTGACATAATCGAATTATTTTATAGGTTAGAACAAAAGATCTAGCGAAAATTTCATAATTTCGAGTATTAGCATTATTACAAAAATTCAAGATATTTCGAATTAATTTTACGTGAGTTTATTTCAATATCTTCGTCGTAAGACTGATGTAACTGAACTTTTGTTGTAATAATTGTATATTTTCTTTAAGTTCTGTGAATTTATTGTAGATTTTGTAAAAAGTATGTTTATTTACATAGATTAGAAAATCCAATTCTACTCTTGCGTCTATTAAAAATATGCTGCGAGTATCCAATAACAGAACTGTCAAATTTATGTATTATCATCATACTTTATTTACTATCATCCGATATTGAAAATAATTTTCTTCTAATAAAATAATCATAATTATTATTTTATATCTATTTCAGTATAAAAGGTGGAATCAATAACACATTTATTTCTTTTTAAATGTCACCACTAAATATTACTCGGTGTTGGCCAATTTAAATGCCTGAAAAGTGAATTTAATCCAAAAAAATATCAATGGACAGTAGAAAGAAATTTAGGATGAAATTTTAAGAAAGTTTGGTCAACAAAATAACATTAAACTGAAAATTTCATTAGTCTAGGAGTTGGAAAGCTTAATAACAGCTCTTCTCTAACTGACACTTTGGCTTGGTACACTAGGCAAAATAGTTTTAATATAGAAGCAAAATTAAAATATAAAATTCTTTATAAGCCTTTTTTTTTAATATCTAGTTTTTAAATGACAGACAAAAATAAAAAAAGTGCATTTTTTTCCCTATAGAGTCAACATAACAGTTAAGAAAGTTGTATATTTTATTAGAATAAAATATTCATGTAACAATTCCTCACTGATAGAATTTTTTTAATTTGAAAAAAAAATTATTTATTTTATTTTTTTTCAAAAATAAATAAAAATAATGCTTATAATGTTTATTTGTTATTATAAATTTAATCGTCTATATTAGGTAATATTTGAAATGTTCAAAAAAATATATTTAAAAACAAATACAAATCTAAAAACTTCTAAAATTTACCATTCCCATCATTGGAATAATACATTGGGAAATGAACCTTGGAATAATTTCTTGGGAAACAAATAAAAACTAGATATGGATTTAATTATTCCTGGGCAAAATAATTTTAATATAGTAGCAAAATTAAAATATAAAATACTTTAACAACTGGATATTAAAAAAAGTAAAATAAACGACTGACAAAAATTAAGAAAGTACATTTCATTCACTACAGCATAACATATTGCTTTGTGCAATACGAATATAATATATGAAATCATTGGTTTTTAGATTTAAAATACTTTATATTATCATTAATACAGAAATTAAATACTATTTAAAAATAGTAAATACATTAATTTTAATGTAAAAATGTCTCATTGATGGCATTCGAATTTTTTTAATGTGAAAAAAAATTATTTATTTTATTTATTTATTTTCAATAAACATCCGCATGCTACTGATAACAGAAACACGTATATAATTAATTTTTTCTGTTTAATGAACGTAGGAAAGTATAAAAAATAATGCTTATAAAGTTATTTTTTTATTAGGCAATATTTGAAATGTTAAAAAAATACATTTAATAACAAATACAAACCTAAAAACTTCGAAAGACCTAGAGCTATCTACGATGCGACGTTTGAGTTCTTCCCACGTCTAAAAGGAATTCGTGGAACTCAAAATGACCGAAATGGCTAAATTGCAAATCTGAGGTGTCTATTTGGCTCCTTAAATTTTCATTTATTGCTACGATGTGCAAAACTAACAAAAATACTGGCTATCGTAATTTTTTTCCCAAATGATATCTAAAATTCTTAAGTAGTTAATGTTTTCATTTCTAATGTATTTATTTTAAATGCAAAATTTAATTTTTTTTTCATTAATGCACTGACCGTCCACGGGAAACGTGTTACGGACTCCTAATTGTACCTGAGTAACTAAACTTACTTCTTTCTTTTTATTATTTAACTTAATAGCGTAAATTTTCTTTTTTTATCTAAATTCACAATGTAATTTTAATACAGTAAAATTAACTATATTAATGATTATGTGGAGGTTTTCGGGGTATATTTACTCCAAAAAAGGTACTTCCGTTTCCGTAAAAACTTCGAAAATGTACCATGCCAACTAAGAAAATTTTAAAAACAAAACAAAACAAAATGCTCAGCCATTTATGTATTTAAATTTATTTGAAAATGGAAATAATAAAAACTGATATTTTTTAATTACTAACTTTTAAAAAGTTTTATTTTAATTTTATTGCTTATTTCCTATCATAATTATACTTCTTCTTAAATTAAAAAAAATACTTGTTATTCATTTTGAGAATCTTTGATATGTATCTGAAAAAAATATAATAAGTTCCAAAAATAATCAAAATTTATCTTTGAAGAAATTTTTGAGTTATGATCTCTCAAACCATATTCTTTTATATCTAATTATTTATGTTTTTGTGTGAATATTACGTATATGTAGAAATAAATCCTAAATATCTCAGACTTCAGTTATATATACACAGTCTATACAATTTATTTTATGTAATATTGGATTTCTTATATATACGCCATTATAGGGGGGGAAAAATCTCTAGCAAAATTGTCTGCTACTGAAAATGTCGACTTTTAATTTTGATAGATTAGTTTTATTAAACTTGTATGAAATTTTTTTTCTTATCCCATTTGGTAGACATCAACATCTAGACCAAATGCAAGAACCCGTATGGTTCTCATGAAAGGAGGAAAAGAGGGGAGGGGGCAGCTTATGTTGTGATAGAGCACCCGAAATTAGAAGTTTAATTTGTCCATGAAGCTGAAAAGGGAGGGCAGAGCCTTCCGGGAGGACTTTTAGGGGGAAACTACCCCGCATTAGCATATCGTATGGGAAAAACCAGGAGAACTCCCACCACGTAGTCCGACTAACGAAGCAAGATGCTGAACATCACAAACATCATCGAGTGTCCTCGTGAAACGGTGTCTACAACAAAGCTGCCAGGGGATGGAATCTCAGCCCTAAAGCTCACCAACGCCGCACGTTGCCACTGAGCCACGAGTCGAGCTTGAATATATTTAATGCAGCTTCAAATTAAATTACTCTATATGTTTCTTGCCGATATTATAATTCCAGAACCTTACGTTTCGCTAACTATATAGCAATATTATTTCTGACTGAGAGATATGGCAGTATTACTTCCCGGATGAATTTGGCACAACGCATGTCAATGCCATTCTGCATTTGCACATCACATTGAAGAAAAACCGAAAAACTCCTACTTTGAAACCCAAGTTGAAATGTAATGCTACTAGACACCTCCTTAGCCGCTCAATTTCAAAAAGATTTTAAAATTCTAAAGAGACTTTATGGGCACTATGTAGTTATTTAGTAGGCAACTCTGTGATTAGTTTTTCATCTTTTCTTGTATATAGACATCTCATTTTGTAATAGGTTTTACATATGACTTTTTATTTTACAAAAGCAAATAAAAAGTCAGATATGTAAAACCTATTACAAAAGGAAATGTATATATTTAAGTTATTTTGCCTCATTTAATATCTAATTTAATACACTTCTTTATGGAACGCCATGAGTTGCACGAAACACATCAAGATAGGTTTCTTGCCCCGTTCACTGTAGCATATAACAGGTGGGCTGAAAAGTTCACAGGCTGACACATGACACATAGCCCACATGTTCATCACGTGCAGTCCACTCGGCTGACTGTCGATTGGACTCCGGTGTGAAATGATGGAGCCATGTTTCATCCGTCACATATCGACGCAAAAATTCGGGTTTATTACGATTGAACAGCTCCAAGCACTGCTTAGAATCATCCATTCGTTGTTGTTTTGTGTCGATTGTGAGCTCGCGCGGCACCCACTTTGAACAGAGCTTTCGCATATCCAAATATTCATTCACGAACACGTTCCTTTGATATCTTTAGGGTCTCAGCTGTCTCAGTCAACTTCACTTTACGGTTATCTGAAATTATTTTGTGAACTTTTTGGATGTTTTCGTCCGTAACAGCCTCTTTGGGGCGTCCACTGCGTGCATCGTTCCTCGGTGCTGATTTCGCCTCGTTTAAATTTAGCAAACCCCTTCTCTACGGTTGATTTTCCTGGTGCAAAGTCCGAATAATGTTTATCGAGTCAAGCCTTGGCTTCAATAGTATTTTTTTTTCGCCCATAAGCAATGATTTAATTAACACACGAAATTCCTTTTTATCCATTTTTTCAAAGTAGCAAAAGTTGCTTCACTAAAAATGCTACAACTCACATACTAATAGTGCAACGGCTGTCAAATTTATACACGAGTCTTTTGAAGGTTAGGGCTAACTAAAAATCATATGGATTTAATACTAGTAGAGCCATGTATGTGTCAGCCTATGAACATTTCAGCCGACCTGTTACTGATCAATGGTGACAATGCCATCCTCTGATTAATTAGTCATGTCCATTACCTTTATTTGATACCAAATGTTTTCAACATAAGGGAAGGGGAATGATATCTGGTGTTCTGTATTGTGTTAAAGTTATCAAGCATCGAATAAAGGTGCGATACAGGAATAATTCAACCTGAGGATGGCATTGCCAATATTGATGAGGGCATGCTACGACGAAAATGGTAAGAAACCCATCTTTATGTCCTCGTGCAACTCATGGTACCCCATATAGAGATGTGTTAAACCCGTTGAAAGATATTTTATGGACACATTGTTTTCACGAATAATATGTGCATCAGATTTGGTTAGGTTTGTCGCCCTGCGGTCATTTTCTACACACTTTGGGCTAATTAGAGCGGGATCTACTGTTTAACGTGGATTCCAAACCACTCACAAACATCCATGCCACCGCCAGGATTCGAAACTGAAGCATCAACGGCCAGAGCGCTAGCCAATTGGCCACCAGGCCACTCTGTATATCAGAAGATTCCCAAATAAAATATTACTAGAATAAAATGTACATAATTATATTTTTAAAATATGCGATACCTATCATAAGGTACTTAAAACATACATACTGAATATTTTCAATTTCCAACTATGCAAGTACAAATCATTTAAATAAAGGGTAATAAAGGGTTTTAAATAAAGGGTTCCAAACTCAATTAAATTGGAAAATCCCTTAAGTGAAATATATGAAGCCTTCTTAATAACTATTAATTTTTCATTGAAAGAGAAACGTTTAATTGGATTATCTGTAAAATTTAGGATATTCATGGTCCATTATATTAATGTAAGCATTCAAACAATTTGCGTATTTCTTTAATAATATCTGTTATTTTAAATAATTATTATTCTAAATGCAATAAACTTTTATAGTTATTTAAAAAAATTTTAATTTAATTTAATTCAATACTTCAATTCTATCCTCACTCTAAAATTAAAATGTAAGCAATAATTTCTTATTCGCTTTTCTTATTCAATTTAGGAATCAAATGAATAAAAAGAAAATTACTCTCCTTATTTTAAAAAAAAAGTATATTTTTAAGAAATGCTGAATATTTTTTTTAATAAAAAGCTTTACCTTAAACAAAATATATTGAAAACATTGTGGACACGATTTTCGTTGTAACACAAAAAATTCTTTGTCAACACTTTTTTAATTTTACTACGAGCAAGAAACTTTTCGAAACTTCGATACGTAATTTTAGCCCCTTTTTCGGAATGCAAAGCTCTCTCGTTTAGAGGAAACTCTCTCAAAAGATTTCAAAATAACCTCTTTGGAACCTAAGTAGTTAGAACGGCGTGGAATCCCCCATCAAACGATTTCAAATCAGTCGCCAGACGTCGCTGCCACTGTTCCAAAAACGAACAATTCTATCTTCTCTATTTATCGTCTGCCTGCCGGCCGACAATGCACCGCGATGAGCCCTATCTGTGGTGAAATGTGTCCCACCGAATAATAATAAACGTCTTCGTCAAGAAAGCTGCAGACGATTCTGTTCTTATCGTTCCATGTTCTGTTGGGTGCGTGATTCATAGTTTCGAACAACTTTATTCGATTTTGGAAAAGTTTTCGCGAGTTTGGAAAAGTTTCGAATTATTTTATTTCGATTTTAAACTTGTATTGTAATGATCAGAAATGCTTCAATTGCATTGAAAAAATTCAGGAGGTTTACCATTTAAATTTGAAGTTGGCTGAAAAAGCACTTGAAGTAGGTAATATTTTAAAATATTTAATAAAAAACATATTTATTTTTGGAAATAAAATAAATTTCTCGGTTTTAAGTATCAGTAATCTAAAAAAATATTTTTTTGAGGAAAAAATGTATTCCTTTATATCAAAATAATTATTCAAAATTAGTTTATTTAACAATGAATTTAATAAATATTAAAAATCTGATGATATTTAAAAAAATATTTAAATTTTAACTCCCTAAAATATTTGTTAGTTTAATAGCGATATTTTATAATAGATTATTATCCATTTAATTCACGCTTTCATAGAAATAATTAATCAGTTTTTAATTTCCTGTTTTCTAATTTTTAAAATAAAACCTAATTTTTTGTGAAATAATCAACTATTTTTCAAAATAATGTCATTTAATGCCATCAACCTAATCTGATTTAAAAGTTTATTTTTTATTGAGTCATAAAAATGGCAATTGAAAAATAAAAATCGAAAGCACTAGAAGAAAAGGTTTTTTAATGCGTTTGGCGTGGGCATCATAACAGCGAATTGAAGGATGAATAAGCTCATAAATCTGGCTTCAATGGCTGGAGTCTATTCCTCAAAAACTGTGGTCGCGTTAAAATAACCGTCATGAATCTGGAATATACGTCGAACAAAAACACAACAATGAAGTCGTAAACTTGAAGTTGACGATTTACGCCGTCATGGTTAATTATCCAATTTAGGGAAAATGCGGCACTTTCTTGGCTTTCTGTGAAATTGTCCGTTTCCAGGAAAAATGCGCTTGCATAAGTTTCCAGCGAATTATTTGAATTATTATATTCTTTATTTACTTTTCGTGGTAGATGTTATCGCTTTAAGCGATCATAATTTAAGTGGTTCTTCCGCTTTGAAGAATTCTGAAATAAAAATTAAAAATTTCGAAACGGATGTACCAATTGGAAATCTAAAGAGGAACCTATTTAAATTAAGTGATAAATCTTCCTTAAAACTCGTTCCAAAATTTTTACTGAGGGAATTAAGTATGATTTCCTTTTGCAAATCGGAAGATAAAACAATTTTTAAATTACTGGAAGTTGCTTCAACTTTTAATTGCGATAAATTTCAAAGGCATTCATTAAATCCACTCGAGATAAAGACAAGCCAAAAGTTGGAAAAAGCAAACTGTAAACTCCTGGATTACTTCAAAGATGTGACAAGTAGTTTAAACCATAATTTAAATTTTTCTGATAATGGAATCACCATTAAACCACTCAACAGACCAGTACGGAATACAGGACCTCTATCTGTATCGGAACACAGTCCGTCAAACACGAGTCCTTCGAATTTAGACGTAAAAAAAGAACAATACGTTTTGTCAAAAGACCGTAACGGTATTGAGAACTTGAAATCTTTAGCATTATTTCCAATAACTCTGGTACCAAAGGAATTTCCTGGCAAAGAACAGAACGTTACTGTGGAACCGACACCCATCCACGATGTTCCAACACTTGTTGCGAACGATTCTCTGGCAGACTGGAACCTCACAGAACGCTGGAACGACACATTCTGCAATCATTCCACTAACCACGCACCGACGTTTCACACTCACACTCTAGTCAAAGGAGTGGTTCTTCTGAATTTGGGCGTCTTAGCATGCGTGGGAAATGTCGCAACCTTGGGTTCTATAATAAGACGCGGCCGACAGCATTCTTCAACCGTGTACTTGCTGCTGGTGCATCTGTCTGTGTCTGATTTGTTCGTTACGTGCTTTTGCATCATTGGGGAAGGATTCTGGACCCTGACTGTGGAATGGTACGGAGGAAACTTCCTGTGCAAAGTCTTCAAGTTCTTGCAGATGTTCTCGCTCTACCTGTCGACTTTTACTCTGGTGGTGATAGGATTTGACAGGCTGTGCGCCGTGCGCTTTCCCATGAGACGCATCAAAGCACGAATGCAGGTGCACAAAGCTGTCATTGCTGCGTGGGTACTCAGCGCTGTACTGTCTGCTCCTCAGGTAAGAAGATTATTCTTTTTCAGATTTGTTTAGAACAGGTGTAAAAAACTAATTCAAATTTTAATGTTTTTAACACTTTCTGACTTCTTAATACTAATAGTTCCAGTCTTTTTAACAATAATAGTTCTAGTTTTTAACATAATAGACTTAAAGTCTATTAATTCCGAATGGATAATATCTACATCTTTATTCAAGGTATAATATCTATATTTCCAATAAATACATAATATCTACAAAAATAAGATAGTTTTGTTTTTAATTTAAAAAAAATAATAATAAAACTATGTTATTTGTGTACATAAATATGTCTTGATTGGTAGATAATAAATGATATATAATATGCATATAAGTTCGTATGCTAAAGATGTTATTATGCTTTTATAAACAAATTAAATTTTTATTTAATGAGTACAATGTGCCATTGGCACGAAATCAAGACGAATAATTTTTTTCAGACTTGTTTAGAACAGGTTTAAAAATTAATTCAAATTTTAATGCTTTAACACTTTTTGGTTTAAGTCTATTAATTCCGAATGGATAATATCTATGCTTTAAAAATTAAAAATAAAACTATGTTATTTGGGTACATAAATACATCTTGATTGAAAGGTAATAAATGATAACATGCATATAGGTTTGTATGCTAACGAAATGTTATTAATTATGTTTTTACGAACAAATTAAATTTTTATTTAATGAGTACAATGTGCCATTAATTTGAAATCAATATTAATTATTTTTTTTCAGATTTGTGTAAAACAGTCGTAAAAAATTAATTCAAATGTTTAACATTTTTAACGCTTTCTGGTTTAAGTCTATTAGTTCCGAATGGTTATATCTATATTTTAAGAAATAAAAACAAAACTATGTTATCTGTGTACAAAAATAAGTCTTGACTGAAATATAATAAATGATATATGATATACATATACGTTTGTATGCTAAGGAAATGTTATTTTATATGTTTATATAAATAGTATATTTTGTGCTTTTATGAACAAATTAAATACTTATTTAATGAGAAAAATATTCCAATAAAATTAAATCACCGATAATATTATATTCTGGAATTGTCATCTAATACATTTTTATATTTTTATAATCAATAAAAAAAAAGAAACAATTTCATAACAAGAAAGGGAAAAAAACTAGAATAAACATTTTCGTTTTTTAAATAAATTTTAATGAAATATCTTTTCAATTTTTTTGCCGTTAAAATGTTATGAAATTAATAAAAATGTAAATTTAAATACATTTGTAGAGAAATAATATATATATTTTTTTATGCAAAGATGTTATTGAAAAGTTTTATTACTGCTTTGATAAACTTTTAAGCGTATTTCAGTTTTTCCTACTTTTTTATTTGTAATCAAATTATGATTTAATATTAATGGAAAAAAAATTGATTACCCTCAAGGGAAATTAAATATTCATTTTTATTCGTTGCATTTAATTTTTCTCACATTGTTACTTTTACGAAAGGCCATTAAATTTTTAATACATTAATAAATTAAATTTCATTTCATTTCAAACTCCGTCTAAACGAAATTCATTTCTTAAAAAAAAAAAGAATTTTACAATATTCTTTCGAAAGAAAATGATAAAACAGCATTAAAAATTCAAGAATCTTATTTATTTCATCATCATATGAAATAAATAAGATTACCTTGAATTTCTAACATATTTAAGTTAATAAGTATTCATACATTCATAATCAAATAACTATATGGAAAAATTAAAATGTGTTTATATTAAACACATTTTAATATCTTGAAATTATATTAAGGATTTATTATCTTTTATTCTATTTTTATTATATTATTATAATATAATATTCAAAAATTGTTTATTATATTTTTTCCTATATTTTTGTTTTATTATCTTTTCAATATATTGCTAAGAATCTCCTTTTTTATTTGTTTTTGTAATTTTTTTAAAAATTCTTATCAAGATATAGACGCTTATTTGAAATAATGCCATGGGATAAATGAAATAACTGTGGTTAAAAACGGCTTTCGTTTTAAAGCATTTATCACATATTTTTGTATGATCTTAATATACATAACTTTTTTGATATAGAAAGAAATCGGGGTTTTTTTTACGTGATAGGATATATGGATAATTATTGTTTATTTTTACATCGATTTTTTGAGCTTGATGTTCGGTTATTATCAACAATTTTATTCCACATTTTTAATGGGGTTCTAAATTTGCATTCGTTGGTTTTTGGATTACGATTTTATCTTTGTAAAATTTTTAGACTTCTTATTTCACACATTTAGTTTAAATACTTTATTATATGAATCTTATAATAAATATAAAAAGATAATAAAATTTATTTAGAATAGTTATAAAGTATTCCGTAACAAATGATCTTGATGTTAATATAAACGATTATTTCACGTGCTCATTTTTATATTATGTACATAAAAAGTTTTAAGAAATTATAAATTAATTCAGTATATGTAATGTAACGCAAATTTCAATCTTGAAGTTGTTTGTAAGTCATAAAAGATTCATTTAAAATTTTCTAGTTCAAGGACATGCAATCATTTGAAAAATAAATTGTCTGTTATTAAGATATCTTCCACCTGCAAAAAGCTATTATTATTTGCTTGGTGTTTAAACTAATAAGAAGGCTTATTTTCTGAGTGTTTGGTTAGAATTAAGATTCATTATTACAATAATAAAAATATCAATACAATAACATTATATTATCATATAATATGGTAATGCCTGATTAATAATATTATATAAAGTGTGATTTTAATTAAAGTCCCACTTTCAAAATGCTGTAAAACAAGTAATATAAAAAAGAAATTTTTTAAGTCAATTCCTACATTTTTTCACTATATTACAGAAAGTCCTTTATAACTAATTTTTATTCATTTTTTTAAGTTTATCTGATGCCATCTATTCGTAGATATAGGCAACTTAAATCTAAAAAAATTTAAATTAATTAATTAAATTTAATTAATATCTGAAAAAACTGTATTAACATCCAGTGTCATCCACTACAAGTTTAAAAAAAATGTATTTGAACTTGAGTGGATCAATAAAAAGTATTTTATTAACGATTGAAAATTTGAACAAGATATATATAAGGCGAGTGTGAGCTGATAGAAGGAATTGAAAAAAGAAACAGCAATTAGTTCAAATTTGAATGGAAGATACTTGAAGAAGGGGGAAACGGCACGGCAACAAAAAAAAAATTCAAACTTTATTAGCAGATGGCACTGTAAGCGGCATAAAGAAAGTGAATTCGGCTACCAGTGATATTTTGAATCGAAATTACAACTTATTTGGCATGAGTTGCACATTAAACCAACTCTAGTGTTTAAAGTGCTTGATTGTTTCGGTTTTTTGACGGAAAAAATTGACTTACAAGTCATTCAACAGTTGTGGCACTGTTAGTGGAAAGCCCATCCACCACTGCAAAGTCATACCCATTTGGATGGGAAAAATCGGTGTAACTTTTTTTCATGCCGTACCGTTTCCCCCCTTCTTCAAGTATCTTCTGCTCACATTTGAACTCATTTTGACGAGTGGTTCTTTTTTTACAGCATTTTGAAAGTGGAAAGCACTTTAATTATAATTACCCTGGGCAACAATAATATTGCAATAAATAATTTGATTTACATAACAGACTATTTAATCTTTTAAAAATTTTATTTCCCTTTTTTAATAATAAAACTATAATTATTATTTATTTATGTAATGTAATATTAGTAAATTCCATTTTCATTTAGAATTTTTATGGCCAACAGAGGAACTCCAAAATGGCGCAGGTGTCCTTTCGTACCTTATTCGTAGTGTAATATTATACTCGATATAACATTTTTTCGGAAGTCTATTCCGTCTGCTTTTCGAATACCTGTGGAATAATTTTCTTTCGGGTTTCGATAAATCGATCGTTATGAGCAATTTTTTGCTCCACGATAAATATTTTTTTGATAAACCGTTAATAAAAACTTACTGTCTATCACAGTTATACGTTATTTTTTTACCTATTCAGAAAAGCATTCTTTTAAAAATTTTACAGATGTTTACACAATAAACTTATTGTTCTAAAATTTTATATTTCTAAATAAAATTTCTTTCAAAGATCTTATTTTAGCTATTATAACTATGCTTATTATAAATAAATTGATAATAACATATAATTGATATTAAATATCAATAATAATTAATAATAAATAAAATAAAAAATAATATTAATAATTAATAAAATATCAATTTAATATTATAATTAAATTGATATTATAATTAAATTATTAATTATTATTAATAGATAAAAATCAATAAAATTTAAAAATAATAATTAAATTGTATCAATATACTACTGTGCCCAAAAAGTAAAAAAAAATTACTTTTTTTTCAGAACTCTTTATTTAATCTTCCAAATTTATTTCATCGCCTTCAAAGTAATCCCCTCCAGATACAATGCACTTATTCCAACGTTTTTTGCAATCCTCAATGAATGCTAAAAAATCATCGGCAGGGATGGTCTTCAAAGCGCGCGCCGATTCACGTTGAATCTCTTCAATCGACTCAAAACGGTGTCCCCGGAGTGGTCTTTTGAGATTAGGGAATAGCCAAAAGTCGCACGGTGCTAAATCAGATGATTACGGGGACTGTGAAACGGCATGGGTTTAATTTGTGCAGATCATATGTTTAATTTTTAAAAGGTCACGAAGAATCAATGCAGTGTGAGCTGGCGCATTCAGTGCTTTCGGTACCAATCGACATTTCACGTGCTTGAGGCCCAAAATGGAATTGACCGTTCCTTTTATATGCTCGTGTGTTGCAACAATTATCACCAATTATTTACCTTTCATACAAATAAAAAAAAAAACTTTTTTATCTAAGTAATATTTTTTTTCTTCACTTCTGATCCCTGCACCTAGTGCTAGGTAGCAGTCAGAACAGTAAGAGTGAAACATTAGTGAACATCGTGCATAGGTGCGAAGGACCTCAAGCATGGTCATAGAAATCAGTAATTTCCGACAGGACTTCAAAAAGGAACTTCCCCCTCATTTGCGTGTCTTAGCGGTGAAAGCCCCATAAATTACCACCAAGCAACTTGATAATCAATGCGTGGTGTTCTATACACTGTCACAACCATCATCGAATCTGCTCTTATCTGAAAGCAGTGGCTAAAACAATGCCATCAGGTGATTCAGACCTCAGTGTTCTTGCATTCTATCTACGCCTGCTGCCACTGGGCATTAACAAATATTAATAACGTTCAAACTATCAATAATTGCAAAAATATCTAACACTATTCAAACTATCAATAATAACAATGATATGTAGTAATATTTAAACTATCCCTAATTACTGGATTATCTAATAATATTCAAACAATCAATAATTACAAAAATATCTAATAATATTCAAACTATCAATGATTACAAATATATTTACTATATTTAAACTATCGATAATAACAAATATATCTATTAATATTCAAACTATTGATCAATACAAGAATATCTAATAATATTCAAACTATCGATAGTTACAAGAATATCTAATAATATCCAAACTATCTATCATAATATCTAATAATATTTAAACAATAAATAATTACAAAAATACCTATTAATATTCAAACTATGGAAAATTACAAAAAAATACCCTAATTAAAATCAAACAATTACTTAGGTAATTGGAAGAGCAATTCGCTCCATATGGCTATGATTGAATTACAGGATAATATTTCAAATGGAGCAATTCTTCATAGTTTATTCTATTCTCAATAGTTCTAATATACGCTTCAATGCATTTGACTACCTCAGAAATCGAGTTAGGATGTTCCTTTACTTAAGGACATTGTTCCTCTATTACAATTCCTTGGAAGATAAACGCCTTCCTTTATTTAAGTATCCTTCGAGAGATTGATTCTGGATGGCTGTAATAAAATCAGTTTTGAAAGCAACGTTACTTCGGTCCATAAAAGCAAAAGGGCTAAATTTAAATTCAGATCATTACCACAATTAGAAATAGAGGTAAAAATCAATAATAAAATTATATGCTTATTTTTGTCTAAAGAAATAATTTGTATTAATTTTTTTTTCAATTGACATTGAATTCTAGTATCTTTATGCAATAATGTTTTTTTTCTAATACCACTGGCAAACACTTAGACAGTTGTCATTTATGCTTAAGGCAAGCGCTGCACAGACGTTACTCACTTACCACTACTCAGTAGGTGTGTGTAGTTTGAAGATAAGCTACGGACGCTGAGTAACAGTACCCCCGCAATGCGCTACGATCCTGTTAGATCGGGACCTACGGTTTAAAGTGGATTCCGAACCACTACACACATCCATGGCACCGCCGGGACTCGAACCCGAAACCTGTGGTACCCAGCGCCAGACACTCGGATATCAGGCCTCTTTATACAATACATAAAAACTGGATTTTAAAATCTGTTTCTTTAATTTCTAATTTCAGTTTATTAAAATCATTCAAACAATACAAGAGTGCGATTTAATCAATTAAATAGATTTAAATATAAAAGAAGAAGCTGAAAATTTCCGTTGAAATTCTAAAGGTTTAAAAGAGTAAAAATAATTTTAATAACGGAAATCGTTTAGTGAAATATTTTTAAAGTCTCTTCAAGGCCTTATAATAAAATATATCTCCACTTTTGTATCAATAATAAGAGATAGGTTTTAAAATAATCAAAACTTTTATAAAAAATTTATAAATTTTTATAAAATTTTTATTATTTTAAAACCTATCTCCTATTATTAATTATTGAGTTTTTTTTTACCAAAAAAATAACGGTTGGAAAACATCATCATTTGATAGAAAAGAATGTAATATTTTTTGTAAAATTTTTTATGTAGCACTTTCTTTAATAAGTTTAAATGTTAAATCTTAATGGACATAAATATTTAATTTTTGTTATTATTTCTTATTTATCAATTGTAATTCATAAGAAATTTTTTAATTAATATATAACGTTTATGTTATCAATTTAAAAAAAAATACACATATAAAATTTGTTAAAAATGTTTTTAATTATATTCTTAATTTCAACAAAATATACAATATGTTTTACGATCTCGAATCTTGGTTTAGTGGTAACGTACGCCGCAGGTGAACGTTAGGGCTGAGGTTCAATTCGCTGGCTGCTTTGTTGTAAATACTTTCAAAAGACGAAGAGACTGGATGGCGTTTGGGATGTTCAACATCTTGCCTCGTGAATCGAATCGAACCGAGTTTCCGTAGTTTCTTCGAGTTTTCTCTCATACAATTCGCAGATGCGGGGTAGTTCCGCCTGAAAGTCCTCCCGGAACTGCCCTCCTTCTTCAGCGGCAAGGAGCCCAGATTTCTACCTAGGGGTCCTCCCTCACAAAAGATTCTGCCCCCCTTCCTCTCCTTCCGTGAGGCCACATTGGTTCTGGACTTGGTCTAGATGTTGATGTCTACTAGCGTGATAAGGAAAAAAAAACCGTTTTACGGATTATGACTGATTGAAAATTTATCGATGGCCAACGCGTTCTTATCAGCAAATTCAATAAACAATTACAATTTCAAAGAAAATAGCATTTTTCTCAGTATTGAATCTCAGTATTTTTTTTTTTAAATAAATATTAGCCTTATCTAAAAGATCATGCCAATTTAATTGGAGAAATATCTTTATATCTATCATCAGCAAAACCGGCTAATAAAAGTTCGTAACTAATGAATATCAGAACTGATGTCATTTCAATATTTAAAATAAATATTAATTTCACAACTTTTTAATTGCTGGTAAAAAAAATTATTAATTTCAATGTTGTTATAAAGTTGCCATTTAAAAATAATATCAATGTTGCCAGTAAAAAGAAACGTAATTTAAAATGTTATAAACGAATTCCATTTCTGAAATGGATGCAAACAGCAATAATATTAAAAATAAGAATAAAAACTTTTTGCCTTTACTACAATTGTTCAAATTTTCTAGTGATTGTAACAATATCCCCAAAAACAGAACATTTTGTATTGAAATCATAATTTTATATCCTTCAAAATTATCTGGAAATAAAAGTTAAAACCACATTATTTCATATCATCAACCTTGATATTTTCAATTCAATATTTGCATGCATCCTTCAGAAGCAGCAAAAACTCAACGGTGATGTACAAATCCCCCAGACACTCAAATGAATACCAAACATGGAAAAGGGCAGAAAAATAAATTTATTCCTCCTGATATGACTTTCTTTTTTATCTTGTTGAGAGGCAGGATTTATTTTTTCATCCGAGAAACGTTCATTAGGACTTTGGGAAATATTTATTAAGTATAAAGTCTTTAAATCGACAATATATTTGATATGTTTTATAGAGATTTTATGTTTTGTCTATTTGTCGCATTTTGTGATTACATGTTGCGTAAGTTGTTTAGCAGATAAAAATAGAGAGTTTATGACTTGTTCTCTCAGCAGTTTTAACTGTTTTAATTTATAATTTTAACTAATAAATACAAAATGTATTTATATCATGTTATTTATGGGCATACAATTATATATTTGAGGCCGAGTGGCTATCACTCTGGCTATCGATACCACAGAGGTAACGATCACTCTGGCTATCGGTACCGATTTCGAGTCGCGGCGGTGCCATGGATGTTTGTAGTGGTTCGGAATTATCTTTAAACCGTAGGTCCCGGCCTAATATGACCGTAGAGCGTTGTAGGGGCAATGTTATTTGTGTCATTAGCCTATCTTCAAGCTACATGTGCCCCCTGTGTAGTACTAAATGAGTAATATCAGCGTAGCTCTTGCTTATGACATAAAAATATCTTTATTGCTATGCATTAAAACAACAACAACAGAATTATATATTTTAATAAACCTACTTAAAATAGATAACTGATGGTGAGCTTGGTAACATGTTTTGATTTTATATGTCTGACTAAAGAGACGTTCTCTAAGACAAGTTCCAGATACTTTTTACATTCTATGTAAAAAGTATCCGGAATTGTTAAATGAAACACGAGAAAATCAATTAAACTTTAAGAATTTATGTTGCTACTTTCAAAGTAGGCCCCATCGAATATAAAACACTGCTATGAAAGCGCAGGGTTTTTTTTCTTTCTAATGCAGCGGGCAAACAGTTAGGCAGCTTGGTCTTGGATGCCTTAAGGCAAGCACTGCACAGACGTTACTCACTTTGCATTACCCAGGGGGCGAAGCCACGGACGCGGAGTAAAAATGCCCCCGCAACACTCTACGATCCTATTAGACCGGGACCTACGGTTTCAAGTGGATTCCGAACCACTACAAACATCCATCGCACCACCGGGACTCGAACCCGAAAAATGTGATACCGAGCGCCACAGCGTTAGCCACTCGGCCATTCAGGCCCCCGAAAGCGCAGGGGTCTAATCCACCTTTCATAGGCTGATGTATGGCCTTCAGTTCCTTCAGGAAATTTTCTTTTAAGGTCTTCGTCGTCTTCCTCGAAGTGATCACTTTAACTCTGAGAGCAGGAAAAAGCCACCTGGTGCCATATCAGTGAATAGGGTGCTTGGTTCGACGGTATCCTTTGAGATTTTGAAGGTGGAGTCAGTAGTAGCCAGGGAAATCATGTCTTCTGATATTTACTTTCAAGGCTCTTTTGAACAAAATTGAGCTCTTTTTTAAACCAGTATGGCGACGCATTTCATGCCCAAAACATCAATCATAATGCTATAAACTTATTTAAAAGATCATCATTACTTCAATCAACTCTCTAAATAAATGAGTGGCCTGAAGGCCAATTGGCTAGCGCTTTGACTTTTGGTACCACGGGCTTCAAGTTGGAAACCTGGCGGGGGCATGGATGTTTGTTAGGGGTTCGGAATCCATGTTAAACTGTAAGTCCCGGTATAATTAGCCCAAAGTGTGCAAAGAATAACCGTAGAACGAAAAACCAAATGAATTATATCAAACATATAATAACATATCAATGACTTTGTGTTCGGTACTAAAACTATCTTTAATGAGTTGTTCAAACAATAGAAAGACTATGAAACTAAAAAACCTACTCAAGAATAAATTTCAGCAAATTATCAAAAAGCTAAAATTTTTATTAATTTTAATGATTATTTGGTTTCGAAAATCTATTTAATATATCAAAATGATTCTACCAAATTTTACTGAAAGGATTCATCCCAAATTTAAAATAAATTCTTATTTTTTACAAATCATTCTCAAATTACATATATCTAAATTTTTGATAACGATTCCATAGATCTAAGAAGTGCTTATAAATTGTAAGCAAACTATTTTAGATTAATTATTCGTATTGATATTAACAATTGCAATTTTCATAAGAGGAAAAAAAATCATTTATCAAAAACTAAGAAAAGTTGTAATTGTATCTAATACATTATATATATATATATATATATATATATATATATATATATATATATACATGTGTGGCTAGCACACTGACTACCAGTCAGGTTTCAGTTTCGAATACCGGTGTCCTGAATATTTGTTTTGGTTCGGAATTCACTTTAAACAGTAAGGCCCTGTCTAGTTAGTCCCTGTGTGCAAAAAATGCACAATCCAAATAAAAGCACATGTATAGTATACAAACATACAAATACGCATACAAAACTGACACATATATATATAACTGGCATAACATATATATTTATATATATATATATATATAAACATACAAACGCGTATACATACAAACATTCATATTCCCATATACACATATACACATATATACATATATTGCAAATACTCATGCATGCTTATTCATTGCAATAGTTACAGTTTAATAATGCATAATTATACGTCAAAACCAGTTCAAGACAACTCAAGAAAACATTCATATTCTCACGTATACATATATTCATGGATGTCTTCATAAACATACATACATACATGCATGCATGTTTTCGCATATAAATAAAACTCTAATTTTCAGAAGGGGGAATTTGGTTTGCAAATGACTGAATTTATATTCAAAAGGAGGTTCTGTTAAAAAGCAAAAATTTTGGTAAAAAATTCCAATATACCATATATTATACTTTAGTTATTCTAAGCCTTTTTTGCAAGCTGAGTGTAAAATATTGTGCCATAAGTAATTGTCTGAAACTTTTCATTGAAATGTTTATTTTTTAAAATTAATTTTAATGCTTTTAAAACTTTTTGGTGCTGAATTTTCCCTGCATTGCTTACAGAATATTAATAAAAGCGAATCAAATTTTGAACTTTCTAATTATTAAATTTTGTTGTCTCTTTTATCATTTTTTTTTCATGTGCCCCCGAGAAATAATGGATGATTCAGCTAGTATAAAAGTACTTTTAAAAAGTGAAATATTTTTAAGTATTTCAAAATAATTTCCAAAACTTCACATTGACTTTTTTTCTACATTAAAAATTAAAAATAATTAAAAAAAATTAATTTCCTTTATTGCGTTGTATATTTGCAATTTAACCTTTTATACGAAATTGTGTTGTTCTCTGATTTGGTTGATTACCATAACACCTATAGGATCTTTATTTTTACATTTATATATAATACCAAAATTTTCTGCCAGCAATCCACTGATTATAAGCTAAAAATATTAAAATTTTTGTGTGCAGATTATAAGCTTCTGTGTATAATCTGTGTACTTTTTTTCAAAAGTTTCATAAAAATTTGTAAAAATGTCACCTAAAAATCCTTTTTATCAACAAAAACGTATGAAAGGAAAATCAATTATCTGCTAAGCATAAAGAAAGAAACATAACAATAGTTTGCCGAGATAGACTTTTGCAAAAAAAGACAAAATTTGACCTGCATTCTACATGGCTGGGTGCTTGTGGATTCTCAAAAGTTTGGAAAAAAAAAGCTATAGATAAGATTAAAAATATTTTACAGAATAACAGTTTAATAATAAACCGCAATACTAATTAAAATTTTCATCTCTCTAATAAATATGAAGATTACAAATGATGCATGAATGCATCTTTCGTTTTCAGTTTAGTTCTTAAACACTTAAAATCTTTCCAGTTTCCGCTACCTTAAATTTATCACATAACTTTTTATGCACAGGGGGTTCAATAAGTTCCGGGATTGATCCCACAGGATATACTTACATTTCATATTAAGTTTCTACATAGTCCCTTTCCTATTCAGTATAAAGCTTCGAAGTGTACATATCCGTGCACTGTTTCCTAGCTGTATATTGAATTGGGGAGGGATACGTCATACGGATACAGTATACCATACATGTCCGTACGTCTCCATTCCAAAACTACTGAATTCCTATATCACAGCTACTTTCCTCTCCTCTGTCGACGGCGGCCTGATGGCCAACTGGCTAGCGCTCTGGTCGTTGGTACCACAGGCTTCAGGTTTGAACCCTGGCGTTGGCATGGATGTTTGCTGGTGGTGCGGAATCCACTTTAAATTGTAGGTCCCGGTCTGTTTAGCCTAATGTGTGCACAAGATGACCGTAGAGCGGCAAATCAAGCCAAACCAAACCTCTGTCTACGGCAAAGGTTGTTTTCCTGAGAAAAAAAAATTATTGTCGTGACTGGTCAGAATCGAACTTTTTTGCAAGACATCGGAACTGAGATTCTGTGTCTGGAGTGAGATCCGGAGACAAAACGCCAAGTGTTGAGTGGCAAGTCCGAAATCAATACAAGTTCGTGTTTCGAAATCAAAAAACTGAAACGATGTTGATCACATTTTATGACAGTCGAGATGTCATACATCGATAATTTCATCTCCAAAGTCTCACGGTGACAAAGAACATTCTATAAAGATGTTTTGAAATGAATGTGCAATGTGAGTGCCGATTTGTTGGACATTGGAAATGGGTGCCTCTTGCACAACAAAGCAATGTCTCACAAGTCCATCCTTGACCAGCAATATTTAATGAGAGGGAAAGTTGGGTCCATTAATTGTCTTCCGTACTCCCCAGATCTGTACCATCTCCGGATTATTTGATATTTACAAATTTTAAATTGAAGGTGAAGGGACAGCGATGCTTGTCGATAGTGGGGATTGGAGAGGTTGTAACATCGCAACACAGTAGTGTTGGTGTTGAAGTGTCCCTGTAGGTATTTATATACCTGTTCACTCTCTTAGTAGACTATGTGGCAGATTAATATCAAACATAAGTGCATTCTTCGTATTACATAGTTTGTATGTCATGAATACTATAAAACATTTTGTATCGTTGCGGTAGCTCTTTCAAAATTAATTTTTTTATACCATTGGTGTAATCACAAAATTTTATTCTGTTATTATACCAATAACAAAACAGGTGCGTATCAACCATGGATCATGCGCTGCTGTGGATATTTTTAAGGGGTAGGGCAAAGATTACGTTGCTGGTTATATGGCGCTGCGTATTAGAGGAAACAAATTCCATAAACACTATGAAAAAATGTTTAAGTTCAATAAAATAATGATAATTAAAAACGAATATACAAATTTTTTTATATTCTTAAGTTAGACAGGAGTTATATGGATATGAATACAAGAGAACAAAAAAAAATTATCGATTATGTTTTCCATTGTTACTCGAGTTAAAGTTTTGACGAATTTATTCTAGCCAATTCATGGAATTTAGTCGACAGAATTTATTCAAAGCTTTGATTGCGATAATCAATAATCAAAGCTTTGAATACATTCTGCAATTGGAAAAAATTCCATAAACAAAATGAAAAAAATTTCAAGTTAAATAAAACAATGATAATTAAAAATGAATATGCACAAATTTTATACAATTCTGTACAAATTTTGATAAAATTCGACTGTATTGAAATATTTTTTTGTTTTTAAAATAACTTAACAAAATAAAATACTTGTTCGAAAAACTTATTTCGCTTGAAATTCCTTATATATTAAGTAAATTTTTAAGTTCACTGTTTGGATATTTTTCACCAAATTATTCTTATTTGACAATTTAAATCAGCAAATGTAAAAAAGAAACATTTCGTTTATTAAATACGGAATTAATAAAGATATTTGCAATTGGTCATATGTTTTGGCAGTTTCTTGAAACATGATCACGCTGTATATAATTTATTGCTAAATCCTTATTGGTACTACCAATTTGGAATTTATGCATTTTTTTCGAATATTTTCCATACTATCTTTAAACTATAATTTTTTCACGAATTTAAAACCTGCAATTTTTGTATTCTAAAATAACTGATTACTATTATAAGCGGATATTTAATAGAGAATAAATTTTGTTCTACCTAAACTTATTTTCCTGGAATTTTATTTAAAGAAAATAAGTTTAGGTAGATTAATTTTATTTAAAGCACTATGCTCTTAGGTATAATGTTTAATACATCGTCTGTCTGGGACTAGATTCAAAACCATATGACGCTTCTAAACAAAACAGTAGTTTATTCTAGGAAAAGAAGTAAGAAACAAAAAAACTAGAGATATTTAACCTTATGAATAATTAATTTTAGGATGTTAAATATAAAAGACGATCTATCAGAACAAAGAAGCACAAAATCAGCAAATCAATCAAGTATCCTGTTTCATTGTCATTAATCAAATTTTTTCCATGAAAGTCTAAAGTTTCCGCTTTGAATAATTTTAAAGAATAAAAAAATGAATTTTAAAACCTCACTATAAAAAAAAAAATCGAAATTTCAAAGTACTACAAAAACATTAAAAAAAAGAAATAGATAATATCACTCTAAATAAACTTTAAGACAATAAAATTAATTAATTAAGACAAAAATTAAGATTATTAAGACAAGATTAAAAGAATAAAATTAATTAAGACAATAAAATTTAATTATTCCCAGTAAAAAAAAAAGCAGACAAATATGTATTCTTCTTCTTGAAATATGGTTCAATGTTTTTGATTGCTTCTCTGATAGGAAAAAATCTGCAATTATATACAGGATGATTGAAAAATATTCGATCGAAACGTAAAGACTGCTGGAAGAATTCAAAAAGATTTTTTTGCCGAAGAACATAGGCCAAGAAACATCGAGTCTAAATACTGCGGGTTAAAAATATTTGAATGTTTAATTAATTTCAGAGCAAATGAAATGTAACAGTATATGATTCTAGCAGTTTAGGTTCGAAAGAGTAACCATCAATCCTCATTGAAGTTTGTATGGCTTGTATCTCCACTGGCACTCCTAGCAAGACTACTTTGCCAGACTATTACAACTGTAGGGAATGTTCAGGATACACCTGAAATTTTTCACCATCTGAAACTTGTAATATCAAATTAAAAATGAAATACAATTTTTAATCACAATTTTATACAACGAAGCTACAGAAAAAAGGGAAAACTTTTGGATGGCCAGTCAAAAAGAAACAGGGCATCAATCAATTCTGGTCGCTTTAGTGAAATCGCTTGTATCACTCCATGCAGTTATTTGCGGTATAATTGGATGTTGATGAACTAACTGCTCTTCAATATTTTATTGTTAATCACGTTCTCTATATCCCATAAGAAACAATCCATGAGTTTCTTTTGAGGCAAGTCGGCCTTTACATGAGATGATACAGCCAGACAATCTTCTTTTGAATGTAAAATTCGAGTACCTTTCTTTTCTCATCCCCATTAACCACTTTGTTCAGCCATTTCTTGCAAGTTATACAAGATGACCATATGACTGGGACCAAACTTTTCAGCCAGCTCACGCTGTCTTAGGTGCGGATCAGTTTCAACAAAGGCACACAAAAACCACATCAAGAACACATCAAAAGTAATCGAACCTCACTAATTAACAATGTGTGCTTTTATTGTCAATTAGTGAGGTTCGTTTACTTTTGACTGGTCTTGGACATCGAATTAATCACGCTGAAACCTCTTAAACTAATCGTGGACTATGTGATGATTCACTGCTTCATTTTCAAATTCTTGGTTGATATGACTTTGCCTAAGTGAGTGGCCAGCGTTTAGGCCGGACAATTGTACAATAACATAGTACATTACTGTTTATGAGAGAGAGAAACAGTTAATTGATGAGCCATTTTTGAAATTCTAAATATCATAAATATGTTTAAAATGATAAAAATATTTAATGACGAAATATTACATGTGATTTGAATCAATAATTAAACGAATATAAAAAAACGAGGTGAGAAAATTTCGTTTCTTACCCATAAATATTTGATGTCTCATTATTAAACATCTACGGTAAAAAATAAACTCATTAAATGGTCTGTTACATCTTATTTCGCTAGTCTTTAATATCATTTTACAAACTTTTCCTAGCCACTAACGCACAAATGCGTTACATTTATTCTATGTAAAAAAATTTTTTTGCTTCGCTTTGGCATTTTTCGCAACTTTTTCAGATATTTCCCAATCACACTAATTGATTAATTAATAAGCAAAAGCTTATTTGTTTTATTTTAAAGTACATTTCATTGTTTTTTTCGTATTTCTGAAATCTGAGATCTCAGAATGTATGAAATGCAAAACAAACTCAACTGTACAAGAAGTTAACTGGAAGATAAAAAGCCAACCATATTTTATTATTGGAGATTTTATGAAACGGTAAAAAAGTCCTTTTACACCGTATGGGTCTGGGTTGGAACAGTCCCACTATAGCCCATGCATATCGTAAAAGGCGACTAAAAGGGGTATACAGCGTCCGGGGGGTTTAATGGAGTCAGATTTCTCCCTTTGCATCTTTGTGTTGCAAGGTCAAGGACAAAAAGAAGCTGCATTTTTTTATCCTTTACCATGACTTGTCGGTAAGACACATGGGTACATGGACTTGTTCTAGATGTTGCTGTCGACCAAGTGCGATAAGAAACAACGAACAGAAATCCTTTATGTATTACAATGAGTTCAGCATAGGATTATGGATTACCATGGTATTAATATGGAATTGTACTTTGGAATAAACTATATTACTACGGAACGCTATGGAATTAATTATAATATGGAATAAACTGTATTACTACGGAACGCCATGGAATGAATTATAATATGGAATAAAGTATATTACTACAGAACACTAAGGATGAATTATACTATGGAATAAATTACTACTATTACTACGGAACGCTATGGAATGAATTATAATATGGAATAAGTATATTACTACAGAACACTAAGGAATGAATTATACTATGGAATAAACTATATTACTACGGAACGCTATGGAATGAATTATAATATGGAATAAAGTGTATTACTACAGAACACTAAGGAATGAATTATAATATGGAATAAAGTGTATTACTACAGAACACTAAGGAATGAATTATACTATGGAATAATGGAATAAACTATATTACTACGGAACGCTATGGAATGAATTATAATATGGAATAAAGTATATTACTACAGAACACTAAGGAATGAATTATACTATGGAATAAACTATATTACTACGGAACGCTATGGAATGAATTATAATATGGAATAAAGTATACTACAGAACACTAAGGAATGAATTATACTATGGAATAAACTATATTACTACGGAACGCTATGGAATGAATTATAATATGGAATAAAACATATTACTACAGAACACTAAGGAATGAATTATACTATGGAATAAACTATATTACTACGGAACGCTATGGATTGAATTATACTATGGAATAAAGTATATTACTACGGAACACTATGGAATGAATTATACCATGGAATAAATTTTATTGATTTTGAGTTTAAAAGTGATTTAGCATTTAAATTGGAAAAGAAATTTTAAAAAATAATAAGGATTAAGAAAAGAAATTATTAATTTTTAAACATTTAAGAAGAAATTTTAAAACATCTTTTTTGCAGAAATTATTAATTAAAAAAAATGTAAACATATTAAACTATTTCTTTTTGTATGCTGAATTTTTATTTAATTAACCGTGTAATTATGTTAATAAACAGACTCAAATGCAACAAAATACGTAGTATAATAATTTTCATAATTTTATTGTCTGATCCCAGCAGTAAAGTTTCATGGGAGATTTAAATGCACATTTCCTCAACGTGTATTATAAAAATGAGAATTTTTATTATCTCGTCTACAGATTAATAAATAATAATATCTTTCAGTTTTAATGAATAAAAATTCTCAATAGGGCATTTAAAATAAATTTATAAAAATAGTTATGGTTGACACATACAGAATTTAAATTAATAAAATGAACATTTAATAATATAAATTTTATTTCTCTGATAAAATATGTTATCATTTTTATTTTTTTAGTTCAATGATATTATAGTCTCAAAATTTCATTTTATTATAGTAATAAAATGAAAATATTCATCATTTCTTTCAGAAATAATATAATAAATTTTATTAATATTAGAGAATTTTTATTGTTTGCTCAGGAATCAACTAAAAACTGTAACAAAATGAAAATCTTTAATGCAAATATTGAATACAATTAATTATGTTGTTTTAAGTGCATATATTTCTTATGTCACTTTCGAATGAAATGGTTGTTAATGGTATATATATAATATTTTATTCTATTTATAATATATTCTAGATTAAATATTCCGTATAAGAATAGAGCAACATAATAAAATGTAATTTAATCGAGAATAAAATATTTTAATATGGTATCTAATAAAGTTTAAAATTACTTTCCATTTGTATTTTTATTTTCTATTTGAGCAAATAAAATTGTAATCAAGTATATGAAGCTATCCTTCACACAATTAATTACAATGGTTTCAGGAATTTTCCTGCGAAAGAAAGTAGTTAATTAATAATGATAATAATAGTTAGAAAATAATAATAATGATAAATTTCTATTAAAAAATAAAAGAGAATATACATACAGTGCTCGTAATTATTAAAAAATAGTAAATTAAAAATAATTATAATTACAAAATATTAATGCAAATATCATTTATGATTATTTCGATCGGATTAAAAAGAAAAAAGAATTAATAATCCTTTATGTAGCATTGAAAAAAAAATATTACAACTATATTTTTATTATTGATAAATTTTTACTTGATTAAAATATTTTTTATAATCAAAAACGGAAAAATTATAAATTCAATCCAACTACTTTAATATATTGTTTTAATTTTTTTTACTTTTGAAATGCTAATAAGTTTTTTTTTTATGAATAAATATTTTCAAAAAATAATATGAAAAAATGACCTCGTTGCAGAATTTCAGGGAAAATTAATCTTCTCATGTGGAAAATCTCTTCATTTCACGTTTCTCAAATTTATGGGACAAAATATAAATTCAAATGTTCCTTGTTTCATGACACGATAAGAATTATTTTTGGAAAACTTCATATATTTTCATTTAAGACTTGGTTTATATTCATGCACGTGATGTTTGCTACTCTAGTGAGCGCCTCAATATTTTGACATCAGGCTGATTGTAATTGATTGTAGAAAACTATACACTCTTGAAGAAAGCAGAGCTTCTTCATATTATTCAATTTCTTTTTCAATTTAATATTTTTCCCAACTACGTTTTTAAAATCTTTGAATTTTACAATTTATCTTAAAGAAATCTCTACAGTCAAAATAATTGCATTATAGGAAAATATATGTTAGAGATTTAAACTTTATGAAGAATAAATGGGTTTTTTTTTGTAATATATCAACATAACAATAGCAAATTAGTGTCAGGGTCATTTTAAAAATTTCCTTATTACATAGATCAGTCAACTGAACTTGTCCAAGTCGTAATACCTTTAAGGAAATTATACTTTTCTCAAGGTACCCTAATTATACATCGTGGTTTCTTACGTAACAAAGGTAAGCGATAAAGGTTTGTTGAACCTTTGTCACTTCACTCAATATTTTTATTGCGTCACTCATGCATCGCGATTCATGTTGTTGACTTGATTTTTATCGCCAATCGCCAACTTTTATCCCTTTTTATTTCTTTTGCCAAAATGTGTATTAAACAGAAAGATATTGAACGGGTTTCTGCTATTGGGGATTGAACAGGTTTTTGATGAGTGACGTTGACAGTTTTTTTCGTTTCATTGGCAGCAGATTCAAGATTAAGGGAGACACGTGGCATTCCAGGATATAGAAGAACACACTTTGAAAACCTCGAACATACAGGTGGTTATAAAATAATAAAAACATCTTTGAGTTATAAGAAATCCTTTACTAATAAGGCGTAGGACACCCTTTGGCAAGTTATACAGCTTGGATTCACTTGATAATCGAATTATATAAGCGCTGAATAGTGCTTAGAAGAATACTGAACCATTCTTCATGGCCTAGGTAGATGTCGCACTTCATCCTCGTGTTCATCAAACCATGATTGGACAGGTCCTGTTGTATGAATAGGAGCATTATCATTCTAGAAAATTACATCTCCTGCAAGAAACAAAGCTGGTAACATAGGATGGACTTGGCCAGCTAAAACTCCTCTAAATTTCTCCCCAGTGATCCTTCCTTTCAGGGTTACGATTGGGCCAGCAGAAAACCCCGACATGGCATCACATACCATGACAGATCCACCTCCATGCTTGACAGTTGGAAGGTTTGGTTTGTCACTCTACGATCATCTTGTGCACACTTTAGGTTAAACAGACCGGGACCTACAGTTTAAGCTGATAGTTGGAAGGAGACATTCACGATCATACTCTGGTGTTAGTGGGGAAAAGTGTGAAAGATGATTCGTCTGACCATATAACTATCTTCCACTTATCAATCGACCAGGTTTTGTGGTTGTGGTACTTGAGTACAATTTGTGAGGGCATATAACAACGTTTAGGTATATTTGAAAGAATATCCCAAAAAGATCTTAGATATGCAAAATTTGGTGTACACTCCATCTTAATTCCCACCCGACACGTTGAATCTGCTATGTATCTGCCATTCTAGTTCTGAACTACATCCATTTAAATTGCTCAGTATTTGAAAATAACAAGCGATTAATTAAGCTTAATTTCTTTAAAAAACAATTAATGAAAAAGAAAGGACTTTTCAAGAAAATGTTCATAAAGTTCAGTTTTACAAAATTAATGTTTCTGTAAAAAAAAAATTTTCTAGTGTCAGCTATCAATTTCAATCTGAATCTTTAGATAATATGAAACATGTTCAAAATAATTTTCATGCATATAAATAAAAATATTTTCAGTATCAAAGACAAATATAATATAAAATAAGTTTTTTTTTTTTTTTTTTAACAAAGAGGTTACTAAGTTAAGAAGAGGTTAAATACAGCAAACTAAAATATCTATTAATTCTATTTATTTAATAAAATATTGTTTTTCTTTCAAAAAGGCCAGTTTACTTTTACCTAAATTAGTTTTAATCAAATGATAAAACTTGTATCATGAAAAAAAAAAATCTGCTGTAGTTCAGATTATTTTAACCTGTCGCTTTAATTTTTCTTGCCTTTTTTTTCCAAAGTCAATAAAATTCCTTTTAACAACCTTTATTGGAGAAACTTGAAGAGAAGCAATAAATTTTTTATTCATGGTGACACCAAACTTTAATTTAGGTGGAAAAAGAAGACTGTAAAACAGCGAAATTTTCTAGGAAAAATTATTGGTTTTTCAAATTTTATAGTTAAATTAATATTAGTAGGTGTTTTTTTTTTTTTTTTTTTTGGGGATTTTATTATTGATTTTTTGGAAAAAACTTAAATACAACTCTTGTAAAAAATCAATCACGGATGATTATTTATAAAAATATTGTTTTTAAATTGATTTTAAAATGACAAATTATTGATTTATACTATCTTATTAATTATTAATCAAATATTTTAATATTAATGCAATATTGGTATATTATTTTTTACTGTATATTTATGCTATCGTATTATTATATACAATTTTATGTTTTTATAAATATCTAAAGAAAAAGTGTTTTTTAACCGATGATAGGCTTTTATTTTGTATAATTTAGAATAATACAATTTAGTAATAGTTATCTTTGCAATTTTGTAATAGTTTGGTTTTTACAAGGGTTAATTAAACCTCAGATAAATTATTTTCTGTAACAGAATAACAATTAAATTTATTTGTTGCAAGTTACAATGAAATAAAATAAAAGTAAATAAATAAATATTGTATTCGCTCCCATTCATTAATTTTTTCTTTCATTTCAAAATTAAATCTACTAATTTATTTCTATATTTTTTTTTATTTATTTTATTTTTATTGAGCTCTACTAATTTTTATTGAGTTCATTTATTAAATATTTCAACTACTTAAATAGATACGTATTATTTTTTGTGTAAACAGTTTGCATTATAGGCAGATAACTGGTTTCGCATTGCAATTAGAATACATTTTTGATGAGAAATGTATAAAATTGGTTCGTGTGGGTAGCCAATTATGGTGCAGCGTCAAGTGTGTCCAATTTGAAAAGCTAATAATTTCAAAAATATGCATGATTTGGAAAATCTAAATGTATCATTGCGTAGAGGAGGTTTGAAAGATTCTAATGATAGGGAAGAGGGAGTGTAACGGGAAGAGGAAGTTGGCTTAGAATCCCACATTGCCAGCTGAGTTCCCGCTATTATATCTCGGGAACCAGACATGTTACGGAAGTGATCACATTCGCAATTGAAAGGTCTCGGAGAAATCTAATTAACCATATAAAAACTACAATTAAATAAAATGTATACTTTGAAATTCGCACTTGTTTGATGAAATTTCATTTTAAATGCAACGAAAGCGGAAGCAAAATTGGAGCAAACATATTTTACGTAATAGGTAGAAGGGCCCGTTAGACTATTCGAATTCAAAAAGTCTACAAAGTCACATGCAGAGAGACAACGTGAGTGCAGGTCACGTGGTCGAAGTTTAGAGAACGCACCCAGTAAGAGTGACGTCTTTCAGCCAATGGATATAAGTAATGTGGAGCCTATTATAACTGTAGAAGAGCCTACGGACTTTGATTTGAACAGGATTAGTGTATAATATGTGCTCTGTAAGAATAGCCCAGCGCAATTTAAGGAGTTGTTTAATGAGTATTCATTGCTGTGTATGTGGTTGCCTTTGGTTTCAGAGTCTTCACTAATAATTGACAACGTGCATTCTTAGAATCAGCCTAATTCCTGCTGTAATTTCTTGCAGAATACTTTTGAGTTTGAACCCGTTGCCACCAACGAAACCCGGTATCCTTGTTCAATCGACATAATGCAATGCAATCGACTACAATCTACCGGAAATTTCAGTTCACTTGTAATGCAAGCTTTATTTATGCAAGCCGGTCAAACCGTTGCGGAGGAGTTCAGTGATAAACACACTTACAGAAGAACTCGATTGCAGCTCCACCTACCGGGGTCAATTATGAATCTGAACCCTCCAGGGACCCACTCAAACACACACAAAAAATTTCATCAAAATCGGTTCAGTCGTTTAGGAGGAGTTCAATGACTAACACATGTACAAAATAATTATATATGTAAAGTTATAATGCAATTTAAAATTTTAATTATTGAAAATTAAAATTATTTTTATTGTAATTAGAACATCCTAAATTAACTTTCTCCACTATTATGTTATTAGTTTTGTTTGCATCCGTCCATTTTTGCATCTTTTTTGCATTCGTCCATGTTTGCATCCATCCATTTTGACCACATCCGTCCGACTTGACCGACTTTCCCACACAATCGGTGGTCGGAAATAGTTCACCTTTAAAGTTTAAAAAATTCGTTTGTTTACCATACAACATAAAGCACGCAGCATCAGTCTTATTATTAAATAAGCATAATAAAATCTCATTGCTGTTGAAAAATTTGCTCACAAAAAATGTCATTTCCTTTGATTGATTATAGAAGTGTTTTTAACATGAATAATATTTTTTTTATATAATTATTTAATTTAGAAGTGGATGTTTTCGAGAAATATTTTGGTAAAGTGAATCTTGAAAAACTGTTGAAAAGTAGCATTTTAAAATAAAAGTTAGCACAATTTAAAAAAAAGTTTATTTCCAGATCAAAAAAATCCAGAACGTAAATAAACGCTAACACTTTGAAAGCTCTGAATGGAATAGTTTCCTTTCATTTTTGAAAGAACCATTCTAGAAAAAGATATAATAATCTGGAAACTTAATATGCTCTTCAAAGGAAAAATTGTGAATTAGTTACCGGCCTTTTTTTGCTTTTAACGATTTTTTTCCATCCCTGTGCCGTGTGTTTCATTCGAAAGTGATGGCAGAAATCTGGCGTGGATCAATTCAATTTCTGGTAGAATAAAGCAGTTTGGATTCTTTGAATTCCTTATAAAATATTGAAACCTTATCGATTATGGAACGTTCTTATGCTAAAAAATATGATGCTTTCTTCCACTTCCACTTCTGAAAAAAATTGCTACTTAAAGAAAAAATATAAAAATATAAAATGAAGAGTATAAAAGGAAAAATATGCTCAAAATATAAAATGAAGAATTTTTTTTATGTATTTATTTCTTTCTTTCTTCACATCATCACTTACTCCAATAAAATTCCTTTAAATACATTTTTTTTTTAAAAAAAGAACCAGCAACAATTCTGAAAATTTTCTTTTCAAAAATTTCAATCTGAAACTCCTTATAAAATGAATGTTAAAATTTTTCATGATTTGATCATGTTAAAAGTTTTATAAAATAAATTACTTTTTCTTATTAATTTTTATAACACTTTATAAATTTTTATAGACTATATATGTTCTTTATTAAAGAAAATTCAGAAAATATATCATCCGCTCATTTAGCCTCTATCTCAGAGAGCGGTCCGATGGGCAATTCAATAGCCCTCTGGCCGTTGGTATCACAGGTTCGAATCATGGCGGTGGCATAGATGTTTGTGAATGGTTCGGAATCCACGTTAAACTGTGCGTACCGGAGTAATTAACCCAAAGTGTGCACACAATGACTGCCAATCTATTTCAGAGATACAGCTATTTTATTCTTAAACTTGTTTAAAGATATGGATTTGTCCCGGGTGTTAACGTGTATGTCGCCTCAGTTTGAAACTTAGCAAGAGTTGCCATGTTTGTGTCACAAAGGCGAACAATAAATCTATTGGCTGAAAAGTTTCTTCATAGATCAGTGTATACCTTAGTAATTACACCAAAAATTAGAAGTAATTTCCATAGTACAAAACTCTTATTTGTAGGAGAAGAACTGTGTAATTTGACGATGATACTTAAAAGTGTACTGGTGAATGATTATCGTTGTTTTTTTAAACGAATCGGTAATTTATTATGTTGCATAATTAAATTAAATTTTCTTATTAATACATAGAAAAAAGTGGTCTATCGGTTTGTTTTAATTGCAATTTTTTAAAATTAAGTTTAATTTTTAAATATTGAAATCTTTACACTAAACATAGTTCAGATTCATAAGCGGCATGTTCTTATGACACGTTATATGTTCTCGATATGTTTATATATATATGATAAATACTATCTATAATAATCAGTAAAGCAACAACCCCAAAGTGAACCAAGGCTATCTGCTCACTGGCAGATTTCTAGACAGTAGAATTTTCGTTTTTTAAGGTGGTAATGTTATCAGCCCTACGTGCAACGTTCTACAGTCAAATGAGAATGGAACCTACGGTTTAAAGTGGATCCTGAACCCCTACAAACATTGATGTAGCCACCAGGACACGAGCCTCGAACCCGAAACCTGTGGAACAGATACTCCATATATATATATATATATATATATATATATATATATATATATAAAACATGAGAATGAAATAATAATAATAATAATAACCAGGTAGTTAACATATGTATACGTGAAACGAAAAGTACATAATGCAGATGGAATAAATAATGATGATAAAACTGCGAAAAATAAAGTATGGCAGGAGATACAAAATATTATGACGGCTTTTATTCTACAAAGAATGAAATACTTTTGCTGGGACTGATATAATTGTCGCAAAGTATATTAATTATATATATTATATATATATATATATAATTAATATACTATATATATATATATAGTATCTATTTTATAAACCAACAAACTCTAAATATTAAAAAAAATGAGAAAAATTTTGAATAAATGCTGAGAAATAGTACAAAATTGTAATGCTGATATGAATCCCATACTTTTCCCCTGCCTAATTAATGCTTAATCCCATACTTTACGCATCAATAAATTCGTTTACATAATACATTTTATTGCGTCATTAACTTTGTTAATTAGCAGTTTCCTTTGATTCTCCCTGTAATCACCCATGAACGTATTAAAAAGCAGACGGTTAAAATGTTCTCTGATGAATGAAATGAAGAGAGTGATCTTTAAGAGGATTTTCGAAAGAGAACAAGTAAAAATAATTTATTTAATGAATATAGAATAAGTTTTTAATCAAGGCTATTAATAATCAAGTACTGTGAAGTTTTATTACAATAGTAATTATTAGAAGAATAAAAAATAATGTAATTAATTAAAGCATTTTTTTTTTACTGTTAATGTGTAATCGTGGTTGATGAAACATACCGTAAAATGTTTACCTAAAAGGAAAGCAATAAATTACAAGTTCTGTAATAAAACACACAATCATTTTTCTTAACTGTTTAAAAAAATTAAGTTGCCTTGTTGCATTATCTTTCAAGAGAACAAAATGATATCAAATAAGTTAATAAACTAAAATAAACGGTTTAGAACACTATCGTTACCATATCTTTATTTTAAGTAATGTTTTCTCTGATTTAGACAACAGTAGGGATTTATTGAAATTGTCTTTTTTTACTATTGATTCATTTAAATGAAAAAAATTTCAACATTATAATGAAGTGGGATTTAAAGATTTGTTTTTTTTTTCTAGTTAAAGTTTAGATAATACAATAAGGGATTTTCCGCTTAAATCAGTCCATCTCTTGATTATTTTTTAAATCAATGCTTCAGTTAATGAGGAATAATCCTCACTAAGTTTCGCTGCGTGATGGTGATTATAAACATTATCCCTAAAAAAAACCCAAACATTTTCATCATTGGACTTAATTAAAATGAATCTAATTAGAGAACATTTATTTTATATATCAAATTATATTTTTTTTTCGATTAAAAAATATTTTTGCTGTTCATTTGAAGTCATTAATATAGGTGATAACTTTCCAATAATATAATAAATAAATCTATTACAGTATATGAAATTTTAAGATATTCGAAGGACATAATGACTGCCAGAAAAAAATGAATTTGAAAGAAAATAATGATGTTACAAACAAATTTCTTCTTACGGCACACATTATTCGAAGAGTCACGAATTACGATTAACTAAAATACTTATAAATATTGTATTCGAATTTTATTAGAATTTCTATAGAAGACAAATTTATATTTAATTATATTGAAAAACTGGACATAACTTTATTAAAACTTCAAATACCATTTCAGCTTAAAGATTAATTTCCCTAAACGACCACTATTAATAGTATCTAATTCATTATCACATTAGTAGATTGAAGACAGCAGATATATATAAATGAACTGTAATGCGTCCTAGAACATTTGAGAAAAATTGCCTTCAATCATCATTGGAAGATCAAAAATACATTCTACTTAAAGAGCCTCCTAATCAGATGGCAAGTGAATGACGCAGATCCCTAACAATTACCCCTTTCATTCCGAAGGGCACTGCTTGTAATGAAACAATATTGCTAATGGAACTTTCAGTTTAGTTTAGTTTTCTTAACGAGTAGTTTATTTGACAGCCGGAATTAGATACCAAATCGTGTTGATATCATCGGTGACAGGAGTAGTAGCAGCACGTGCTTAAAGATTTTAAGTGTCAAAGAGAAATTTGTTCACTTTGTTTTAATTTTCCATGATCTGCTTACTTTAGTTTTTTTCTTGAGCATCCATTAAAGTATTATTCAAAATTATATCAAATAGATGTACCAAGTGAGATTGATTGGACTACTGTTTTCTGAATTTTTTGTCTAAGTATTTGATACCGTTAACATGCCAATTTTCTTACGCAAATGTGCAACCCACATTGTAAATGAAGTGTAGCATATATATATATATATATATATATACAGGGTGATTATAATTAAAGTCCCACTTTCAAAATGCTGTAAAAAAGAACTACTCCTCACAATGAGTTAAAATTTGAACTAAAGATACTTGAAAAAGGAGGAAACGGTATTGCACCAGAAAAAGTTCCAAAGTGTATAAATAGATGACACTGTAAGCCACATAAAGAAAGTGAATTCTGCTGCCAATGATATGTTGAATCGAAATGACAACGTATTTGGCATGCATTGCACATTAAACTAACTGCAGTATTCAATGTGCTTGATTGATTCATTTTTTTTTGACGGGAAAAATGGCTTTTATGTCATTCAACAGTTGTGAAACTGTTAGTGGAAATACCATCCACCACTGCAACGTTATACCAAATTGGATGGACAAAATAGTTGAAACTTTTTTGGGGAATTTTTTTGATGCCACGCCGTTTCCTCATTCTTCAAATATCTTCAGTTCAAATTCAAATGTTTTTTTTTACAGCACATTAAAAGTGGAAAATCGGTCAAGTTATAATCACCCTGTATATATATATCGAGCAGAAATAACACAATTTATGATGTCATAAGGAATACTTAATCCTTGATAAAGCTATCTTCATGATATTACATAAGTTTTACCGATCATCTTGACTACTATCTCTCACCCCGTTTTTGAATATTTTGTGTATATATTCGTATTTTTCTTTTTTGATCTGGCTCTCACGTTTCTTGGCTTTGCCCCTTTTAATCTTTGTATATAATGATTAAAAATCGACCCGAAAAAATGCTGGTACTATCTGAGACAGCTGACGGGGATGGTTTCATCTAATTCTGAAAGCATTATTCCTTACTAGTGTAAAATATATCGATGTAACTTGTTAAATATATATAGAGAGATAGATTTTTTTTCCTAATGCTGCTGGCAAATACTTCAACAGTTATCTTTTATGACATAAGTAAGGGCTGCTCCGACGTCAGTCACTTAGCACTAAGCAAGGGGTATGTGTAGTTTGAAGATAGGCTACGGATGCGGAGTAAGACTACCCCCACAACGCTCCACGATCATATTTAGACCGAGACCTAAGGTTTAAAGTGGTTACCTACGTTTTTTTTTACTACAAACGTCCATGGCACCGCCAGGACTCCTCTTGTCTACCTTGGATGCCTTAAGGCAAGGGCCGCACAGACGTCACTCACTTTGCGGGGGAGAGTGTCACTTGAAGATAAGCCACGGACGCGGAGTAACAACGCCCCCGCAACGCTCTACGATTCTGTTAGACAGGGATCTAAGGTTTAAAGTGGATTCCGAACCACTACAAACATCCATGCCACCGGCGGGACTCGAACCCGAAACCTGTGGTACCGAGCGCCAGAGCGCCAGCCACTCGGCCATTCAGGCCCTAGATAAGTAAAATCAATTTATTTCAAACAAACATGATATCAAATTTTCTAAACTGTGTTTTAGAATTAGATGTAACAGTGGTCTCTCATCGTACTAACATTTTTTCCTGTCGATTCTTTCTTTAAGAGAATACCGAATTTGCAGAATCATCATGCATTATCATGAAAGTGCATTGTTACTCATAACAATATTCAGTGATCGTATAGGAAAATGTGTCAGAAAAATAAAGTGGAGCATCTAGAAGGGAGGGCATGAAAGGAATCTATTCAAAGCTAGATGTGAAACAAGTAATATAAAAAAAAAAAAAAAAAAAAAAAAATTTCTTCAAGTCAATTCCTACTTTTTTTTTCACTGTATTGCAGAAAAGTCCTTTATAAATAAAGTTGAAAGTTTCCTTTTACATCTGGCGCCATCTATTGGTAGATACATACAACTTAAATCTAAAATTTTTTTAATTATTTAATTAAATTTAATTGATGAATTTTTAAAACTGTATTAACATCAAGTGTCCTCCACTACAAGTATGTATTCGAACTTGAGTGGATGAATAAAAAGTATTTTATGAACGATTGAAAATGTGAACAAGATATATATAGGGAGAGTGTGAACTAATAGTAGGAATTGAAAAAACATACTGAATACAAACAACAGAAATTCAGGCCATACTGGATTTTTTTTTCTCTGAAAATACATGGAGGCACAGTCTTCCACCATACAATAGAAGATCTTTTCACTACATATTTTTTTGATCATCAAAACATTGTACAATTTGAGATATACAGATTATTACAAAAGTATACAGTTTACTCTTTCTCTTACCGGTCTTAAAAATTGGGTGGCGGTTATACGTGCAGCTCTATAACTTTTTGATATTGATACTGCTTTAGCACATTATATTTTGCAAACAAAATTCAGTAAATTATAGATTGTTAATTAAAGTGTAATAAATTTAAATAAAATGTTCCGTTAGCAAGACATAAATAAATCTGTATAAAAATAAAATAAATGCAAAAATAAAAATTGAGAAATAAGTATCAGGGATTCAGTTTGACGAAAGAGCAGGGGTTATTTAAAAATCTAATTGCAAGTTTGATAGTTTAATTCTGCGGTTTATTGAAATTGAATGCTCCAGATGCTTAAAAATCAGAAAAATATAAGTTGAAGCAACGAAACTGAAAATCAATAGGCAAACAACAATTTCAAAGTAGAGAGCAGCTAGAATTGCATCGGCCGTTAAAAGAATCTTTTATACAAAATATACAATAACGTGTAAGAAAACAGTTTTCCCAAGAAATCAGCAACACCCAAAGGATATTCATAAAACCCAAAAGAAGTTAGTAACTTATTGTTGTTCACCAAGTTACTCACTAGTTCACGTTATTTTTAACTTGGGACTACAGTAGAACCTGTGTAAGTCGAACTTAAAGGGAGACTCCAAATAATTCGAGTTATAGAGTTTTCGACTTATGGAGGATTTCGACTTACGCGGATTTTGTAAGGAAATATTCAACTTGTAGAGTTTTAGATTCTTTCTAACCTATTTTGAGTTAGAGAGGTAAAATACACTGAAGTGACAAAAGTCATGGGATAGCAATATGCAAATTTTCAGATGGCAGTAGCATCGCGTAGAACAGGTATAAATGCGCAGTGCTTTCGCAGAGCTTTCATTTCTGTTCAAGTTATTCATGTGAAGAGGTTTTGACGTGATGATGACCGCACGACGGGAATTAACAGACTTTGAACGCGTAATGTTAGTTGGAGCTAGACGCATGGGTCATGCCATTTCGGAAATCGTTAGGGAATTCAACATTCCCAGATCCACTGTGTCAAGAATGTGCCGAGAGTATGAAATTTCAGGCATAATATCCCACCATGGACAGCGCAGTGGTCGACCGCCTGCACTTACGACCGAGACCGGCGACGTCTGCAAAGAGTCGTAAATTCTAACAGACAAGCAACACTGCATCAAATAACCGCAGAAATCAATGTGGGACGTACAAGGGACTTGTCTGTTAGAACTGTGCGGAGAAATTTGGCTTTCTTGGGCTATTCCAGCAGAAGACCGACTCGAGTGCCTTTACTGACAGAACGACATCGCTTGCAGCGACTCTCGTGGGCACGGGAGCATATCGGTTGGTCCCTAGATGAATGGAAAACCGTGGCCTGGTCCGATGAGTCACGATTTCAGTTGGTAAGAGCTGATAGTAGGGTTCGAGTGGGGCGCAGACCCCACGAAGCCATGGACCCAAACTGTCAGCAAGGCACTGTTCAAGCTGGTGGTGGCTCCGTAATGGTGTGGGCTGTTTTTTCATGGCATGGACTTGGTCCTCTGGTGCGACTGGACCGAACATTGACTGGAAATGCTTATGTTCAGCTACTTGGAGATCACTTGCAGCCATTCATGGACTTCATGTACCCAAACAACGATGGGATTTTTATGGATGACAATGCGCCATGTCACCGGGCCACAACTGTTCGCGATTGGTTTGAAGAACACTCTGGACAATTCCAACGAATGATCTGGCCACCTAGATCGCCCGACATGAATCCCATCGAGCATTTATGGGACATCATCGAGGGGTCTGTTCGTGCCCAAAATCCTGCACCATCAACGCTTTCACAATTATGGACGTCTATCGAGACAGCATGGCTCAATATTCCTGCAGAAGACTTCCAACGACTTGTTGAGTCCTATGCCACGTCGAGTTGCTGCACTTCGCCGGGCGAAAGGAGTGCCGACACGATATTAAGAGGTATCCCATAACTTTTGTCACTTCAGTGTAAATAATAATTCAACTTACAGAGATAATAAACATGTTTATTTGCAACTTAAGAGTTCTATTATGTACTACAATAAAAAAATCAAAATTATTCCCAAACTACCTTGAAAATTAAAAACATTATGTATTAAAAAAGTCAGTTATTATTATTATTATTATTATTATTATTTTTTTTTTTGCTTTAGACAATTCGTTCTCTATTTATAGCATTATCGGAGCTATAACGAGCAGAAAATTATTTGTCTTGCTCTATCTATCTAAGTTGCTATTTCTTAGAATTGGTTATTCTATTTACTATATACTCATACATTGTTTTCTAAGAAACAATGACGTGCATTGTGGGCAATTCCCTGAAGTCGGTAACTTAATTTTCTTCGAACTATAGAGGTAATTAGTTTCAAATGATCGCGTTGTAAAGGTTGTAAAAAAGATTGTAAAATCAAACATTGCTCATGTTCGAGATACAGAGGTCCAAATTTTTTTTTCGAGTTACGATGAAAAATATATACCAAAATGGCTGTAGGGATTGACCCATTATTTCGACTTATAGAGGGTTGAAATTTCGAGTCATGGAGGTTTTGGGGCTTGAAGGGAAGGGAACAAAAAAAATTTTCGAGTTGTGAAGGTTTTCGACTTAAAGAGGTTCTATTGTATTTATATTTTCATCTCCGTCTGTTTCTGCAGTTTTTGTCGTTCCCCCTTTGATGTGCATGTATTTTTAAGAATTTTCTACTTGTCCCTGCTATTTATGCGCATTTTGCAGCCTAAGTAAATTAATTTGTAATTTTTCTGTGATTGGCAGCTTTTTTTTTATGAACTAGGCAGAAAAAAACGTGAAAACTTATGCATTAGAAACGCATTTTTAAAACTTTATTATGAAAAACTGAATGTTTGAATGAACAGTCTCGGAAAAGCAGAGGCGGGGAGTCGGAGTCTGCAGCAAGGAAATGGGAATAGGCATTTTTTAAGGAGTCGGTTTAGAAATCCGACTGTTTCATAAAAATGATTTTTATATTTTCGAAATTCTAGTAATTAATTTTGAAATTAGATGTTAAGAAGATAACTGCATTCTTCAATAATAAAACCCCTAGCACACACAATTACTTCAACAGCAAACCAAGTACATGTTGACAGACTTTCCTCTGTTGGATCAACAATGAAAGATCTTGTAGAAGCTATCATATCATTAAAAATAAATAAGATTTATTGTATTACAAACAGAGAATTTCTGTGACTTAAATAACAATTTTCTTTTCCCTGTCTTAAGCAATTCAGTCATGTTTTCGTATCTGTTAGTTCGATAATATTATTATTATAGGACGTATGTAAATTTTAAGTACATTTAGAATATAATTTTTGCCTTTTTAAGTGGGGGAAAATACTACACCTTTAAAGCCTAAAAAAATACTTTTTTATTCAAAATTTGCTTTTATAGAGTTAAATGAATTCAATCACTTTTTTTTAAACAAATTCTATTATAGATATATATATAAATAAACATATATATTTAAACTGTTATGAACAAAAAAAGTAATTTTTAAATAAAACAAAACTAAAAACATTCTTAAATCTTCAGTCTTCTAAACTGTAGTCAGGGGATATTTCATGTGAATACAACTCAAATAAAAGAGAAGTCTTTTTTTTTTTTTTTATTTAACCTTCTATTATATCATTACCATTTTTCAAATAATAGGAGCAACCTCCTCTTTATTTTGAATTGCTTTTATTTAGAATATTTACATACATATAAGCATTTTTTTCAATTAATCAGCAAGCAATAGCCATAACTAATTTCGTTTCCATGCTAATTTCGAATTAAGGACTCCTTATCTATTTTGGGTGATAACTTTTGACATTCGATTTTCACGACACCTAAAATCTTTCTAGCATGCATGGCTTGTTCAAATTCATTATTGACTGCCAGTCTTGTTGAAATTGAATCAACTGCGTCAGTACTGCGATATGCCCAACAATAAATAACTTTTAATTCGACCTATAACTTTCGTGATGAATTGTTCCATCGAAAAGTTTCTAATCAGTATTGATGGAAAGTAAGTTAGTTCAAGTAAATAGGACGAGAGTATCTAATACATAAGTAACGAGTGAGGTGATTTTACAAAATCCTCTTAGCTATTTTTATATTGCATACAATAATGTGCAATTATGTATTTACGAAATTCACCGGAAATATATTTTATCATAAACATTTAATATATTCTTTTGTGTATGTATCTATACATATGTATGTTCAGACAATATACATTCTTTATAAGTACTAAGTTTTAATAAGCATACAATAAAAGTAAGTCTTTGAAATGCTTTAAATTCCACTGTGCATATATATATATATATATATATATATTTGAATTACATTCATTAGAATGAGTGTAAATTTTTACTTTTTTTACCTTTTACAATAGGTAAAGGGAGACTACATAAGAAGTTAGATTTTTTTACTTTCAGCAATATTGAATTGCTAAATATAAAAATTCCAGAATATGAATATTTTTTTGTTCTAATGCAGTTGGCAAAAACACTTAGGCAGTTGTCTCGGATGCCTTAAGGCAAGCGCTGCACCGGCGTTACTCACCCAGGAGGCGCGTGTAGCTTGAAGATAAGCCACGGACGGTTGGTAACATTACCCCCGCAACGCTCTACGATCCTGTTAGACCGGCACCTACGCTTTAAAGTGGATTCCGAAGCACCCCAAACATCCATGGGGGTTGCCGGTGCTCGAACGCGAAACCTGTGGTACCGAGTACCAGAGCGCTAGCCACTCGGATATTCAGGGTTTATAATATGAATATAAGCCTCACTAACCTATCTATGACTAACGATCACGAGAATTAAGGTGGGATATCAGCATTAGTCACTTGCACTTGTACATATAGATAAAGCACCCTGATGGTATCTTTTCCTAGGTATCTTTTCTGGTATCTTTCCTTTCCCTGATGGTATCTTTTCCAATGGTATCTTTTCCTTCCTTTTCCTTCTTCCTTTCCTTGTATAGGTATTAAATTTAAATAAATATACATTAAAAGTACATTTTTCAGATGGTGTAAATTTTATTGTTTATTAGAGACATTTCTGAATTTTATACTTTTTATGTTAGTTACATCGTATTTTTCTTTTCTGTATTAAAATTCATTATACTTATGCAATTCTGTAATTGAATATTTTTTTCATGATTGTTTTTCTACTGTCATCTTTTAACTGGTATGACGCTATATAAGCGTGAGTATGTACGCGGGAGTATTTGACGTCGAAATATTCATTAGTGTTTCAGTTACATTTGACTTTGTGAGATGCTAAACTGATTCCGGCGATTTTTGAAATGTCTGAATGAGTTGAGCAAAAAACTTGCTTTTAATTTTATGCTTAAAAGTGGTTATAAATTAATTTAATGCTTAATGCTTAAAAGGGGTATAAACAGTTCAAAGATGTCAGAGAACGCGTTGAAGACGAAGAGCCCTCTGGTCGACCCTCCACCACAACCGACGAAGCTCACGTCCAAAAAGATTAAAAGTTTGGTGCTTTCAAACTGTCGATTTACAATTAGAGACCTTGCTGATGATGTTGGAATTTCAAAAGGATCGGCCCATTCCATTTTGGGCCTCAAGCGCGTCAAATCTCGATTGGTACCGAAAATACTGAATGTGCCAGTTCACACTGCATTGATTCTTCGTGACTTTTTCGCCAAAAATAAAACCCATATCGTTCCACAACCACCGTATTCACATCGTGCGACTTCTGGCTTTTCCCTACTCTCAAAACACCACTCCAGGGACACCGTTTTGAGTCGACTGAAGAGATTCAACGTGAATCGGCGCTCGCTTTGAAGGCCATCCCTGCCGATGACTTTTTAGCATGCATTGATGATTGGAAAAAACGTTGGCATAAGTGCATTGTGTGCGGAGGGGATTATTTTGAAGGCGATGAAATAAATTTGAAAGAATAAATAAAGAGTTTTTGAAAAAAAAAAATAATTGGTCTCACGTTTTGGGCACAGCAGTATGCTTACATCACTGGCAACTCTTATGTGCGCTGTATTATATTATTACTCTACGATGGTTGAAAAGAATCCCAGGAGAAATTTCGAGTCAACCATTTATCAGTGCTTGACGTTGTCATGCCACAGCTGCATCGGAGTCTATTGCGAGCGTGTTTAAAGCATATGAGAAGTCTTTTATACACAACTCAGATTTATGGCTCAATCCAAAGGAAAAAGGCCACAGCTAAAATTTAAGGAATATAGAGGATGTCCGAATTTTTTTAAATTTTTGTCCCAGATACAAGTCGTAAAAAACGGATTACGGAACGTAACTATGTGAGACTATGTAACTATTTGAGAAAAAGTGTTTTTAAAATTAAATTAAAAAATGAAGCATTTCAAAATAAAAAAAAAATCGACATTTTTCTTCTTAATGTTAGTCGGCCGTATTAATGAGTTGCGTGATATTGCAAAATAAAATATGCTAGCATACATAATACGAAGTTGCCCGGTTATAGAAAAATAAATTCTATTTAAAAATAATATCGATGAAATGTGCAAAAAAATCCCAGAGAAAGTCTCAGTTAAGATTAAAAATTATCATTTGATGCATTACAAAGGAAAAAAATATTTTAAATTACTATGTATTCTCCGGCGCTCGGTACCACAGGTTTCGGGTTCTAATCCCGGCGGTGTCATGGATGCTTGTAGTGGTTCGGAATCCATTTCAAGCCGTAGGTCCCGTTCTAACATAACTGTTGAGCGTTCGGCGTAGGGCTGACAACCCTACCCCGTAAAAAGAAAAGCATCTCTCGTCTCGAAATCTGGCCCACAATGGGGCTGTTGCGCCAGTGATGATGAAAACAAATTTGTTAAGTCTATGCCCTTAAACATTTGAAATCAGAAAGATTTAAAGAATAAAATCTGAAATATCATAAATTTGAAGCATTTTCCATTTTAATTTCAAGACAACTTCTAAAAACAAATTACAAAAAAAAAAAAAAGTAGATACTAGTGATTGCGCTATATGAATTCAACACTAAACACCATCATGTCATCAAATAATACTGTAAATAACATTTCCTTTATAAACAGATCTGGGTTGGATTAGAATTAGCATATAAAGGAGGGTGTTGTGCGTATAGATTAGTTTGGACTTTCTCTAGACTTGAACCAAATTGAACAGATTTAGGATATTCTAAGCAGACATATTGCTGCACTTAACCCATTTCCTAAACTACCTTAACACAACAAGGCGTTTTGATACCAATTAAATTGATAAACAGCATCATTTTGAGCATGGAATATCGGCATCATGCTTTTATGATACATATAGGTGATCATCTTCAGATTTAACATTTTCAAGACACAAGACTGGTTTTATTTTGTTCCTAATTGGTGAAACACTATATGATTGATTTTGCTGCCGAATTTTGTTAAATGTTATTGGATAGATATTTAATAATTACAATTTTTCTTAATTCTCCTTCATTTTTGGAAACTAAAGTACCATATATAGATTTATATCACTGAATATATCGAATCATGATATTATTTTTATTTTTAGATATTTATTTATTTATTGCTTTTTATGTTTAACAATGCCCAGTATCATGAATTCAATTTACTATATAGAAAACTAAAGTTACTTTGGATTAAATTTCAAACTTTTCAAAACCACAACTGAATAGAACTGTCCGTCTAGTACAGTATAATTGATTTAGTTTAGACATTGGAATAACAAACTAAGAATTAGCATTACATAATCATAATTAGAAAAAATGAATGTTAATAATTTTTAATGTTACATACACTAAAAATATCCGATTTTTTAAAGGTAAGAGAATTTTCTGCACTATCCTTAAACATTATGATATGAAGTAATTTAATTCTAATTATTCTAGTAGTAATAAAAAATGTTTTCCAGTTTACTGTTTTGTATTTCTGTAAATTTACATATAGGATTACATTATTTAAAATTAAATTTAATTGTAATCCTTGTATAAAATTAGACAATGGATTACTATATTTAAATGAAACATTACATATACCTATTTAAGTTTAGACTTAGGATTTATATAATTAGAATTTCAAAGAATTTATTAGATTACAAATGTTATTTTCAATACGTTACTAAAAAATAAAATAACTTAAAAATTCAGATATTTAAGACAAACGAATTAACATTTCCCTCCCCATTCAAGTATTGTTGAAGAATAAATGTAAGAGAGTTTATTTCTAACATCTCATTGTTTTTTTGTTTTTTTTTAATATTTTTAAAGTCAATCTATTTACAACATACAGTTTTGACTTTTAAATATTCTATAATTTTGGAAAAATAAATGTAAAGATTTTTTTTTAAGAATCATTTCATTTCTATGAGCGTATCGGTTAATTGTAAGCACTGTAACTTTTAAAATCTAAATTGTTTTATCTAAAATCTCTTTATATTATTATTATTATTATTATTATTAAAGAGCTTATATTGGTATTCGTAAATAATAAATTTAAGAAAACATCAAATCGGCAATGATTTCTAGTTTAATAGAGATTAACGATTTTGAAAATTTGATAATAAAATTTTCTCCTGTGAATTAAGAGTTAAAAAATTTGAAAACCATTACGTAAAATTTTGCATGAAATTTACTGTTGTATTCATGAAATAAGAATTTTATTATAAAATTTTGTATTAGTATTTTCTCATGAATAAATGTGACTTCTATCTTCATAAAAGCAACAAGTTAGTTTATTTCATGTTTAATGACAGACAATCTAATTATCGATTAAAGGTCGTTGGTAAGTAGTAGATTTAAATAAAAAGTTTTAAAGAATATATATTAAGATTCGTAACCTCATTAAGAGAAGTATTTTTGTATACACATAAGATGCATGAGCTCATACTTTGAGTCACAATAAAGTTTTACAAAACATTTCGTTATAAGCAGTAGATAACAGAAAAGAAAAAAAGAGAGAGAGAGAGATCTCGGCCTGTACACATAAAATCTTTTACACTTTTAGAACTTAAAGCAACTTTTTTTTGTTGTTGCAACTTTTCCGAACTCCAGACGCGTTGAAACGAAAAAAATGGAGCGAAAGACACAGCAAATGCCGTCTGGAGAGGAACCTTTCACGGAAAGTACAACACTTTTGTTACTGCCGAAGCTAAAATAGCTCTGTCTATATCCATTCTGAGCTATCCGATGGACGAGTATCTTTATTGCTATTTTTCTATTAAACAGCAATTCCATGAAACACAACATTTATTGCTCTTGAACAACCAGCAATTTCCAAGTCCTGAAATAAAAAAAAAACTTGTATATGTTTAAATGTACGCTACTAGATTTAAACGGATATAGTATATTTAGCATTTTTGCAAGACAAACAACTGCAACTACTTTTATTAGATTTCATTTATACATTTTCCAAACTATCAATAGCTATATTTATTTAATATTAAGCAAATAAATCGTAGAATTAAATTTTTAATAAAAAGTTTTTTAACAATGTTTCAAAATTTCTGTTTCTTCAGCATTGCTATATGTACTATATAAATTACTTTTAATGGATTTTAAAATAGAGCATAATTTGTAAAATATTACTTATAAACTCAATAAACTTATTTAGGCGTTTCATAAAAGTACTTGTATTAAATTCAGGATACAATTTTTAGTATCAAAAATTGCTTAAAGTACAAAAAATGGATATACATAAAATATATTGTTTATTTTAGATGTTATTTTTTCATTTTTCACAATGTACACATTTAAAGGTAAATTATTTTTAAGTCTGAATTCATAATAAAACAGGCCGGTATTATTTTACTGTATTTAAGTACTATCTTAGCGGCCAATTTGAACTGAAACAATAGAAAATATTTTTTTTCTTTCAAATTACAATATAAAGTGTTAACATATCAAATGAAAAATATTTAACATAGACTGTTTCTATTAAAAATATCAATCAATGAATACTTCATGATCAAAATTCTCTACAATCTTCTCTAATTGTTTTTGTAATTGGTACTTGTTGTACAATACAGGGTGTTGGAAAAATACCTGGAACGATTCAAATTCAAAAATTCAACCAATTTTTCTGTTTCATGTACAAATTCCTTTTTCCACGATAATCACTTTAAACGATTCTCGTCTGAGAGGCGGATGTCGACTATTGAATTATATCCTGATATTTTAATATATTAAATTGTATTAAAGTTGCATATGTTAAAAAATTCTCAATTTGAACAAATTTTATTCTTTTCATTTTTTAATACCAATATTCAATTGATCGGCAAATAAAGCATGCTTTTACATTTAATTTATAATGAGCTGGTTCAGTGGCTTTTAAATCGTTAATAGTAATCGTAAATGACATGCCTATTGTCGTCATTCAGATATTGAAAATCTGTCTCAATGGAGCCTTTCTACTCGCATTGATGTAATTTTGTCATTGTAAGTAAGTACAAGGCCCACTTGCTTTATTCAACACTATTTTATATATATATAAGGATTCGCTTTGAATTTAAATGACCTTGAATGATTTTCTCAAGTGCATTATTTTTTTTATATTTCGGCAATCTGAATCCATGTCATAGTGTTGGTTCAAACAAAGAACTAATCAAGCTTTTTACCTTACAAAAACTGGATCTCAATGCATAGTATTGGTTCAAGGCAGGTTTTTACAAGCTTGATGATAAAAAAAATGTCTTTTCTGAATGGAATTTTTAATAATACATTTTGTTTCATGGTTTTCAGATTTAAAGATGAAAAGCAAATAGTGCAACATATGCTATTTGTCTCACATATGGATTCTTTCACAGTAAAATAGAAATTAAGGAACTGATACATTTACATTTATTCTTCATCAGCTTAGAGTTAAGAGAGTTTATCTTTTTTAATATGATACAACTTTTTACAATTACAATTTCGCTAACTATCCTTAATTCAATAAAAGAAATTAAAACAAAAGAAAAACTATCACAATTAGAACGTTAAGATAGCATGGCAACATTTAACATTTTAATTCAGAATATTTTTGTTTATTCTTTCGTCACTGCTTTACTTGCTAATTCGTGTTAAGAGAATACTGATTCGATTCCAATGGTGTCATCCGCTATAACCAAATATTGGAAAAACTAGTAGATATTTAGGCAATTATGTCAGGAAATCTCGTATAGACAATCGTATAGAATCTTAAAGTTCGTATCTTAGTGGTGGCATGGATGTTTGTGAGTGGTTCGGAATCCACTTTAAGCTGTAGTTTCCAGTATGTTTAGCCCTCGTGTGCACAAGATGACCGTAGAGCGAAAAACCAAACGTATAGACAATTGTTGTACCCAGTTGAAATTTTCCAGGGTATCTCTTATATGCCCTTTTATTCCCCTTAATATAACCTTTATGTCTGAGACTTTTCAAATCCTAAATGTTAGGTATGGATGACAGTACTTTGACTTATATCTCTATCACCGTATACCTAATGTACAGCATTGCGTGTCTCACGAGAAATTACATAAATCAAATAATTTTCCAATGAAAAGTAAGAAACAGTAATATACAAGCCTGTTGACACCAAAACCGACCTCCTGGCTTAATGAGATTTTTGACAGCACTTATTAGAGCCTCTTTGTTCACCTGACTGATAACCAGACTGCAGGAAGTCGGCGAGGATGGATGGTCTGGAGCCCTATCCATCTTTCTAACCTTATCACTTTCGATTAGGTCGTTATAGTTGTTTGTTTAATTTATCTGAATTTTCGTGCATAAATTTCGTCATTATAAAAGGATGACAGTAAATTTTTCTCCCTTCCTTGATAGTCAATGTAAATCATTTAAAAATTATAAGAAACTTTATTGCCTCGTCTTCAAAGCTGATATAATAAGGTTGGCCCTGTTATTGTGTGGAATTTATGGGGTTGTTTACAAATTTGTGCAACCATAATATTCATTAATAATACTTTTCAAAAATATTGTCCATAAAGGTAAGCGAAGATATTTTATTCTGTACACCAAAATGTTATAAAATCACACAAGCATGACAAAAATGATGATATCTAAAATGTATGCTGTAAGGAAAAAGTAATAAGATTAATTTAACATTTATCAAGGAATAGATAAATATGATAACATTTGGTGAATATTTTATGATCCTCTTTCAACAGCTTCTTTGTACATGATTTGACTGAAGAACGCTCATTATTGTCTAAATTATCAATTTTTTTTAGAATACATTTAAACTCTCTAAAGATGAATGCGTAGGCAGCATTATTTTACTCGGTGTGTTTTGAAAGTTCATTACAACCGAGTGGCTAGCGCTCTGGCTCTCGGTACCACAGGATTCGGGTTCGCTTCACGGCGGTGCCATGGTTGTTTGTAGTGGTTCGGAATCCATTTCAAACAGTAGGTCCCGGTCTGTTTAGCCTAAAGTGTGCACAAGATGACCGTAGAGCGACAAACCAAATCAAAAGCATTACAACGCCATCTTTGACGACAAGAATATGAAAAGCATAAAGAATAATTATATATATATAGGATCATTATATAATATATTCAATGATATAAACAGTATATCATTGAATCCAAATTAAACGTATCTACCGTAGTATACCGATAACATGGAAAGCTAGTTTTTTTTTTTTTTTTTTTTTGGTTTAAAAAAAAGGGGTATGCTATAATTATATTGAGGCAGCACATTTATAAAAAATGCTTAACGTGAACAAATCACGTGAGTACGTGGAGTAACTTGAAATAAGTGACATGAATAAGTGAACTAATTCATGTGTCTAAGTAAGTGAAATAAATCACATGATTATAGACTTTAGTGTACATCTATTAGGATGTTAGAAGATTTTTGTGTTATAGATGTGATATAAATATGTAATGTACATAGTGATATTGATGTGATATAAATGTGATATATATGTGATATAGACCTGTTAGATGTAATCAGCCTTGGGAAAAAGTTTGAGAAAATGGATGGTTATATAGAAAAATGTAGTGTTACAGAATATTTCCTAAAAATAGTGTGCCTATATTATATACATATATACATATAGTGTGCTATATACATATAGTGTATATATTTCTAAATTCATATTACTAAAAATTTATACATATACGCCTACATATAGTGTGCCTAGGTGTTTTCTGAAACAAATAAAGGAACAGTGTGTTCCTTTTTTAGCCCTTTTTAATTACAGATTATTAAAAAGGAATAGGCTAGTACTTGAACCAATAGGTACTCGACTTGTACGAGTACGAATAGACTAGTACCAGTAATGATATTAGAATCCAATACAAAAGAAAATTATAATCGAAAGAAAAGAAAATTATTAAAAAGATAATCAAAGAAAATTATAATCGAAAAAAAAGAAAATTATTAAAAAGAAAATCAACGAAAATTATAATCGAAAAAAAAGAAAATTATTATAAAGAAAATCATAGAAAATTATAATCGAATGAAAAGAAAATTATTATAAAGAAAATCAAAGAAAATTATAATCGAAAGAAAAGAAAGTTAATGTAAAGAAAATCAATGAAAATTATAATCAAAATTTTATAATCGATAGAGCATTTGAATTTATTATAACATTAATCTAAGAAAATTCATCTTAATTCCACCATAAAGTTGGCGTTAAATAAAAATTGGTTCCGTTAAGTAGATTAACATTCCTCAGAGCTTTAATGTTAGTATTATTTGAAGAAATTAATTAAACCGAAATCACTTTAATTAACAAGCGAGTCAATCAGTAAATATAATTAACAAAGTTAAGAAACAATATGAAGTTGAAATGCTCAATCTTTATGTAAAAAGAGAACTTTAAGAAAAAATTCTGAAGTAAATAAAAAATATTTTTTTTCTTTTAATAATTTGGAAACTCTTCAATCCATAATGAGTTTTTTTCCTGAGGTTTTGGTTATAATTTCCATTTTTTTTTTCGTTAATTATTCAGTCTTATTTAATGTATATTCTCTATAGAAGACCAATTACTTATAGTGAAATGAGTAAGAAAAGCTAAAATACTTTTATCATTTTGATTTAACAATTGCATTTTTTCTAAATCTCAGATGATAATTAATAATAAAAAAAAGTGGAAGAAAAATCTTTGTTGTATTAATATTTCCAAAACTTAATTAAGATATTCTAGACAGAAGGGAATCAATACATGAAAAAATAATTATTTTTGTCATTAAATGATAATAATCAAAATTTTTTTTTTATTTATAAAAATAAAGAAAATTGCCAAAAAATTGTAATAGGAATTTTTTTTATTTGTTCTTCAAGAAAATGTATTTATCCCTAACGTACGTTTAACAATTGTATGTTTTTCTTTTATTTATAGTTAAAGATTTTTTGTGGTTTTAAATTTTCTTTAATTTATAAAAAAAATCATATTTCACTTTTTTTATAACCTTTCTATATTAAAATTAAATTCTTTCAATATTTTGCATATTTCTTGTCTTACATTTTATTTTTTAACTAGCTATAATATCTTTAATGACTTGCTTTCTAATTATGTCTCTTAAATTATGTTTCAATATAGTTTGTTCTTTCAACATAATATTCCGTAGCAGGGGCCTGATGCCCGATTGGCTAGCGCTGTGGTTCTTGGTACCACAGGTTTCGGGTTCTTGTCCCGAAGGTGCCATGGATGTTTGTAGTGGTTCGGAATCCACTTTAAACCTTAGGTTCCTGTCTAACAGGATCGTAGAGTGTTGCCGGGCAATGTTACTCCGCGTCCGTAGTTTATCTTCAAGCTACACGCACCTCCTGGGTAGTGCTAAGTGAGTAATGTCAGAGCAGCTCTTGCCTTAAGGCATCAAACACAACTGTCGGAATGTTTTCCAGCTGCATTAAAAAATATATTCAATAACGATAGGAATGTATTCTATAACAATATATTTAATAACAATTATTAACAAGTATTCTATGAATCATGTGATTTTGAAAATTTGTTAACAAATTACTCAGAACTGTGTTTTATACATGATGGTTTAAAAAACTTCGAAACGTTTTAATGTTTATTTCATTAGATATTGTTTACATCTCATAATAAAATGTGTCTTGAAATTAATTTTCAGAATGATTCTAAATGAATCAGTTCAACAACTGTAACTTCATTCAAATGCACAGCACGCTTTCTGCACCTATGCAATGCAATGGCTATTTTTTGAAGAGACAAGCTTGAATGATGCCACGATGAGTTTCCTTAATTCTTCTTGTGGAATTAAGAAAACTCATCACATCTTTTCAGAGCACATACCGAGACAGCTGACTGGAAGTGTTTTGCATACGAACAACTGCTTTCCGAAGTGATAACTTTTATCTCCACTAGAGGAATTCGAACAAAAAAAAAAAAGTAGCGTTAAAGCTGTGTCTTTTTTTATTGGCCAAGTGCCTAACATGTCTGCGATTAGAGAGCACTCTTGTTAGAAGGATCCCTTATTTACAAAATGGGATGGTTCTAAATGAAGTTCCCAAAACAAAGTGTCTTAATTCAATTTCTAGTAAACCCTTGACCTATCTAGTTAGGATGCTTGTAAATCAATACGAAAAATTGTTTTTTTTTATATGTTATTTAGCATTTATTTTTTTAACGACAAACACTGTAACTTCTGGTACAAAAGACAAAAACAGTTATTAATTAGAATGTACAAAAATTAATTTGATTTTGTTAATATTTTGTAAGTGAAAAAAGCTTCAGCATCAAGTTAAAAAATATAATTTCAATCAAACATTTCAGGTAATCGTTTGTGCATATACAACGTTTGTTTTTACACTCAGTGTGAAATTAAGGCTTAGTATAATTAATGTAAAATATATAGTATATTGAAATTTTTTTCTCCAAACTTTCAAGAGGCAACCAAAAATTAGTCAAAATATTGATTTAAGATTTTTATCCCAAATTATACTTTAAAATCTTAAAAACTTCCCTGACAAACATTTTTTTCTCCATCACAATTCTAAAATATATATTTATAAAATTATATTTATTTTACTCTAAAAATCGAAACTAACAATTTTCTCTCACACAATGTCAGACAGTTTCAGAAAAATACAAATAAAGCCACATAAATAATAAGAAATATTCATCAACAGAAGAATACTTTGAATAACTGCAGCCATAACTTTTACTTAATATTTACTTTCACTTGATCAAATTCTGAACTTTTGTTTCGTATTATTTTGGAAGAGATTCGTGTTGAAAGAGCCTGCAATTCTATCTTTTGTTATAAATTAGAATACAAATTAGTAAAAAACATTTGAATAAATAATAATTAATAAAAAATATTTGTATAAATAATGATAAATAATAAATAATAATTAATAAAAAATATTTGAATAAATAATAAATAATAATTAATAAAAAATATTTGAATAAATAATAAATAATAAAAAATATTTGAATAAATAATGAATAATAAATAATAAAAAATATTTGAATAAATAATAAATAATAATTAATAAAAAATATTTGAATAAATAATGAATAATATTTAATAAAAAATATTTGAATAAATAATAAATAATAAATAAATATTTGAATAAATAATAAATTATATTTAATAAAAATATTTGAATAATAATAAAGAATAAGTAATATTTAATACAAAATATATGAATAAATACAAAAAATAACAAATGATATTTACTAAAAAATATTTGAACAAATAATAAAAAATATTTGAATAAATTTAAAAATATATTTTAATTACATAACATTCAATTAATTTAAATAAAAATTTATTTCAAATAACATACCTCGTATTTAAAAAAAACCGAGCTTGCTTTAAAAATGAATTCCAATCCTTGGCGTAATGCAAATAATAGACATCATTTGCTACTCACTTGGCATCTCTCCTTCAAATCAATCCATGGACATTCGTATGTTGTTTCCTCATTGGAAAATTGCAGTTGAAAAAAAATATCTATGTGCAAATTCATATATGCTTGTGAATTTCGAAAATTAAAATAATTATTAATGGAGAAATTTAATTTCAACTTATAACGTAAATTGTTTTTTTTGTAAAAAAATTATTAATATTTTGATAATATTAGATTCCTTTTAAAATAAATTAATTACATAAATAAGCAAATAATATTTTATTAAATGGGGTGTGTTAATAATATTGTTATTTTATATGTATTTTATTTTATAATATTTCCAATTTTTAATTTATTATTTATATATATTTCCAATTTTTAATTTGGCTGACATGAAAAAAAAAACATTTTTGTTTATTTAAAAACGGTTTAAAAGTTGTAAGAACTAGGTAAAATAAAATGCAAAAAAAAAACCCCTACATTTTAACAAACATAACAAAAAAAAACATTTTAATGACTTTTTAATATATGCAATAACGTTAAAATGTCCTTTTTTTTCAATTTCGCACTCTTACTTACAATGTCATATTTGAAATGCTAATTTTTTAACCAATACGCCAAATCTTTCGAAAGTTTTAACATTTATTTATTAATATCCAATGCATAAAACTAAGCATGGAAATTTTAAAAATGAGTATAATTTTTTTAATAGCAAGCGGGGGCCTGGTGGCCGAATAGCTAGCGTTCTGGCACTCGGTGCCACAGGTTTGAGATTCGAGTCCCAGCAGTGCCACGGATGTTTGTAGTGGTTCGGAATCCGCTTTAAACTGTAGGTCCCGGTCTGTTTAGCCTAACATGTGCACTAGATGACCGAAGAGAGACAAACCAAACCTTAAAAGCAACTATACTTTTCTATTTCCATTATTTTTCGAGAACCAATAAAGATATACAAACTTACATCCTTGAAAAAATAAATTTTATAAAAAAAATGGAGTTAAAATGCTAAAAAATTAAAACGAAGTAGCATTTTTGAAACAATTAAAAAAATTTTATAATTTTGAATTTTGCAAAAAAAAAAACTGCATTTTTCTTGCAAAAGTCCTTTAATTCATTTGTAGGAATCAATTTCATAGTTAAAATTATATTTAATAACTTTTACTTTAAGAAATACATTTTTGGTGTCTGTCGTAGAAGAAAATTGAAAATGTCGTTGCACTTTACAAAAATGATCCTAAACACGCATGGCGGCCTGGTGGTCAAGTGGCCAGCGCTCTGCCTTTTGGTATCCTAAGCTTCAAGTTCGAATCCCGGCGTCGGCATGAATGTTTGTCAGTGCTTTGGAATCCACTTTAAGCCGTAGGTCCCGGAGCCCTTCTATGACCGTAGATCGTCACAGAACCAAATCAGACTTCTTTTCACCCACATCATTTCCAAACTGTAAAAGGGGTAACTCATCTCTAAGGCACAGTGATGTGGTGTGGTGTAGTAGTGGTTCGGAGTCCACGTTAAACTGTAGGTCCCGGTCTGTTTAGCCCAAAGTGTGCACAAGATGACCGTAGAGCAATAAACTAAACCAAAACTAAAAATGCTTTGGAACCTTTGCATAAAATTGAGGGAATTACCTTGCAGGAGGGGAAGTCGAAATCACCAAGTTTTAAACTGACATTCACGTACGTGACAAATTCAACATTGTTAAATTTTTGTTTACAGAAAGAGTTTTAAAATACAGATGAACATTTTTTTTTTTTTTTTTTACTATTTTGAGGGAATAAATATTGGCCTGTTGTAAATATTAAGTTTAAACGTAAACTTCCCTATGTTCAATAATAATAGTGTCAATCGAATATTTAAACGGAAAATATTGACGGATGCAGCAATAAGTTATGTTGTAAAGCAAAATTGCGAAGTCTTCAATCAAAAGCAATGTTTCATCTGCCATTTGTTTTAACACATCTTTCAATTTTTAGATTAACTTAATTATAACGAATCATGACTATTTTCTGAATTTCATCTGCTGAACGAAAAAATCAATTGTTCATTCAACTGAAATCAACTCATTGTTAAAGTAAGATGAGAAAGAAGCGTTTTGCAAAGATAGAGTTGTGGTTGTCTAGTTCTTGCTGCATCCAAAGAAAAACGAAAGCAAGAATAACAATTTAAGTGCGACAGAATGTTATTGCATCAAGAATTTGCAAACGTGTATCCGGAAATAATTATCAAGATGAATCTTTTGCTAATGTTGATACTTTGTAAAAAAAAAACTGTAGATGTAAATGCAAAGATTATGGGGGATAACGTAGATTGCCTGTTGTGATAATGTGTGAAGCAAATCACATCAATAGTCGGTATGCGTTGGGGGAGTTTTCTGGCTTTTCTCACATACGACAAGCAAATGCGGGGCAGTTAGTCCTCATGGAAGGAATGCCCACCCCCATTTCCAAACGATGGGCTGTTCCTGGCATATGTAATTGAAACACAATGGTTCTGCCGACTTTTTAAAAATATAATTAATTCTAAATGTTATTAATGAATGTATCTGATAATAACCATGTAATCTATAAACGATATAAATGTTTCCTTTAAAATATTTGTTCATTGAAAATATTTGATGTATTTATAATTTTTGAGACACACTTAACTTTTTCAAATTGTACTAATTTTTTTCCCCTTTTTTTTAGAATCTAACGTAATACTTTTAAGATATAAAATGAGCATTCTTTGAAAAGAAAAATATCAAGAAAAATTTTAAAGAAAGAATGATAAAAAAAAAAAAAAAAAAAAAAAAAAAAAAAATTGATATATCGTGGAAATTCTTAACTCGAAGAAGGAATGTGAGATGGAAATCAATAAGAGATAGTGCAGCGTAATTTATTGCAATTAATCTTCATGGAGTTCTATTTCTGGGAGGCGAGAAATTGCTTTTATTTTGCGTGGCCATCTTCGATGTATCGATTTTTGATTTTAATGTGGTATTGCTTTATTGGAGTTTTCAAATCAATATGCACTCGGTAAGTTATATGAAAGGTGTATACATGCACGCATTGCATGCAATAGTTGTTAATCTCAGATGCTTGTAGGGTTTTATAAGGTAATAAATTTTGGGAAACAGTAACACAAAGTGCTTATATAAGTTATATAAATTTCTGTATTAAGAAATTAATTCAAGCATTCAAAGGAACAGATATTCTTTAATATAATTCAACTGAGAATAAAGAACCCCACATAAATTTACAGTTTGAATGGAAGCGATAAAAAAATTGAATTTTTTCCCCTATACAATAAAGTTTAATGCATTTATTAACAGCTTTCTACCAGCTATTCAGTAAAAAGGTAAACATCTGGTTTAAAAACGAAAATGGACGCATCGATTACTCATTAGGGGTGCAAGTCAGCCATACGTAACAATGGAATTTTGATAATAAAAAAAAGTTTATTAGTTATTGTGGATTTTTTAAAGCTAATTTTCCTTTTAGTATTATATAATTAAGTATTTTAATGATCAAAAATTAAAATTTTTATCGTAATTAAAATAAATTATTTTTACTACACGGGGGCCGATGGCCAAGGTGCCATGGATGTTTGTAGTGATTCGGAGTCCACTTTAAACCGTAGGTCCCGGTCTAATAGGATCGTAGAGCGTTGTGGGGGTAATGTTACTCGCGTTCGTAGCCTATGTGTTAGCTTACGAACCTTTCAGCCCATCTGTTAGGAGTATAGTCATTAAGGTATATTCAATTGCTAATTCTAATCACTCAACAGCAATTCTTTGCACTTACTTACTTACTTACGTTTACAAATCTTAAGTTAATAAAAGAGTTTCTGAAAAGCTCCTATCAAACTGATGAAATGACTTATTAGTAAATGCATGTTTATTGATATTCATTACCCATAATGTGCTTAGGGATGTTTTGTATTTTTAGACTGTGTAAGGTATTTAATCTTAAAAAGACTTATGTAATTAAAAGTATTCGATGTAATTTATTTTTTATATTAAATTATTGAATAACGAGACTTTTTCTAGTAAGATACTATTAGTATTATAGTTCTTATTATTATATAGCTGATGTATTTATTTCAAACATTTGTAGTGCAAGAAGAACATAGATTGTTAGTTGAATGCAAAATTCTGTAGGTTCGTTTCTGTCGTTAACGAAGTTTATTAAGTGGATTCGAGGAAGAATGTGACAGAAATGGTAGTATCATTAGTAGCTGGGTGGTTGAGTTTTTCTGATTTTCTAAATATAAATACTAATATAATAATTTTTATATCAGTAAAATTCTTTCAGAAAGCAATACTATCCTCAACTTTGTTTTAGGGTTGTATTTACCGTCACATAAATGGCAAAACTGCTCAAGGACTATCTTCTCGTGGTTAGACTTATAGTATTTGTTACTTCTTCCCTCTCTGGGCCAAATTGAAGGTGTATCTGTTCTCTTTCGTAAGCAAGGTTCGAATCCTGGCGGTGGCATGGATGTTTGTGAGAGGTTTGGAATCTACTTTAAACAGTAGGTCCTGGTCTAATTAACGTAAAGTGTACAAAAATTGTCTGTAGAGCGACAAACCAATTCAAACCAAATTGCTTTGTAAACAAGAAATTAATGGTTACAGTGAACTAGACGAAGTCTAGCATAAACTGTAACCATTCATTTATCTCATATTCCCGAAATTACAACAGTTGTTAATTAATTTTTTATAACATTTTGATTTTTTTACAATTACATTATTTTTAAAATTTTGAGGACTTTTTATAAATACTCCTTAAATAATTGTTTTGATGCAAATTATTTCAATTAAAATAGTAGCAAATAAATACTTAAACGGGATTATTGGCCAATGTAACTGTAAGTTATGTTGTAGTTCAAGCCTTCCATCAAAATCAATGTTTCATGGCATCTGTTATTTTCTCTGATTCTTTCAATTTTTAGGTTGATCTAATATTTAATGAATTATGACTATTTTTCTCATTTTATCCTGTGATAGAAATCAGTTGTTTTATTGTAGTTTAATAACAACCCATTGTAAAAGTGAGATGAAAAAAAAAAGAGTTTTCGAGCAAAGATCGAGTTGCGATTATCCAGTTCTGGATGCATCCAAAGAAAATGAAAAAGTTGCAAAAAGGTGTAATTACGTTATCTGCAAAACATTTGAAGTGCGACAGAAGTAAATTTTATCAAGAAAGTGGAAACGTGCTTCCGAAAATAATTGTCAAGGTGAATCTTATGCTAATATTGATTCTTTGAAAAAAATATATAGACGTAATGCAAAGGTTATGGCAGACATATTCCTCTTGGCAGAAGAGGCAGCTCACGCCATTAAAATTCCCAAAACAACATAATTCCAAATTTTCAAAAAGAAAAATCCATACATGAGGAAACCCATTTGAAGTTCACTCGTGTAGGGAAAGCAAAGTTGGCAGCCAAGGGATTCTACCTACGAGTTTAAAATGCAGTAAGGAGATTTAAAAACATCCAGAATCTATCTGAACAATCAAAATAAAAAAAATAGCAGTAACAATTTTAATTTCTTGTTTAATTTAATCCAGTGTTTTTATAATAAATGTCGCGTTCTATATTTCATTTCTTTCGCTACTATTATTATTTTTTTCTGCTAATGCAACCCCTAAACACTTAGACAGCTGTCTTGGTTGCCTTAAGGAAAGCGCTGCACAGACGTTACTCACTTTGCATTACCCAAGGTGAGCGTGTAACTTGATGATAAGCCACGGACGCGGAGCAACAATGCCCCCGTAAGGTTCTACGATCCTATTAGACCGGGGCCGACGGTTTAAAGTGGATTCCGAACCACTACAAACATCCATGGCACCGCCGGGACTAGAACCCGAAACCTATGGTACCTTGCGCCAGAGCGCTAGCCACTCGGCCATTCAGGCCCGCTACTATTATTATGGGACACATTAAATTTATCAACTGCTACTATTTTTAAAAGACATAATGTTCACTTTATTTCTGAATAAATTTTTTTCTAATTTCCTAACATAGAAAGTTTTAACAACATTGATTTAAATAAGAGCTATTCATCATTCGCTTCAGTACAGTTATAAAGGTGCCGCAACACGAATTAAGTCATAATTCATTCAGTCATTGGCATTTTTATGTACTCATTGTGATAAATGTTTTGAAACACAAATTATCGAGTTTTTATTTCATTCAAATAACAAACAACGTTGCTTCTTTTTATTTTTTGAAATATTTTTTAAAAAAAAATCCTTTATCTTCTCAATCAGGGAACAACAAGAAGAAAAGGAAGAAAAAAGAGAAGGAAGATCAATTGGAATGAACTGTTTAAATTAGCAATTAAAGATTGGAAAGACATATGGAAAGGTCCCGTTAGCAAAAAAGACAGAACAACTTATGAAGTGTCGTCATTATTATCAATATTAATAGGCATATGGAATAAAAATTTGAAAAATAGTGTAAATGACAAGCGTCCTTTATTGTAGAGCGTCGGAAAAATATATGACAAAAGCAATCAATTACAGTCAAATCTCCATTCTTAAATAAATAATTTTATTATTGACATGATAAAAGTTACTTAACTTTTAATAAAATGTATATCAGAATTCGGAATGAAAATGCTTTGTAAAGTTAAATATTGTTATGCGGTATTAACGATTATTCGTATATGTACAAATTTATTATATAATATATATATATAGGTCGCTAGATTTGTCTTTCACTTGGATCCATTCATATAGCGAGCAGAAATAACACAGCTTATAAAATCATGAGGATAAACATTCCTTGACAAAGCTATACATTGGGTGTTATAAGCAATTTATTTTGGGTTTTTATAAATATTTCTTTTTTGGCTTTAGTATATATTTTCAGGTTTACTTTTTCTTACATGTTTCACACCTTGTTATTGCCTATTTTGTATAAATTTATTGTGTTCTTTTTTGATCTGCCAATTCAATTGTAACCGTTCGCCTATTTGATATTGGCATTTGTCTGATTTTAGGTTTCGTTGCTGCAGCCTATGCATACTTCAGTATATATGTAATATACATACAAATGTTAAATATATGGTATATATATATATAAATGATTTATGAATTCCTATTTTTGGAAAGAATTAAATTGTGGGAGAAAACTTCCAGCTGGTTGAATTCAAATATTTTTTTTTCTAATGCAGCTGGCATACACTTGGACAGTTGTCTTTTATGCCTTAAGGCAAGCGCTGCACTGATTTTACTCACTTAGCACTACCCATGGGGCGCGTATAACTAAGATAAGCTACTCACGCGGAGCAACAATGGGCCCGCAACGCTCTACCATCATGCTAAACCGGGACGTACGGTTTAAAGTAGATTCCGAACCACTACAAACACCCATGGCACAGCCAAGATTGGAATCTGAAACCTGTAGTACAGAGCGCTAGCCACTCGGCCAATCAGGCCCCTGTATTCAAATACGAGTCCTTTGGTTGATACAGGATAGAAGTTTGCAATGTTGTGGCTCGTTCCTGGGTGTCGCGGATAAGATGTTATTCCTTATAATTCATGTTATATATATATATATATATATATATATATATATATATATATGTATATGTATATATAGGAATAAACAGCTAGTTATGTCATTGACTTTGAATCCAGCCATATAACGAGCAGAAATCACATGGTTTATAAAATCATGAGGATACGAATTACTTGATAAAGCTATACGTGGGATGTTATAAGCAATTTATTTTTGGGATTTTATAAATGTTTCTTTGTGATATTACTAATTTCCTGGACAGCATGTTTCACACCTCCTTGTTATTGCTAGTTTTATACAAATGTATTGTGTTCTTCATTATTGTGTTCTTATTAATTGATCTGTTAATTCAAATGTAAACGCTCACTTATTTGATATTTGCATATGTCTAGTGATTTTAAATATTTTTGCTGCAATCTATGCGTACTTTGGTATATATATATATATATATTAAATATATTATATATATAATAATTTGGTTGCTGATGAGCTGGTTGTATTCAAAGCTACGCTGGTTGCGCAATAAACTGGTTGTATTGAAATATGAGTACTGTGGTTGATCCAGGATAGAGTTGTGCAATGCTGTGGCTCGTTCCTGGGTGTCGCGGATAAGATGTTGTTCCGTATCATGCTAGGGATGGTGTCGGAGATACCGGGGTCGAATGACGCTGCATAAGTTGGGCGGCCGCCCTGGAGTGTTCTCCTCAGTGGTGGTGGTTGGAAAAGTATCGAATGTCTTAGCGAGAGGTCGGTTAATTAGTGGAAATTACCTACTCAGTTATTTAAAATAAACACCGACTCGAAAAAAAAATCAAAGATTTTTTTTATAACGCTACGAAATGTTTTTCTTATTTGATATGGTACATTGTACATTTTTTCATTTATTTTTCTCAGTAATTACTGTTAAATTAGTATCCTTTTACTTGTGACCCGCCATAGTTTTTTTTTCTTTAAAATGCATCGGGGAGTATTTTTTTTTTCTTTAAATGCCCAAGGGAGGTAATTAGTTAGAAACCCCCTTTTTCGATAAATATTTTCCCATTATTAAGAGGAACATCAAAATACTGTTACATATCAAAAGGTTTTTATCTTATCCACCAATTTTCATTAAAAGGGGCTTTTATAAAATCCACCTTATCCACCGATGTTCATTAAAAAAGATCCACCGATATTATCCACAGATGTGCATTAAAAAGAATTTTTGATTTTATCCACCGAAAAATTCGGTGTATAAGATACAAGCTTTTTAAAAACCCATTTTTAATGAACATTGGTGGTCCTTTTTTAATGAACATTGGTGGATACGATCGATAATCTTTTTAATGGACATCTGTGGATGCCGATGACCTATCGATCTTATTCACCGATGTTTTAATGAACATCGGTGAATAAGATCGATAGGTGTTTTTAATGAACATCGGTGAATAAGATCGATAGGTGTTTTTAATGAACATCGGTGGATAAGTTAAAAACCCTTTTTAATGAACATTTGTGAATAATATCGGTGAACCCTTTTTATAGAACATAATAACATATTAAGGTGGATTTTATAAAAGCCCTTTTTTAATGAACATCAGTGGATAAGTTAAAAACCCTTTTTAATGAACATATGTGAATAATATCGGTGAACCCTTTTTATAGAACATAATAACATATTAAGGTGGATTTTATAAAAGCCCTTTTTAAATTAACATCGGTGGAAATGTTAAAAGCCTTTTTCTAATGAACTTCGTAAGTAATACAGTGAACAGTCCATGATTCAGGGTACGATTGTGCATCGATGGGCTATGAGGGAGGGCATAGCCTTCTGGTAGATTTTTAGAGGAAACTTCCCCGCATTTGCATGTCATATGAAAGAAAACTCATTGAAAACTCCCCTATCGAGTTTCTTCGTTTCTGAAAGTAGAATTGCAAAGGATGCCATCAACGGGCTCGAACTTGAACCCTCGCGTGCCTTACCACAAGGCCCCAAGCCTATTCTTCTGTAGTTTAAAATTGTTTCTTGAACTGAAATCTTATTAAAATAGCTCTATCTCCCATTCTTCAGAATTGTTTTCCTTCTAAATAATAAAAGAAAGAATTCGATATCCGACTCGGGACTCAGTGGCGACGTCCGCCGCTGGTGAGCATTAGGGATGAGATTCCATCCACTTTCGCGGCTTTGTTGTAGACTTTCAAAAAACGAGGACACTCAATGGCGTTTGTGATGTGCAGTTTCTTGCCTCGTGAGTCGAACTACCTGGTGGAAGTTTTCCGGATTTGCTCACATACGATACCTAAAATCCTCCCGGAAGGCCATGCCTTTCTACTTCAGCATCACGGAGCCAAGTCAGACTTCTAATTACGGGTGTCCCCTCACAACAGAAGCTACCCCCTTTCCCTCATTCCATGAGAACTCACGGGGTTCTTGAACTTGGTCTAGATGTTGCTGTCGACCAAGTGGGATAAGAAACTACGCTCTTTATATATTTTTAAAATAACTTTCTAGTAAATGTATCATTTGCAAATTTATTTGTCAATTTTCTCAATGTTTTATAAATATTTGAACTGTGTTTCAACATAAAAAAAAAAATGTTTGATTAAATATTAATGACAAAAAAATAATCATTTTTTTGGATATGCATCTATGTTTGTATCAGTACTAAATTCATTTTAAACATTTTCTTCCATTAGTGTACAATAATTTGCTCCGTACTACCGAAACAACACACTTGAATAATACAAAAAGGGCAAACCATCAGATAACGATAATTGAATTATTGTCCAGGGAATTGAATAAACAAATCTTCCCCCTCTTACAGTGAGCGCGTTCACTTTTGTAATTAGCTATTCAAAGAAGAAAGATCATTGAAATTCGATACGCTGCCAAAAAAAACATTAGCGTATGCTTTTTTCTGTTTGTTAAGGATTCTTTTTTTCGCATTGAAGCAGATTTAAAGGATTTTACATTTAAAATTTATCTGAATACTTTTTTTTTTATTTCTTATTTTATTTTATCGGGTTCAATGCATAAAACTTTTAATCATGTTTTTGTTGCAAACATAGTTTCATTTTAATTGCATATATATGTATTTACAAAAGAGGAACCCAATAGAAAAAGGCTTATATGTAAATATTTAACTTTTGAATTGAATACTGAAAAAAAGTTTTTTATTTTTAAGCAGAACACAATTTTTAAACAATTTACATACGCAATTACAAACACAATTTATATACGACTAAATAATAAAGTACTTTCTACCTAAATTGTAACGTAAACAATCTTGTAATCTATCTAAGTTGAAGTCTCAAATGTCTTTGGAACAGCAACAGTAATAACGATTTTCCTAGCAGATTATTCATAAGCAATTTCATGAATTTTATAAAAATTCCAAATTATAAAAATGGTCATACTAACAAATTTTGTACATTGTTTTCCAATAATATTAAAACTCCTGAAACTAAGAAAATTTGAAGCCACATTTTGACCAAATTAGAAAAAAAATCAAAAAATATTTAACTAAAGTATTTTTCGAAGATCAGTTGGCATTTCTTGTTTACGATATCATAGATGAAACCAAATCTAAGAATATAGTTTCTAAAGTGATTAAATAAGAACTTTCTATGTAATGAACACAACATGAAGTATTAAAACTCAAAGATGTTTGTTCAAATTATAACAAACATTTTGTTTCAACTTTTGAAAAGGAAACCTTGTAGATTTTGACAAAAGAATTCTAAAATAATCTTATATTATGCTTTTATTTGAAATTGGATTGGCGTGTTTAATTCATAATGCATACAATATATTTTAACTAGCATTCCACTGTTGGTTTTTTCCAATACTGCTCTGTCTGAAGAAACATTAACAATTAATTAAACATGTCTTGTTAGTCATACGGTTTTTATTTTATTTTCTCCTTCTTTATTTTTCCATTTATTTTCAACCTTTCAACTCTTTTTTATTTTATTTTTTATGGTTGACATGCTAGGAAACAAAAATGCTGATAAATAAAACCACTTTAAATATCATTGCCTAACTATTGATAGAAAACAAAGTGTGGTTCGAATATTTTAACCATTCCAACTATTAAAACGTGTTGTTAAAAATTTGCTTCAAATGCACTATCCAATAACACATCCAAAAATTAATGTTGTCGTATCGAAATTGATTGATTTATTGTTGTTGTCGTATCTCTTGAAGAGTACAAGAAAATCAAATATTGAAGGACCCCTGAATAATATTGCCTGTGTTGATTACTATCTCGGAGTATAAATCCTCTTCCGAGGGATGGTCCAGATAATGCATGGCTGCTACAGCCGCTGGGCAATCAAAGACACGATGAGGAGTAAGCTCGACATCAGGGCAGTTGCCACATTTTTGATATTTTTTTAACACCATCAGCAGAAATTTTCGTATTTTTGTGGTGCTCCTTTCTTAATCTTGTGAGAGTAGTAGCCGTCTTTCTGTCGACATTTATTTTTGAAATTTGGTATTTAATTTTAATCTTAGAAGGAATAAGAAATTTAGCTTTTGCCAATGCATTGGGTAAGATTTTGTCAAGGAATGGTAGTCTGATCCAGACTTCTGGCCTTCTTCGCCAAAGAATCTGCAATTTCATTAAATTCCAAATCAACATGAACAGAGATAAATTTCAGGATTGAAAATTATTTGCATATTTAATTCGTTTCATATCCAGAGACATTGTTGTTAGCCAAATAAAAATATTCCAGATCGCAGCGAGCCAAATGAGTGGAAGGTGCAAGAAATACAAGACAAAAATCCTTTATAATAATTATGGACGATTATTTAATTGATACAATCATACCGAATTTGGAACTGTTATCATATTTGAACAAGTACTTGAGAATTTCCAAATTCTTGAATAAAAATCCAGATATAGAGGAGTCTATATCTGGAGGTGCTAGGTCTGATACAGGATATCTAAGTTCTACTACCCAAATATAATGCACCGTAGCGGATTGCACAGCTGCAGCGTCTGGAAGATGCTGAAAGTGCATGTATCCATAATTCGCCTTTGTTACTGTTGACGATGATATTCTTTTGTGGATACACATTGAATACTAAACAGCTCATTCACTTACACCCTATCCATTCATTCTTATTGTTTTCTGCAGACACTAGCACGTCAGGAAAGCGTTTCGGAACATGTGTTTCTGTGAGACTTGAATACATTGGGTGGCCTTCTCTTCTTAGAAATGCGTAAACCTGAAGACCATTCTTTTTTTTTTTTTAATTTTCTAATCAGCAAAATACATTACGATTTATAATTTTAAGATTTAATATATATCCATTTATAAAACAATTTCATGACATTAAAAGTGTCTTAGGGTAATCTTCCAGAGATGCATTTCCTATTAGTTTTTGTTATATATTTTTTTATTTAATCTGCCACTTTAATTTTTCGTTCTGTTTTTAATTTTTAATAATTTTATTATTTTTCGTTCTGTTTTATTATTATTATTAATTTATTTTTCGTTCTGTTTAGTATTTTATTTCTGTATACATAAATATACAGAAATACATAATTAAAACGAAAGCTTATTCATTGCTTACAATACCCATAGCAACCATATGAGTCCTACAAGAAGGATTTTAACATAAATCGCATCTAGTTTCAGCGTTATTCCATTACTGTAATTCTACTAAGATAAATAATTCTGTAATTTTGCTATGACGCTCCATAACATTTTGCGGATATTATTTTTTCCTTAGATAATTTATTAAACAAAAAAAGAATTTTATAAACTCACCACGTAAAAATATTTTGCCTACAAAAAAATAATAATAATAAAAACTTTGTGTGTCAGAAAAATAAATCACCGGAAAAATTCTGTTTTGTTTGTTTTCACTTTAATACTTAAATACATAGAAAAGAAACAAATATTGTAGATGTTGGTAGGAACACTGATTTCAACAAAAGTAGACAAAATGTGATGATGTCCTACAGTATCGTGTGGTAATGGATGAAAAAAGGTCTGGGATAAATTAGCTGTGATACTAATAAATATAATGGAATTTTTATTGACTAGGGTTAATATTTTTATTCCGTTTTATTATCTTACTTATCCGTTTTAAATAAAACTGATAGTATAATTTAAAAGACTTTAAACAAGTCAATGTTTTGTCACAGTCAAATCAAGGTTTTAAACAATTCAATGACTTTTAATTTGTTTCTAAGTAAAAGCATTTTGTTACAGACTTTTGTTTTACCATTTAAATTCTTGCAATTTCCTCAAGTTATATTTACAAATATTTTTACGTGGTTAATTAAACAACATGTACGTGCAATGGACATTGAAATGTGCATTAGCTTTGCTAAAACTGATAACAGTAATTTTCTTTTATTTTTATGTTCTTAATTTCCCTCTGAAATAAAAAAAATTTTCAATAAAAATGTTTATTAATAAATGGTAAATGTTCAAATATAAAAATATCAGAATTCAAAAAAATGCTTTGCTTTTGCTTTTAAAAATTTCCTGAAAATTTTAAAATTATTCCATTAGTATTCGAAAAAGTTCTAATAATTTTTAATCTAGTATCACATTATTTAGTAAATTTCTTCAAATGTTTCAATTTATCTCTAGATTAATTCTGTATGGACATTTTTTATTTGTGAAGTATTTTTTATAATGTTGAAGAGCCAATTGATCAAATATCTTCTTAAGGAATAAATATGACATTTAAAATCAAATGAAATGCGACATAAAAGAGATGTCAAGGAAGTCAAATAAAACAACGAGATTCAGTTAACCATCTGTCAAAAGGACTTTTGCAGACGACATTCGTCAAGGGAGTATTTGCAGAGCACTTCAAACGAAATGCTTCACTATTATTTTAAGAATTATTCAGCCGATTTAAAAGGCTAAACTGTTTAGAATCAGTAGAAGGCCGTAAATATGTCATTCTTAATGCTCAAATAGAAAGATATGTCAATGTAATAAAATTATGAAACTATATAGAAAGTAGTTGTGAAAAAGTTAAAGGATATTTTTTTTGTAAATGTAGACCCGATATTTCAAACTTCTGTAATGGTATTGATTTGGTGCATTGTAATTTTTTTTTTACTGCTTTCAAACTTTTTTTTCTTTTCATAGAGGAATGACTGATTTATACTACTTAATTTCACAATAAAAAATAAATGGAACAGATGACGCAATACTTTCAATACATTACATTCAAGATTCATTGCTATTCAAGAACATTTGAATACCTATTCAATTTTAACAATTATTTAAAAGGGAAAAGATTTTTTAATTTATAACAAATATTATAGGAAAAATTATAACGTTTTTTGTTTAATAATTTAAAATCTAATTTAAATTTAAAGAAAACAAAAAACCCAAACTTAATTTGACAGTTATAGCTTTAAAACATTTATTTAAAGTTTTTTGTCAGAAGAGTTTATGATTTCTAGTTTGGATCTCCTTTACCTAATAAATGCTACCTAAAATGGTAAACTAGCGTGCTTTTTGGCTACATACATCACTGTTGTTGGCCACAGTTGTTATGCATTTATGATGCTATTTAGATGTTTTACAGTTTTTTCAATATTCTATGAGCCAACTATAGTTCTATATGGAACGATATAGTTCCTACTTAAGAAGATATATATTTCTCTTCCATTCGTGTATTTCACGCGTATAAGAGTACTGTAATCCAAAAATTGGCATACCAATGCGTTTACTAATCACTTAAATATTTAAGTATATATTTGTAATTACTGGCTAATAAGGTCCATTTGATATTTTATACTATGGGATGACAGTAAATGTTCAAAGTGTGAACTATTCTCTGGTTTTCTTAAATTAACGCGGCGACATATAACGACAGAAACACGTTATTGCATGTCTTGTGGAAGTACAGTAACTTCAAATTGAATGTTATCCTGAAGTACCTCACAAATGTGGGGGGTTAATGGCTTTCACACACTGCTTTAAATAACCCCACAAAAAATCTGATGATGTTAGATCTGGTGATCTCGTAGCTGAAGAAATAAGAATTCATTGAAATATCAGTTATGTGAGCCTTTGTATCCTTTTTGCTGGAAATACTCTTCTTGGCATTCGGTCACAGCTCCAAATATTCCTCAAACATTTTCAACAACGTCTGAAATTGATTATGTTTATGAATAAGATTGATTTGATGAGGAGTTGTCAAAAAAGTTCGCACTCAACATTAAATGGTGAAGTTGCAGAGGAGGAATTTTGATGGCACATATGTTTGTATACGCTAACTGGCTTTTCACATTAGCACTCAGATTGAATCATAAATCAAAACTGCAAAATGTCCTATCTATTATGTCTCCACCATAAGAAATGTCCTTCAGCAACAAGTCTAAGTAGTTAATCTTCTGTTGTCATCGGGTTTTTTTATTCCTACTAAATTCTCAATTTGTTTGATTTCAGTTTCAGCTTCTTCAAAATGCGTTTGTCAAGTTTGTTGAGGGTCTCCTGCTTAGCCGTATAACCTTTTCAATGATTTCTCTGAGAGATTAGAGCAAGCCTATTTTTTAAAAAAAGTCCTGCTATCAATCCTTCCATTTTAGGCCTATCACTTCGACCCTTGTCCATTGCAACAGTATTATCACTAAATTTCGAATCATCATTTTCGTTTGTTTATGTTTAATTGCGAATTTCTTTCCAAACTCAATGCGCACCGTATTTGTAAGACGACATTTTTAAATAATGTTCATAGATGAAATTTCTTTCTTTTAGATGTATATCCAAAAAATGGCGCCTCTTTGGAAACGCACTTGAATTGAAATAATTGCTTCCGTTTGTGCATAAGCACTATTTGTAGAATAGGAATTGAAATTGTTCGCCTGCAATAAAAATGTGTGCTTTCATTTGTTGGAAGATTTTAGTAAATTCATTAGCAATAGAGACTTTGGAACTATACGATATAATAACTATTTAATGGAACAATGTATTACAGTACATACGTTACAAATCTAATATATTAACACAGAATAATTTTAAATGTTGTATCAAGATAAATGAAAAAAGGGCAAAAAGTAATATCAAAGTTGTGGATCGATAGTGTTCCTTTTTTTAAACTTGTCTTAAAAATTGCAGAGTGTTTGTATAAAACAGCGCCAAACTTGACTCCTCTTAATTACCAAAACCTTTCCTTAAAAAGTAAAAAAAAATATATATAAAGTTAAACTACTTATTGTACAGTCATAAAAGGTTTAAAATGTATATTAAAAAGGTACTATTTTTTCATTAATTTCAGAAAGAAAACTATTCATCGATTTTAGAAATTAAAAAGCAAGTGTTATTTATTAAGTTGCACATACTTTTGAGCCACAAAGCATAATGCTTAGCTTTTTTAAAAACTCTTTTTCTCTATCAAAATGAATTCAAATTTCACTTTAAGATCCCTGCTACTCTGTAGCAGAAACAAAAGAAATTCTGAAGAATTTTTTTAAAGATAATTTTAAAACATTAGCAATTTTATTCTTATTCTTCTTATTATTTTTTTTTTTTTTTGGTAATAAAAAATTATTTGGAACTATAATTTTTTCTTCAAACCTCATGTTGAATAAAGCAATCAATATTTTTTCAACAAAAAATCCCAACTTTATTTCGAACTTTGAAAGCCGTTTTTTTTTTTTTTTTTTTTTTTTTTTTTTAAATACCTTGAATGTGACATAATTCTATTTTTAATTTATTTTCGGTTCTGTTTAAGCTGCTTAACTTACTAGATTTTCAAACTTTTAACGTGAAAACCTTCAACCAGTTTTATTATTATGTTTTAAATGGAGGAACGTATTACAGAATATAAGCTTTTTAAACGGAGAAAACATTTTACTACGTATAGTAAATACATAAAGCGAAGAACTTATTATAGAAACACAAAATTATTGTTTAAAAGAAAGGTTATTAATAAATTTGAATATGTACTAATTATGAAAAATAATGTAAACTTAATTAAACCGAAAGCAAAAGCCTGTAAAAAAAGAATTTATTTTTAGAAGAACTTGCTAAATTTACCTTTAATATTAATTTTTGAATTGAATTTTTATATCATAATGGATTAAAATTTAATGGAATAAATTAAGAAGAAAAAATATTTTTTCTTCATTTGAAATTTAAAAAGATGAATTATGAAAAGTTGAATGATTTATGAAAAGTTTGTTTTTTCTGATATGTTTTAAAATGAATGCGACGTCATATTTCATTACAAAATATGTTATAAACAACTTCGTTTTTGTGGTACAGGCATTTTAATAAATGTAAATAAGATTTTCATTTTGCTATTTTGAGCTACTATTCTACTTTTCGTTCGAGGTGACTATATTACAAAAATTTTTAAAATACAGTGTTCGTAAAAAACATTGTTTGAATTGTCTATAACAAAAACCCACTTGGTATGTTTACATTGGGATCAAAACCATGAAGGTAAAATACTTGATGCTTTTTTTTAAAAACTCATTGATGTGATATTTTTTTAAAAAATATTTTTATGAAAATCTTTGAAAATATGCAAAAAATTATTTACTTTTACTTAATTGCTAGTTTCCTAAATCTTTGGGCTTATAAATTGTTTATCTGATTCACTATGAGTTGGTGGATTATGTTGACTTACGTAGCCACCAATTCAAATCTGTTATGTTTAACAGAATTCAGTTGGTGGCTATTGTTGGCTCACAGAATTGAGTTGGGGGATTATGTTGGTCTAACAGAACTTCTTGAAATCTGACGGAGGAGACTTGACAGCTCTTATGCTTAGCACATACAGAGCGAAAAAAATTGTTAAAGATCAAAAGCATTTTGGAGTCCAATAAATAACTATAAAAAGATTTCAGTATCAATAATCAGAGAACTAGGTCACATTGGACTCATTCAGTAATCATGGTGAATTGACACAAACAATGAGCATTAAAGACCTGCATAAAAAATAATTTTGTTGTTGTTCTAATACAGCTGGCAATACAGAGACAGTTAATCTTTATGCCAAAAGCAACGGCTGCCCCGATGTTACTGATTTACCATTAACCCAGGAGGCACGTGTAGCTTGAAGATAGGCTACGGACGCGAGTCACACTACACCCGCAACGCTTTCCGATCCTATTAGACCGGGACCTATGGCTTAAAGGGGATACCGAACCACTACAATCATCCCTGTCACCGCCGGGACTCGTCATGAAACTTATGATACCGAGCGCCAGAGCACTAATCACTCGACCAACAGGCCTCAAGAATAATTTTAATTATCTCACAATGAAAAATATTTTATTTGAAAAATATTACTAAAAATCTTTATCTATTTAAGAATTGTTAAAAAAATTTTAAGCATATTTAAAAATAATAAAACGTAAAAATTACCGTTCTAATCTAAATTAAAGAAGAAGATTCTCATAGTAACATAGCAGGTATTTCTGCTGGCAAAACCTATTCTCATAAACAAAACATAATTCTTAAAGCAACAGTGTTCCGTATTTATAGATCTAACCTCTGACATTAATGAAACCATTACGGGATATCTGATGTGAAATATTTGCCGTTGCTGGTTCTATGGGCTCAGTTTGATCAATGTCTTCGGACGGGGAAGCTTCCTTATTATCGAGCAGAGAGTATTACTTATTTGGTTCGCATTACCGAATTTGAAGCCTATAATCCTTATTTATGGTTTCATTCTACCATAAGGAGATCTATAATCGATGGCATGAGCGTATAAGTAATCATTCAAACTAGTTAACGAGTTTGTTATAATTTAAATAATTAACCTTCCCATAATTTTGGAACTGATTAAATGACACTTCTTTTATTACTTATAAAAAAAAACTTAAATTTATATCTTTTAATAAAGTAATATAAAATAAACACTAAGTAAATAATAACAATAATAAATAAATTTATAAGCCAAGTGGTTTCTTTTCTTGATGTTTATTTCTTATCTCATTTGGTAGACAGCAACATCTAGAGCAAGTCCAAGAGCCCGTGTGGTCTCATGGAAGGAAGAGAAAGAGGTAGGGTGACATATTCTCTTGTGAGGGAGCACCCGTAGATAGAAGTCTGACTCAGTTCCATGACGCTGAAAAATTAGGGAAGTGCCTTCCGGGAGGACTTTTAGGGGGGGGAACTACCCTGCATTTGCGTATCGCATGTGAGAAAACCCGAAAAACTCCCACCAGGTAGTCCGACTCACGAGGTAAGATGCTGAATATCACAAACACCAACGACTCATCTCGTGTTTTGAAACAGTATCTTACAAAGGCCTCCAGCGGATGGAACCTCAGTCCTGATGTTCACCAGCGGCGCACGTTGCCTCTGAGACACGAGTAGGGTTTTCTTCTTTTAGGTTCACAGAGCAAAAGTTGAGAATGCAAATTCTTCTGAGTACTGTCATTAGAGATGTTCGTTCTAAAAAATGCGTTGGCATAGGGGAGTTTATTTTAACTGCACCATTATAATGCATCTCAAATAATACTGAATGTGCTACATACAAGACGAATCAGTTACAAATAAAATAAGAGGCATTTTTTATGAATGAGTACCGTCTTGAAATGTTGTTGCTGACTAATCCTCCATATCCTGCAGTGCGGGACGGACATCCATGAGTGATCTACTCATGGATGGAGGAAAAGGGGGCAGCTCCTGTTGTGATGGAGCACCCGTAGGTAGAAGCCTGACTTTTGCTCCGTGACGCTCTTACAGTCACCGGGAACTACGGTTTAAAGTAGATATCCAACCACTACAAACATCCATGGCACCGCCGGGACTCGAACCGGAAATGCGTGGTACAGAGCGCCAGAACGCTAGCCATTCGACCCTTCAGACCCGTTTTTAAATGTGACCACTGCAGCATTACAATCGTTCCACATATGCGCACTAAGTATCTTCATCTATAGGCTATCCACAGGCATTCAAATTTTTCAGAACTATTTTTTTTCATCATCATTTATTTATATCTCAAGTGATTAAAAATCCCATCTAGTGCAAAATGCACGCTATTATTGGTTTCTACCACAAGTTCAAGTGAGAAATTGTATAGAATAAAGATGCCTTATGGAATGTTAATAAAATGATGTAAAGCAGCATTTATTAATAACATCTTAAATAAACAATCTAAAGCATTGATAGCTATTTCATTTGAAATCCAAACCAAAAGGTGTGACACGCTCAGTGGAGGAGTCGTTTCGCTTCACCACAATTCTCGTCCGCCCGTGAATGATCGAACCCACTTGAACACCTTCCATGTACGGTTGACATAGAGCCAAGTGGTTATCACTTGTTTTTGCACTTAAAGGATCATCTTGGCACTAGTCACTACGAGGACGATGAGGATGTCAAAACGGACGTACTGGAGTGGTCAAGTAGCAAAGTGTTAGATTTCTTTGAGGATGGAATTCAGAAGCGGGTCGTACGATATGGAAAGTGTCTTCATGCAGGTGAAAACTATATAGCCTAGTTTTTGTGTAAGCATAAACTTGTTAATAAAATTGCAATTGCTTGATTTTATATCAAAACGATATTTTTTCATCTTCATTGGTGCAACAGTCCCATGATGTACCAAGGCCATCTGCCTACTGGCAGATTTCGAGACAGGACACCGTTTCTTTTTAAAGGGCAAGGTTGCCAGTTCTACGCCCTACGGTCATAATAAATCTGGATCTATGGTTTAAAGTGGATTCTGAACTACTACAAATATCCATGGCACGTCCAGGACTCGAATACGAAGACTATGGAACCGAGAGCCAGAGCGCTAGTCACTCAGTCGTCAGGCCCTAAACCGATGCTTAAAAAACTTATTTTAGATAAAATTTAATCACAAAATGGACTTTTTTTAATAAATTGCAAGCATTCTTTTTTTAAACGATATTTAGTAACTTAGTAACGATATTTTATTCGATATGAATTAATAAGAATTTTAGTGATGCTAATCAGTTACTATATTGTATTTTAAGGTAATACTAGTTTGGGATTATTTATTTTTAATTTTAATTATATTGAGTAATAACAATTTTTTACTTCTGTTAATAAGATAAAAATTAGTGAAATAATTTATTCACTTCTTTAATGACATTTGTTATATTAATGAGATTCTTTGTTATCGAATGGAATTTATACTTTTATCAGAAATATTCAATTTGAAGTTCCGTTTGGAGGCCCTGATGGCCGAGTGGCTAGCGCTCTGGCACTCGCTACTACAGGTTTTGGGTTCGAGTCCCGGTGGTGCCATGGATGTTTGTAGTGGTTCGGAATCCACTTTAATCTGTAGGTCCCGGTCTTGTTAGCCTAAAGTGTGCACAAGATGACCATAGAGCCACAAACCAAACTAAGTCCGTAGCTTATCTTCAAGTAACACGCGCCCTCTGAGTAGTGCTAAGTGAGTAACGTCGGTGCAGCCCTTATGGCATAAAAGATCATGGTCTAAGTATTTGCCAGCTGCATTAGGAAAAAAGTTCCATTTGAAAGTACCCATGATATATATATATATTATAATATAGAAATTTTCTGAATTACATTTTAGGTATTGTCTACAAGCAATATAGTCTAAAGATTCAGCTGATATATTAAAATTGTATCTCTTATATCTTAATTGGATTTCATTTTAACTTCTAAAGGTATATAATATTTCATACTATATCTCATTTTTTCTTTTGACCATATTCAAACGAATCTTATATTTATTTTTCTTTTGTATAAAGATTTATTTTTCCATTTAAAGAAAACTCAATAAGTCACATATAAAAAAAGGAAATATGACGTATAAAATCTAAATCATCCTATCCATGTATGCATTTTTCTTTTACAAAAAAATACTCACTCTCATGTTAGATGTATGCCTCCTATTTTTAGAAAGGCAACTGCTGCTGTCGTATGAGGGTACTGAATATTTGATTTTTTTCTTCTTCCTGGAATAGTTCAGATTCCACGTCCCCTTTTAAACTATTCTTTCCGCTTCAGAGCGTTCGCAAACCAAGAGATGCTGTTAGGAGACTTGTAGGACTCTATATTCCAAGATGAAAAAGAGATAGTTTCTTTCCGGGATCTATATACAGGCCATTATTCTTAGTCCTTCTCAATGTGTTATACTTCTAATATTAGACTTATTTTCTTTATAGTTATTCATTTCTTAGCACTGAATTGTGGTTTCCTATTTATTTTCAGTAATATAAATTATATTTATAAAAAATACATCTCCATAAAATTTAATTAAGCTAATGCAAATATTAAAAAATATTGAATGAAATGTTAAAACAATGAATGCTTTTTTTTAACCTTTTTTTTATACATTTATATGTGGCGAAAGAAATTTTCAATTCCCCAACCGTGCTGCATTTATTTATTTATTTTTGTAATCATAACTAATGATACAGAAATGACCCGAAATATAATTAATATGTCTAAAGTAATAAGATTTTAAAGATTTTTCTAATTTTTTTTTGGCGAGCATGCTTTTGTAGAAAATTCTGAATCATCATCGAATCAGATAGGAAGGCTTGGCTTGATTTGTCGCTCTACGGCCATTTTTTTGTACTTTTTAGGCTAATTAGACAGGGACAAAAAGTTTAGCGTGTATTCCGAACCACTAATAAACATCCATGCCACCGGCAGGATTCGAACCTGAAACCTGGGATATCAAAGGCCAGAGCGCTAGCCAATTGGGTATTAGGCAGCTGATAAGAAGGCAAAATTGCTTGCAAGTCTTACTCGTGTCCTAGTGGTAAAATGCGCATTTAACGTGCAGGAGAACTCAGGTTTGAGTCCTACAATATAGTGCCATCCATTGCAGTTATTGCTTTCAGCACAAGAACACTCGATGTGACAATCTGTATGACTGTATCCAGTTGATAATCAGGCTTCCTGCAGTGTGTTTTCAGTATTTGCTCGCCTATGATACGCAAATGTGGCAATTAACACTAAAGGTTTTCCTTTTATTACCTGATGGTGGACTGTTCGTGACATACCTAAGTGAAACAGGGTCTTTGATGGCAACATAAAATAATAAAAGTAACATTTTAATCCAGATACAATTTTTATCACGATAAAAATTAATTTTCATTACAAATATGAAAAATAATTTATTAAAAAAAGTACCGATATCAAAATTGCCATATCATTCTCAAAAAAGATATAATAATCTTTCGATGAACAAATTGCCCAATGCTTCAGAAGTTCCAAAGAAATACAAATTACATAAAAGTATCTCCTATTCTGAAATGAAATCTGGATTTAATCGTCACGCAATTCAGCATTTTAAAACATTTTGGCCCAATTGTTGTAGCTTGTCAATGATATAACTAGCATAGAAAAATTTAGCCAGTTCTCAAATAGGATTTTGTATATTGATATTGATTTTCAGTGTAGTATTCTCTCCAATATTTATGTTACTGATAATGGTACTCCAGAGAGTTTGACGAAAGAGGATTTTTCAAAATAATTGAATTCCGTTATAAACAACTAACGCTTTTAGAGTTGTATATTTGGCTTTTAAAATTGCTACATCAGGAATGGGACTAGCGAATTCTGAAAGAACAGTGAATTCTGTAACATGTTGGGATATATTAAGATTAGTATTTCTATGTAAGCTTACAAAGCAGATAAGAAAGGCATCACTTACTTAATATCTAAATAAAGCTGTACTTTCTGTGAAATTTGTAAACTCGAGTGAATCGCCTTTCTTCACAACTCCGTTTACAATTAAGATTTAAATTTTCGCTCACAGAAAAAAAAAATCCAATTTCCTATTTGCTGAAAGGTCATCACACGAATTTAATTGTAATCTAAATTGAAAGTGACGTGGGACTGCAGGTTCAGGAGAAAAGATTTCCGATTGGATGCCGTGCTATGTCTTGAAATTTTAATATCCGGTGGTGGCAAAAAAAAAAAATAAATAAATAAATATAAGTAAAAATAATAGATATATATATATATAACAAAAAAAATAATAATAGTAATAACATATATAAAAAAATATGTATATAAAATAATATAAATGTGAAAAAAAAAATTCATAAGTGTTCTATATCTATTTTAGAAATGTATCTATTTATTTACGACTTAGAATCTGGTTATATTATTATCATAATTGTGTTGCAGTTGCTGTGATTGTCTTACAATTGCCGTGACTGTTTCAGAATTTACATCTTCTATTGACGGGTACCAATTCCTTCTGTATGCTTAAAAAAGAAGATGATCCATTTATACTTCTTCTATAACATCTATATGTTAAGAAATGTGTCTATTTATTTTCGCTACCAAAATTTGGCTAATTCTTTTAATTGTGTTGCGGTTGTTGCGATTGTTTTACAATTCTTCTTTTCTACTAACATTTTTAATTCCTTTGAGTGCACCTTTAACTGTTAAAAAAAAAAAGGAAGAAAAAAAAATGTGTTCACTGGACTATTCTATTGTTGTGTTAGAATTCTATTGTATTATCTTGCTGCGTTGGGATTGCGCTGCATTCACTGCGATTGTTATACAATTGTGAGGGCTGTGGTGAGATCTACATACAACTATCTTCTGACAGTCACATCTTGTTACAGTTCTCCACTAACCTATATTATCACCCTACACACGTAGGTATTCACTTCTTTAATGTTTATTTAACTCTTTTTCACTTTGTTAGCGTTTCGATATTTAAACATCTTTTATGACTAACACTATTCTACTAATTTAAAAGTTGGCGGACCGACATGGATCTTCCTGTTTTGTTTGGATCAACTTGTTTCTTCTTGGTTCCCTCGTCCTGTTTATTGGTTGGTCTATTTTTGGGCTCGCACACTCCCTGTATACTAATTTCGATTTTTTGTTCCTTCCTTTGTTATTGTTGCCATTCCCAAAGTAATGGTAATGAGGTGGGTTTAAATAACAGGTGGGCTGAAAGGTTCGTAGCTGACACATAGATGGCGCTACTAGTATTAAATCCATATGATTTGTAGTTAGCCCTAACCTTCAAAAGACACATGTATCAATTTGACAGCTGTTTGACAGCTTCTCTACGGTTGATAATACAGTAATACAGTAAATTACAGACCAGGCTTACCTTCGTAGCGAGGATCCGAAAACACCGTGTGTCTAAGGGCAGGTCGGATCCACCTGAATGAACTGTCCGGTGGTGGCCCATTTTAAAATTGAACTTTTTAAATGGGGTTTCCTACGAAAGATTAAACTCGCACGTTGGCTTCTGGTAAGAAGGAAAATTAATTACTAGTTGGTAGGCAGGAGCATGATCTGCTGGTTATAGTTTCGAAGTATTAGAGCTAGCATTGGTCGAGTTTCCATAAAATTTTGAGAATATGGAATTGATGAATTAAGAGGGGCCGTAGAGAACACCCTGCGAGATCTCACAGGCCCTCTTGTCGCTGACGCGCCGGAGGAAAAACTTATTGTCCACACTGCATTATGGAATCCCACAACCCCACAACGTATCCTAAGTCTGTCTGAATAACCCTGAAAGGAGTCGTTTGCAGGATGATAAGAACCAATACAGATATTAGAGAATTTTTTCATACCGTACTTTAAAAATACGGTATTTTTTTCTCCCAAGAGCGCATGCTCATAGGAAATTGCGCATGCGTATCTATAATAACGACGAAGTCTGCAGCAACTCCAAGTAACAGTAGGAATATGATAACAGGTGCTCTGGCGCTCGGTACCACAGGCTTCGGGTTCGAGTCCCCGCGGTGCCATGGATGTTTCTAGTGGTTCGGAATTCACTTTAAACTGTAGGTCGCAGTCTAACATGACTGTAGAGCGTTGGGCGTAGGGCTGAAAACCCTACCCCGTAAAAGAAAAACATCTCATGTTTCGAAATCTGCCAGTAGGCAGACGGCCTTAGCCCACCATGGGGCTGTTGCGCCAATCATGATGATGATGTATGATAACAGGAATTTTCCTTACTACTGAAGTAAAGAACGGTAAGACCTTGAGTGGTATATTCAACAATGAGCATGGATTCAGGAATGTCGTCCCGTATTCTCTTCGAAATCCTAGTTCTGCATGCAGAATCCTAATGGCCGTGTTCATGTGTAAGAAGCTCACTGGGAAACAGTCAAACAGCTGGAACTGTCATCGTCATTCGAAATCAGCACCTGAAGTGATAGTAGGACCTGCAACATTTCTTTTGTGTTTCTCATGGCTATACTCTGTCTTCGAAACTTCTACAACGTTACCTTTCAATAGGTCAACGCACGATCACATATTTTCAATTCTGTCCTAACGTTTCTCAATATAGATGAATGTGACTACGCTCTTGGTGTGCTTGTTCTCCAGATCTGCCATCAAAATGCTATCCTAAAAGGCCAATACATTGCTTCTTCTGTAAAGTTCAAGAGAATTTAAATTCTGTAGCACCGAAATGCATCGTTTTGTATCCAAGTGTCTGATCATCTTCTTAAATTAATATGGGCCAATTTCCCCACACTTGACACTTTACACTATACCATAACCCATTGTTTTTAACCAAGAGGAGTAGCATTCCTCGTCTCCATAGCAATTAGCCATTTGTGCATACTCCTATTACCATTCCACATGAGTCTAAAACTCAATAAAAATAGTTGGATTTGTGGTTGTGTAAATAGGAAACAGGTCGGGAGATCACGGTGGCCAAGAGATGGATCCATTGTAGTCAATCCATTCCGCATGAAAGTCACGGTTCGGATATTTTTAAACATTCTGAGTAAACAAATATTTTTAACCAACTAGTTGAACAGATATTTTCAGTCATATTGTCTGAATAAATATTTTTAAAACTTTAGTACGAAATGTGAGAGGGCTTTATCGTGCTAAAATCACATCCGTTTTGAAAGACATGTAGAAACATCATGTAATCCGGTAAGATGTAGTTCAAGAAATTAATGAAAACTATAACACTGATGACGCATGTTAATAATTTAAGTAAACAAAAGCTATATTTACGAAAATATGGCGTTTAGACTATTTGTTTCTGAGAAGTATTGATTGATTTGTTTTGAATATTCTTGATCTCCCTTTCAACTTCGAATATTTCTGTATATGTATTACACCACAGAATTAATTTTTTATGAATAATTTAACTTGTAACACTTGTAATTTTGTTTAACATTGTATACAATTAATTAATTTACAATAGTAACAAATTATTATTTTACACATCGGATTATTAGCTCATAAATCATCAAATACTTAACAGTTTTCTACAAAGAATGTAATAATATTGTAGAAAAATATAAAATATTATAGTTGAAAAGAATTTAAAAAATTTTGACACATAAATAGCATTTTATTGTTGTGGATACTGGTTTACACAATACCAGCATTAGCGAATAATACGATACAATTATATATATATGATTTACCACAAATACACACGAAAAAAAAACCCAGCAATAATACTTCAGATAACTAGAAAGGGTGTTGTAAAGTAAGACACGGAACTGTTCCCAAAGGGGCTGTCAACATTTCTTGCAACGAACGATCATTTTGGGACCAGCAAATATTGCTTTATGATGATACATTAATTTAGCACTTTTATACATTTACTTATGGGTTTTTTGTAGTTTAACAAAGAAAAGGTTTTCTATGAAAACTGAATGAAAAATCTAATTCAAAAATTCTCATTAACGTTTAATAACCCAGTTAAAAGCTTGCTTTTAATATTATGGAATGATATTGCAGATGAAATTCAAGCAAGATTGAAATACTGAAAGCTGGTTTATAACTCTATTTAATAATAACTTAACGTGGCGAACTGTTGTTGATAGTCGTGGTGAAGTTTCTATCGTTCAATAGTTTGTGTTAATTAGAATTAAATAATTATAAATATTGATGAAAATAGATTTTTAATTCATAAGAAATAAATGAACTGAAATAAAAGCTAGAATTGTGTGATTTGGCTATTAATATTATGGATACGTAAAACAATTTATAAAAAAAGAAATCAAGCAATTAGTAAAAGTATTAACTTACATTGAATCATGATCGTTACCATCAATGTAAAATTAAATATGGCGTACAAAAACAAAACTTCGTTTAAATTATAAATCTGATATCATTATCCCACAAAGAAAAACAAAGAAGAGATCGACTTTGCTCAAAACTTTTACGAAATAAAATCAATAAGTATATTACCTCATCCGATATAAATATATTTCAACATCAGATATACGTAAAATATTGTTTGAAATAAAAAAATTTGCATTATGAAATTATAAGATAATTATCCTAATTATCTGATACTAAACACATATTTTATGCTTACTGTTGGGTATATATCAATCTTACAAATATTGCATAATTACTTATTATAATACCATAATTATTTTTATTACATCAAATGAATATCTTAATTAAGAAAACATTTGCTCATTATAAATTTATCTATCTATATTATATATATATATATATCTGTGTGTGTGTTAGTGCATATATTTTAAATAAGAATGCACAAATGATTATGTCATTATTATTATTATTTTTTTTTTTGATAATAAAGTAGTTATACTTTTACGCTTCAGATGAAAAGTATTTTGCTGTTATAACGTGCAATCTATTCTCATATTGCTTATAATGTTTCTCAACTTGAAATAGTATACGCATTCAACTTTTATAATAAAACTGTAGCATTTCGAATTTTCTATAATAAAAAAAAATCTGAAAATTCTATCTAATTAAATGCACAAATAGAATCAAAACGATGATTTATTTAATATTAATAAACTAATTATAGAGAAAATAATTCAATACTGATAAATATCTTTTTTTATTCTAATAATTTATATGTAGATTAAATAAGAGCACTGTTGACTATTAACTAAATGGCAAAATAAATTTATTTTTGCTTTTGTTTTCTCTTTTCGTAAAATGATAAAACTTAAAAGGTTTTCGATAAGTTGATTTTAATAAACAAAATTTTATTTATGGGACCTGATGCCCAGGTGACTAACGATCTGGAGTGCGGGGCCACAGGTTTCTGGGTCGAGTTCCGGCGGTGCCATAGATGTTTGTAGTTGTTCGGAATCCACTTTAAACCGTAGGTCCCGGTGTTATGTGACTTTGCATGTTGGGTGTAGGATTGACAAACCTACCCCATAAGAAGAAAACATCTGTCTCGAAATCTGATAATAGAAACACGACCTTGGCCCACCAATGATATTGATGATGATGAAATTTTATTTATGCGGTCTACTCAATCAAACCATGAAAATATTTTATTAATCAGATTAAATTTTAGATAATCAAATTATTTTATAAGAAATTGAAATTATGTTAATTTTTATTACTATTTTCATTTGTAATTTACTCGAAAAATTTTGAATTTTCTGCTTTACATGAAAAGAAAAATCATTATTGAAAATATTTCATTTTAAATTAATATCACCATACAGTGAATCTGATTTTTTAAAAAAAAAATTTTTGTTTAATTTAAAAAAAAAACAATACATTTAATTTTCTTACAAATTAGAAAAATTATTTTTAAAGCAAAATCTGTTAGCTATTACATGATAACATTTGACTGTATGTTTAATAAAAATAATTTTCTTCAAGTAAGAGATAAGAGCTGTAAAAAATGTGGGATACATAAAAGTGCATATGTCAAGATATTTTGCTTGTTTTCTATGATAACAAATCTCATTTCGTATTCTGAGAGATGTTTTTAAAAACAAAATTTTCAAATCGAAGGAATTCGAAGTAGAGTTCGATTTAAAGAAATGCACACTTCTTTTTGAGAAGTTCGATGTGAAGAAGAATTTGGGTGCATTTTTTTTATTTGTAATTTTATAACCGAGCCGTTTCATGAAATATTTATGGCTTCCTTACACCTATTCTGTTGTTAACATTTGAGAAATCCTCTAAAAAGTTTTAAACTTGTACCTCTCTAGGTTTAATATATTTTTTCAAGCATGCAAAAATAATACCGATGGCATGCTGTCGTAATCTTATTTGACAGCACAAAATTCAACTTTGTCTTTTCACCTTTTCGTGTAGCACTGTCCTTTAATCGGCTTTCACTTCCAAACAAAACAAACCTCAAACAAATGAAGAAAAAAAATTCAGATGCCTTAAGCACTTCTGTAAAAGCTTCAAAACACACCCGAGTTTTCAGTTTGTCTTTCTTTACTCTTTTTTTTTTTATCCGTCTCTTAAGTTCTGTCCTTTTCTCAATGACAAAGTTGGTGCTTCTTGAGTTCTCTTCTTTTACCGGAAGCTGCTGTTTGCATAGGAGTGAGCGTCTGTCTGATTTCGGGCGGTGTCTTTAGAAGAGAGAGATTTGTCGGAGCATCTGTTCCAAGTCTCATTATTTTTAAAGAAATATGGTGGCAGGTGATAATTTGGCATTTTACCCCTGTTCCGTTCCATCACCTCTCTCTCTTTCATTTGCAGTGTACAACATGTATATTAGGTTGGAGACACATTAAGTTGTTCCTAGGGTTGATATGATGTGACTAGTGGAAAAACATATTCGTGAAAGTATTTTCAGAAAATGTTTTATATAAACGAAGGTAAAAGAAACGCTTTTCAATTTCGTGAAGGAAATAGTAATTTATTTTCTTTCATGTTTATACCGGGAAGTATAATTTTAGGACTTTTAATGCAAGAAATTTTTCTCAATGCCCAAGAAATTTTTCTCAATCTTTAGGTTGAGCCCACAAACTCACTAAGCTTTTTATAATGGTGAATCAATGTTGGTTCTAAGTTGGCCTTAATGGCCGAGTGTCTAGCGCTCTTGCCACAGGTTTCGGGTTCGAGTCTGTTACCGTCCATGAATAGATTACTCATGTTATGTCCGTCCCGCACTGCAGGACACTGGGGAATAGCCACCCATACAGTGGTTCTAAATGGTGTTACAATTTGTGACGTGTACTTTAAAGGATTATTTTTAAATTTTCATCCTCCATGCACCTTCTTAAATCAAATGAATGGATTTTACAGCCATTAAATTTATATACTGATTGCCTATATATATTCCACATTTTAAAAACTTTGGATAAAATTTTATTGATTCCTTTATTCAGCTAATATTTAAAAAAATTAATATTTATATATTTTAATTATTTCGAAGTTATTTAGCATATTAATAGTAGCACTTAATGTAATTGAATATGCTTTTTTTATGAATGAATTAAAAAAAATACTTTGTAGCATTTAAAAGTTTTTTAGGAGCACATAATTTGTTATTAATAACTAATCTTTATTGAAAATAGATACCTATCTCGAATTTCTAAAGCAAAACCAAGTATTTTTTGGATCAGTAAGTGAAAAATGCTCTTTCTAGTACTTAAAATGTTTTAGGTTTTGTTTGTCGATCTACGGTTATTTTGTGTACACTTCAGTCCAGGATTACAGTTTAACGAGAATGCCGAACCATTCACAAACATCCATGCTACCATCAGGATTTGAGCCTGAAGCCACGGAAGTCTTTTAGGAGCACATAATTTGTTTTTAGTAACTAATCCTTGTTGAAAAAGAGATACCTGTCTTGAATTTCGAACGTAAAACCGAGTATTTTTTGGAAAACCAAGTATAAAAAAAATAGTAAATGAATTGATTAGTAAGCGAAAAATGTTCAAGAAAAAAACCATTAAGAGAGAAAATTGTCGAAAATATATTTAAAAAAAGGATATTGATTTTGAGATTAATTTCTGTTAAATATTAAAACCGAACCAGTTCCCAAAAATAATTTGTTAGAACAAATTAGAACTTTACGTAGCAGACTACACAAATGTAAATGAATAGAAGTGTAAAACAAATGAAAAACATCAAAATAAATTATTAAAATGGTGCGGTGGTGATCATAAAGTCGAATTCAAAATTACAAAAAAAAAAAAAAAAAAAAAAATATGCATAGAGAATAAATTAAACACTTGCTTTTATTGAATATAACTCACCAGGATTGAATATATGATTGAATATAAACCATTATGATTGAATATAAACCAGGATTGAATATAAACCATTTTATTGAATATAAACCAGGATGGTGTTGAGTTAACACTCAACACCATCCTGGTTTTTTTAAAACTCTCTTGTAAGATGTTTGTGAAAATTAGGTTATTCAACTATTCTTTTATTTTCCTAACTCTATTTTTAAATTCAAGAAGATCTTTAGAAATAACAATTAATATAGGTAACTTCAGAATGGTGATACACAAATGGGAATAAATTATGCGAGTACATTTGAAAAAAAAAATTAATTCTGAGTTTACAACAATAACAAATCTTGGGTTTATTTATATTTACAAAATGATTTGAAAATAACTGATAAAAAATTCAAATCGGTGTAAGTTTTTGTTAATCTGTGAATACACTACGTAAGGGCTGTTTTTGGAAAATAGTTAGACGATATGAAAAATTCTTTTACATACAAAGCAGTACACATTAAGAATGTAAAAAAGTGTGCATAATTTACAATGGCCTCCTAATTACCTTAGTTTCCCAAAGTAGGCAGATGTTGAAACTTTAAACAAAATAGAAATTTATTAAACTTAAAGAAATTAGAGAATAAATATGGAAGTAACCACGCATAAATACTTCTGAAATACAACAATTGCCAAGATATAGGCAGTTGACTTGAACTGGGTACCTTACAAATGTATCCCTTCTTTTAATTGGTAGCATCCATTAAATTATTATTATGTTTAATTTATTAATTCTCTTTCAGGTTTATTATCACATTATGTTGGTCTCCATTTAAATGTAAAACTAAATTTGAAATTTGTTTACCATTTGATCTTACATGTTATTCTTTATGCCTTTTCACACAACAGATGGTTAATATTTGGACCTGATAGCCGAATGACCAGCGCTGTCGCTCTCGGTGTCATAGGTTTTGGGCTAGAGTCCTGGCAGTGTCATGGATATTTGTAGTGGTTCGGGTTGGGTCGGGTTGGGTTGGTTTGTCTCTCTACGGTCATCTTGTGCACACGTCAGGCTAAACAGGCCGGGACCTACAGTTTAAAGTGGATTCCGAACCACTGCAAACATCCATGGCACCACCGGGACTCTAACCCGAAACCTGTGGTACCGAGCGCCAGAGCACTAGCCACTAGGCCATTCAGGCCCCTGTAGTGGTTCGGAATTCACTTTAAGCATAGATCTCGATTTAATATGGCTGTAGATGGTTGGGCGTAGGGTTGACATCCCTACATGTTAAAGAGAAAACATATCTTGTCTCGAAATCAGCCAGTAAGGAAACTACTTTGATCCACCATGCGGCTATTGCATCCATGATGATGATGATGAAATTTTATTTATGCAGTCTACTTTATCAAACCATGAAAATATTTTATTAATCGGATTAAACAAATTATTTGATAAGAAATTGGAATTATGTACTTTTTTTATTAGTACTGTCATTTGTAATTCATTAGAAAATTTTTGAATTTAATACGTTACATACAAAAAGAAGAATCATTATTGAAAATATTTTGTGTTAAATTTATATCAACGTACAGTCAATCAAATTTTAAAAAAAATTGTATACTTTTTGAAAAAAACATTAAATTTAATTTTTTTACAAATTATAAAAATTATTTTTAAAGCAAAATCACCCACCTACTACATGATAACATTTGACTGTATGTTTAATAACAATAATTTTCTGTAAGTATAAAATAGAAGCTGTAAAAATGTGGGATACATAAAAGTGCAGTCAAGATATTTGGTTTGTCTTCTATGATAACAAATCTCATTTCGTATTCTGAGAGATGCTTTCAAAAACAAAATTTTCAAATCGTAGGAATTCGAAGTAGAGTTCGATTTAAAGAAATGCACGTGTCTTTTTTTAAAAGTTCGATGAGAAGAAGAATTTGTGTGGAAACCTTTACTTTTTAACAGAACCGTTTCATGAAATATTTATGGCTTCCTTACACATGTTCTGCTGTTAACCTTTGAGAAATCCACCAAAAGAAGTTTTTACCTTGCACGTCTCTACGTTTAATGTATATTTTTTCAAGTACGCAAATTTAATACCGATGTAATGCCGTCATAATCTTATTTGCGAGTACCCAATTCAACGTTGTCTTTTCGCCTTTACGTGCAGATCTGTCCTTTAATCTGCTTTCACTTCCAAACAAAACAAACCTCAAACAAATGAAGAAAAAATCTCCAGATGCCTTAAGCACTTCAGTAAAATCTTCAAAATACACCGGAGTTTTCAGTTTGTCTTTCTTTACTCTTTTTTTTATTTCCGTCTCTTAAGTTCTGTCCTTTGCTCAATGACAAAGTTGGTGCTTCTTGAGTTCTCTTCTTTTACCGGAAGTTGCTGTTTGCATAAGAGTGAGCGTCTGTCTGATTTCGGGCGATGTCTTTAGAAGAGAGAGATTTGTCGCAGCATTTGTTCCAAGTCTCATTATTTTGAAAGAAACATGGGGGCAGGTGACAATTTGACATCTTGCCCCCATTCCATTCCACCGCCTCTCTCTGTCATTTGCAGTGTGCGACATATATATTATTTTGTTAGACACATTAAGTTGTTCCTAGGGTTGACATGATGTTACTAATGGAAAAATATATTTGTGAAAGAGTTTTGAGAATAAAAGTATTATATAAACTAAGGTGAACGAAACAATTTTCAATTTTCTAGAATAAAAAAGTAACTTATTTTTATTTTATGTATGAACTAGGAAGTATAATTTTCAGCCTTTTTATGCAAGAAACTTTTCTCAATGCAGGAATCTTAAGGTCTAGCCCACAAATCCACCACACAGTTTATAATGGTGGATCAATTTGGTTCTAAATGGTTTTGCAATTTGTGACGTGCACATGAAAGGATTTTTTTAATTTCGCGTCCTCCACACATCTTCTTAAATCAAATGAAGGAATTTTCCAACCTATAAATTTATATTCTATCCCCCAATGTAAATTCCACTTTTCAAAGAATTTGGATAAGAGTTTATTTTTTTCTTTATTTAGCTAGATTTGGAAAGAAGGAATTTTATATACGGGGTGTTTATAATTAAAGTTCCACTTTCAAAATGGTGTAAAAAAAGAACCACTTGTTCAAATTTGAACTGAAGATACTTGAAGAAGGAGGAAACGTTATAGCATAAAAAACAGTTCCAAAGTGTATTAAAAGATGGCGCTGTAAGCGGTATAAAGAAATGGAATTCGTCTGTAAGTGATAGTTTGAAATTAAATGACAACATATTTGGTATGTAACAAACTGTAGTGTAAAAATGTGTTTGATTGTTTCAGGGTTTTGACGGAAAAAAAGATTTCCAAGTCATTCAACAGTTGTGACACTGTTAGTTGAAAGTCCATCTTCCACGGCAAGGTCATACCAAATTGGATGTGAAAAATCGGTGAAACGTTTTTTGCAACATTTTTTAATGCCACACCGTTACCCCTTCTTCAAGTTTCTTTAGATCAATTTTAAACTCATTGTGACGAGTGATTCTTTTTTTAAGGCAGTTTTGAAAGTGGGACTTTAATTATAATTATTCTGTATTTAAATTATTTAGCAGTTATCTAGCATATTAGTAACATGACGTAACAGAGCTGAATATGAATTCTCTATACATGATTAAAAAAAGACTTTGTAACACTAAAATGTTTTAGAAGCATGTAAGTTGTGATTAATATCTAATTGAAAATAGATGGGTGTCTTGAATTTTACACTTAAAACCAAGTATATTTTTTGGGAAAATAAATATAAGAAACAGTAAATGAATCTATCAGTGAAAAATGATCATGACCGAATAATTAAAAGAGAAAATTGCCGAAAATATATTAAAATAAGAATGGATATCTGTTTTTGATATTAATTTGTATTAAATATTACAACCAAGCCAATATCCAAAAAATAATTTGGTTGAATAAATTAGAACTTTATTTAGTAGACTGCACAAATGCAAATGCATAGCAGTGTAAAACAAATGAAAACCATTAAAATAAATTATTAAAATGGTGTGGTAAAAAAAAAAGAATATATATCTATATCTATATATGTGTGTGTGTGTAGAGACTCGTAATTGAAAGGCCATTTTTGTTTCTTCTTTTAGAGTTTATCGTAATTTATTGACCTAATATTTACTACATTTTATTAACTGGTAATTTACGCAAATTGCGAATGAATAAAATTTATTTGGCTCCAAATTACTATTTTATGCTATAAAAAAATTAAACGCTTGCTTTTTAATAAATATAATTCACTAGTAATATTACAATACCCTCAAGGTTTTTTTAAACCCCTCTTGTAATATATTTATTAAAATCAATTTAATCACGGGTTCTTTAATTTGCCTAACTATATTTTTAAATTCAAGGAGATATTTAGAAATAACAGTTAAGATAGATAACTACTTAAATGTTGATTAGATTAAAAAATAAATGGGAAAAAAATTACTTCTGAGTTTACAAGCAATAAAATCTTTGGTTTATTTATGTTTACAAAATGATTTGAAAATAACTGATAAAAAATTCAAATCAATATAAATTTTTGTTAAACTGTGAATATATTACGTGAAAGCTCCTGTTGGAAAATAGAACATTTTAGAAATGTTAAAAAAGGAGTATAATTTACAATGGCTCCCAAATTACCAAAGTTTCTCAAAGTATGCAGATGTTGTAACTTTAAACAAGGATTACCACATAGAAATTTTTTAAACTTAAAGAAATTGGAGATTAACTATTGAAGAAATCAAGCACAAATACTTCCGAAATCCCAGCAGCCTGATGGCCAACTGGCTAGCACTCTGGCCGGTGGCATGGATGTTTGTTGGTGGTTCGGAATTCACGTTAAACTGTAGGTCCCGGTCTATTTAGCCTAAAGTTTGCACAATGATGAAGAGTGACAAACCAAACCTCTCAAATACAGCAATTACCAAAATATAGGCAGCTGACAGGAACTGTGTGCTTCGCAAATGTATCCTTTTTCTTTAATTGGTAGAATCCATTAAATTATTATTATATTTAATTTATTAATTATCTTTGAGGTTTATTCTCATATTATGTTATTCTCTATTTAAATGTAAAGTTAAATTTGAAATATGCTTACCTTTTTATCTTACATGATAATCTTTATTCCTTTTCACACGGCAGATGATTAATATTTGGGTCTGATGGCCGAGTGGCTAGCGCTCTGGCCTGCGGTGTCACATTTCAGATTCGAGTCCTGGCGGTGTCATGTATGTTTGTAGTGGTTCGGAATCCACTCTAAACCGTAGGTCTCTGTTTAATATGACTGTACAGCGTTGACAACACTACCCGGTAAAAAGAAAAAAATCTCTTGTCTCGAAATCTGCCAATAGGCAAACTGCCTTGACCTACCATGGGGCTATTGCATCCGTAATGATGATGAAATTTTATTTAGACTCTCTGATTTGTCAAACCATGAAAACATTGTATTAAGACGATAGAATAAATTATTTGACAAGAAATAGAAATTATGTTATTTTTTTTATTACTATTTTCATACGTGATTCACTAGAAAATTTCTGAATTTTATAAGTTATAGAAAGAAGGAAGAATCATTATTGAAAATATTTCCTATTAAACTAATATCAACATACAGTCAATCAAATTAAAAAAAATGTATACTTTTTAAAATTGTAATTTAATTGTAAAAATTTAAATTTACTTGTAATTTCCTTACAAGTTATAAAAATTATTTTTAAGCACAATCAGCTAGTTATTACATCATAACGTTTGACTGTATGTTTATTTACAATAATTTTCAGTAAGTATAAAATAAGAGTTGTAAAAATGTGGAATACATAAAAGACTATATGTCAGGATATTTTGCTTGTCTTCTATGATAAAAAATCTCATTTCATATTCTGAGAGATGTTTTTAAAAACAAAATTTTCAAATCGAAGGAATTCGAAGTAGAGTTCGATTTAAAGAAATGCACACGTCTTTTTGAGAAGTTCGATGTGAAGAAGAATTTGGGTGTATTTTTTTTATTTTGTCATTTTTAAACCGAGGCGTTTCATGAAAATTTTATGGCTTCCTTACACCTGTTCTGTTGTTAACATTTGAGCAAATTTGAGTTTTAAACTTGCACGTCTCTACGTTTTATGCATATTTTTCCAAGCATGCAAATTTAATACCGATGGCATCCTGTTGTAATCTTATTTGCGAGTACCAAACATTCAACGTCGTCTTTTCACCTTTTCGTGTAGCACTATCCTTTAATCGGCTTTCATTTCCAAACAAAACAAACTTGAAAAACGAAAAAAAATTTCCAGGTGCCTTAATCACTTCAGTAAAATCTTTAAAATACACCGAAGTTTTCAGTTTGTCTTTCTTTACTGTTTTTTTTATTTCCGTCTCTTAAGTTCTGTCCTTTGCTCAATGACAAAGTTGGTACTTCTTGAGTCTTCTCTTCTTTTACCGGAAGCTGCTGTTTGCATAAGAGTGAGCGTTTGTCTGATTTCGGGCGGTGTCTTTAGAAGAGAGAGATTTGTTGAAACATCTGTTCCAAGTCTCATTAATTTGAAAGAAACATGGTGGCAGGTGATAATTTGGCATCTTGCTCCTTCCATTCCCTAAAAAAAACTAATACTTGCTTTTTATTGAATATAATTTACTGGTAATATTTCAACACCCTCCGGATTGTTTAAAGCTCTCTTGTAAGATATTTATTAAAATTAATTTATTCATCTTTTTCCTACTATATATTTAAATTCAATATCTTTATAAATAACAGCTAAGCTAGGAAACTTCAAAAGGGTGATACTTAAATGGAAAAGAAATACGTGAGTATATTTGAAAAAAAATTAATTATGAGTTTACAAGCAGTACAAAAAAAATCTTTCGTTTATTTATGTTTACAAAATGATTTGATAATAAATAATCAAAAATTGAAATCGATATAGTAACCTGTGAATATATTACGCAAGATCTGCATTTGGATAACCATTAGACGATATGAAAAATTCTTTTACATACAAAGTAGAACATTTTGCGATTGTTAAAAGGTGAACATAATTTACAATGGCCTCCTAATTACCCTAGTTTCACAAAGTATGTAGATGTTGAAACTTTAAACAAAACAGAAATTTCTTAAACTTATAGAAGTTTGAGATTAAATATTGAAGTAACGAAGCGTAAATACTTCTGAAATACAATAATTATCAAAATATAGGCAGCTGACTGGGTGCTTTACAAATGTATCCCTTTTTTTAATGGTAGCATCCATTAAATTATTATTATGTTTAATTTATTAATTCTCTTCGAGGTTTATTATCATATTATGTTATTCTCGATTTAAATGTAAAGTTAAATTTGAAATATGCTTATCTTTTTATCTTACATGATAATCTTTATTCCTTTTCACGCGGCAGATGGTTAATATCTGGGTCTGATGGCCTAGTGACTAGCGCTATGGCGCTCGGTGCCACAGGTTTCGGGTTCGAGTTCTGGCGGTGCCACAAATGCTTGTTGGTGGTTCGGAATCCCCATTATACTGTAGGTCCCAGTCTAATAGGCCTAGAGTGTGCAAAAAGTGAGCACAGAGCGACAAAACAAGCCACTACATAACCCGAATATATCAATATTATCACATTATTGAATGAATAGATTATCGACATTCATGTAGCTTTTAAATAGTAATAGTAGTATAGTAGTGGGCCTCAGGACAAAGTGGCTAGTGCTTTGGCACTCGGATTCACAGCATTCGAGTCTCGGCGGTGCCATGGATGTTTGTAGTTGTTCGCAATCCACTTTAAGCGCTGGCTGTAGGAGTGACAACCTGACCTCGTAAAAAAGAAAGCATCTTCCGTCTGGAAATCTGCTTGAAGACAGATGGAATTGGTCCAATATGGGTTGTTGTGATATTGAAGGAAAAGAAGATGACTGATATTTAGAAACCATTTTCGTATCAGTAGCTTTTATGTTTTTTTTAATTTAATGAATATCACCAATTTATTGATAAAAGAATTCTCAAAACTATTCATCAGACTATAATATGAGATTAAATGCAATGCTATTTTTTTCTAGTAATAGTTGTTCATGATATACTGATATGCAAATATGTAATGGACTCACTTAATAGTGAGACTTTCCGGCCTGCAAATGCATTGTAATGCGCTGAACATTAGTGTTTTTCAACTTCATCTTAATTAGCATTCATGTTTTAGTAATATTCTTCTGTAGCAGCCATGGCAATTTGATACGACATCAGCGTTATTCGAAAGTGCCATATACATGCATGAAAGAGCCATGTTTTAAACAGACACGGTAATTATATGAAAAAATGAAAACGTGAAAATGTTTGCTGCTTTTTTTTTCACGCCAGTCTAATGCACAGCTGCTCTATTAACAGTGTAAATATTTTTTAAAGTTAGTAGCTGGTAATTATCTTCCATTTGTTATAAGCGAAAAAAGGTAACCATGGCTGTTTTTGCAAGAAAGATATTTTTTGCCTTCAGTAAGAATATGTGAAAAAGAGCATAACATACAATTCCATTCATTGTTGCTAAACTAACAGTGTGTCATTTTTAAAATTTCAAACATGTTTACTGTATAATTCAAGATTTATTCTCTTCAGAGAAGAACAAAAATATTTTTGTGTTTTATTATGATTTATTCATTTTGTATTGATAGGAGTTAAGAAGAAAGAGATTGAGAGATACGATAAAAATGCACAAAAAATTCGTAACGCATACATTTGTGGCGGCTGAGCATTAAAAGTTGTTAATAAGTGAAATGATTAAATACATTCTGGCCATAAATTATTCATTGTTATACCGGGCATTATTTATATACCATGTTACATTTATCAAATATTAACGATTTGTTCAAATTACACTAACAGTCGGAATACTATTTTACGCTATTTCCACATTCCGCACTGTAGTTTTTTTTTTATATTTCTAACATTTTTTTATGAAATTTTGTTCCTTTTAATTAATAATTATAATTATAAATATCCACATATGTGGCCAAAGGCGTCAAGTGATTAATTTCGTATTTTGTCAAGTTAATATTGAAAACAGCAATGTTAAAAAGGCGTACATCTGTGACGTATACCTGTTCTATTAACAAAAAGTAAGTGCTCAGCTCATAGCTTTACTATTAGCTTAGCGGTGGTTCCTATCGACGGAGTGTGTGAGGCCTTATCATAAAGTCCATGACAAAAGTTGCACGGTCGGCTCACATTAAAGTGACACTGATTATCCAATAATTGTTTAACTATCAGAACAACTGTTAAAGCTTCGGGATTGCTTTTCTTATAGATTCCTATCACGGCTACATGATTACATTTAACAACCTGGTGAAAAAGAGGGTGATACCCCCGAAGCTAAATGGAAAAACCGCAAGTTAGATAGGTTTGGTTTGTCGCTCTACTGTCATCTTATGCACACTTTAGGCTAAGTAGACCGGGACCTACAGTTTAATGTGGATTCCGAACCACCAACAAACATCCATGGCACCCCCAGGATTCAAATCTGAAGCCTTCGGTACCGATAGCCTATTGGCCATCGGGCAGCGCAAGTTAGATAGGAGATACAAAATAAGTAGGCAGTGTATAAATGTATTCTCCTTTCGCCAACGCCACCTCAAAAAGCGCCAAGACAGTTATGAAAGAATAGTACAGATTTTTTTTAATATAACACGACTGAATTCTTTGTAATTTTAATGCAAGTCAAACAGAGTAAAATTTCTGTTGCTTCACTTGAAAGCACACTAATGTACTAGCAATGGATTTACATTAGTAGTTATACTAAACCATTAGTAGTTATACTAGACACTTTCTCAATTTCTCCACTATTTTTAATAGAACTTGAACACTTTATTTTTTTTTAAATTTTACACAAAGATTTTGTTTATTGCTTTATAAAAAAATATGTGCATAAAAGCATCGTTAAATAAAGACAATTGTATCGCATCAATTTTTTTCCATCAATAATAATAACAATGGTAAAGCAAATCCTCTCATTATTTTAAAAAGATATCAAAATTCCCAAATAAAATTATATTTTCTTCTAACTCTACACATAAAATTAGGATTAAAACTTTTAGTTGAACAACTCTATAAACTTGAAAACACAAGAATTAACGTGACCTTCTAAAATATCGATAGACTTTGTTGGACGCAGCTGCCCTTTTTCGAAGTACTTATCAAATTAAATCCACTTTTAAACTCATCCAGACTTACCTAAATCATTTCACGCCTTCGTTGCAGAACTTTACGGATTACTCGAAATCTAAGTCGAAAAGTAATCACTTTTAAACAAATAATAAGTTAGCGATGACATTCATTTTGTTCGTTTAATTAAGAAAATGAATTTATGTATGAAGTGAACATCGTTTTAATCTTGCTTAATTTTCAGTATTCATATACAGCAGTTAAAATTATCAAGATTTATTTATCATTATTTAAATTTTATTAAATATATTTATAAAATTTTCAAATTTTGCATTATAATTTCGATAGCAAGTAAATCTCCATGATATTGACATATTTTGCGAAATTTTTATTAATTTTTTTCTAATACATTTAGTGAAAAAATCTTTGGCAGTTTGCAGTGAGCAGTTTGAGCAACCAGATTGTAACGGTGTGGGGTTGGGTTGAAATAGTTGAGTTACACTTTGGAGAACTCACAGCTTTATTGACACATGCACAAACACCATACATACCATTTGTATGACACATGCACAAACACCACTATTTGCCTTTAACATATTTAAAGGCAGATAATTATAGATTTGTGGAAGGACTCCACCTCTAAGTCGAGAACACGATACTCGGCTACGCACAGGGTGCGTGAAATATACTTCCTATAATATACTTTCCGGGTGAGAATCTGTAGGACAACTGACTATTTCTCCTGAACGGTACAGGAGAAATCTTCCATTGGATAGGAGGAAGTATGGTTACCACGTTTATTTCTTTTTCATGTTTAGAACGTGCAAAATTGCTATTTTTTAAATGCATTATTAGTTTCATCTTTTTTACTTTCAATTTAAAGTATATTAGAAATATAAATGACAACTAAAAACCATTTGTAATTTATTTACTAATGTTCATGTCAAATTTATGTTATGATGAATAACTAAAACAATACGCTAAATCTAAAGTTGAAATAAGGAATAACAAAATTTAAATTTTCGAAATAATATTTTAGTAAATTGATATAAATATGGTTTTATATATTACCAATAATTTATTAGTGTGGGAAAATCTATATATATATTTCATAATTTTCTTCCCAAAATTTTTGACATGAGGATGTTTTTCTTGGTGTTTAATGTACATTTTGTGCTAAATATTATTAATTTTGTGCAGCAGTTACATGAAAATACAGAACTTTTGCTTAACGATGAATCGTATACATAAATTTCCAAAGTAACAAAACAATAAGACAACGACAAACAATATAACAAAGTAAAAATTGCAATTAAAAGAAAAAAGTCGCAAGGAAATACTTTCAAAATATTCCTTTAGTCTTTTAAAACCCAGAAAAATCGGTTAATTTCATTCTTATTTAATGCTTTGCTTGAAAAAAATAGTCTTAGTTTAATATTTAACACAGAAACCTCGAAAAATTCTAACCATCCACTAAAACCCAATTTGAATACAATTTTTTTTTTTCAATATTTGAATGTATTATTTTATAGAAAAAAATTATTGAACTACTTTCACAGCAAAATGTCATCATCCAAATTCTGCTACTCAGGAAAATTGTTTAAAACCAATGGAAATTGTCACTTAGCAAAGCTGAAAAATTCAGGAAATTCAAGAAAAAAAATTGCAGCAATTAAAAATTAGCAATATTTATCAAGAATTTAACTAAAAGGGAAAAAACGAAAAAGATTTTTGAACATCTTCGAATTTTCTCAAGAAAAAAAATTATAAATTGAAGAGGAAAATCAGTACTTTTCCACTAAATTAAAGAAAAATTACAGTTTAAAATTTAAAAACTGAGACTAATGTAAATGGAAATTAGAGAAGACATTATATGAGGATATTTTTTTATTTCAAATAAAAAAATCACCTAAAAATATCTAATGAAATTATTCTTTGAACTATTCTTGAAATTTATTATCTAAAGCCAGCGAATAAAATTTTAAGAAAGCATTCATGTTTTCAAGTAAAGTTACTAAGAAGCAAAAATAAATCCTGAAAACAATTTCCATAACGAAACACTTTAAAAAACCACTCAAAATAGTTAGTAGAGATATTGGATTAAAATGACAAAAAAAAAAAAAATTAAAACACTATGATAGTAATGGCGTTTTTTGGAAGAAAGGACTTAAGAGGACTTTCACTTATTTTTAAAAAAGGAGTAAACTATGGTGACAATCCTGCTTCTTATTAAAGGTGAAAATTTACAATTTCTGCTTTTGATGTATTTTTAATAAAAATTTATAGGCTAATCTTTATTTTAGGTCAGGATAAAAAAGAAATATCCTTAAAAAAGAACGTAAAAATTTATAAAATTGGTTATATATTTTTTTTTTAAATGAAAGCCACATCCTTTTATTTTTTTCTTTCTAAATATTTAAGTATTTACAGCAGAAGGTCTCATAGATAAAAATGCGTTAACGGTATAAAAGATAAATATTCAATAAACTGGAATACTCTTCAAATTCAACACAAACTCTTCAAATTCAGTCTATTTTCAACTAGTACCATGCGCATGTAGAATAGTTCTGACTCTTCAGGAAAGAAACAATTGTCTAACAAAAATATTGTATTTTCTTATATCAATCTTTTCTTTGATTTTAAATAGATATTTTTGCCCGATACATATTTTTCTTTTCTGAATAAAAACTGATTTATTCATAATAACAGAATATTTGAAATGTATTTTATGTGATGTAGTTTGGCATATATATATATATATATATATATATATATATATATATATAGTATATATATAGTTATATATTTAGCAACAGGCTTACAGATACCCCAGGAGCGTTTCACTTTCATATGATATATCGCTTTTTCATTTTTATTTTTAGAAAAGTTCTTCGAACAGATGTTTCATATTAAAATTAATATAGCACCTGTCTCTTTAAAGCAATTGAATTCAATAAACACTGGATTCCAAAGTACTATTCAATTTTATTTAATGTCAGACAGATTTCTACTTCATCTATCCCCTACAGCTACAATTTTTGTAAGGTACTTTTAAAATTTCTACCGTTTTAAATGCAAAGTGATTTCTTCTTAGGTCTTAATAAAAAAAGTGTAAAATATGCTTTTTCTTGTAATATCTTTTCATTTCTACAGTCTCTGTATACCGAAGTACCTCATCTAACTCCCTATCTGTTGGAAAACCTAATGAAATAAAATTTTACTATCTGACGTCAATGCCATATGAAATATTTTCGAATAGAAAGGTTTTGAAACTTATGGGGAAAAGATAAATTCAATAGCATGTAAAATTTCTAATAAGTTATCTTACAAAATATTATTGACAGGTTACAAATTTTATTGAGAAAATCTTTTTAGTCGTAATAATTTTTTTAAGTAGTATATAGATTTAAAATGATAATTTTCTGGTAAAGTACGATTTATTTTACAATTAAATAAAAATAAATGCTTATATACTGTTACTACTTAGTAATTATAATTAAAATAATTGTAAATTACCTATAATAATTTTATATAAAATATGTATATAATAAATGTGATAAAGGTAATAAAAAAAATGAGAAATTTTAATTTTTATATTGGCATATAGAGGGGGAAATCCTCCTACTAAATATAAGCTAATGAATTAGTTTGAATAAATTTAAGATTCATCATAAAAATTTGTAAAATATTATGTTCATTTTTATCTACCTAACATATTTATAGTTTATAAATGTACTATTTTAATTATTCAATATTTGCTTATACCGATTTTACAACTGACATCACAGTCCACTCTAAATTGTTTATTTATCATCTTTATTGTTACAGAAGGAACTAATATCTATCTATCTATCTTAAAATCAATATCAAATATGTATCTTAATATCTATCAAAGTAAACGCTTATATTTATTTATTTAAACACGAGAGGATTTACATTTCAGATTTTTGAAATAATACTTTTTTAATATCTAGAACAAATATAACGTATTTCCTCTTTTATAAATAATCAGGAAGTTCATTTAAAAACAATCACAAAAAAATATTTAATTATATCATAATTTAAATTCGGAAAAGACGTCACTCCTACCAGTGCAAAATATTTTCCTCAACTTTTATGGCAACTGTCGTCAAGAATGCTAATCTTACAGTTTACTAAAGTTCTTAGATATTAGAGAGTTTCTGCATACCATACTTTACAAATACGGTATTTTTTTCTCCCCAGCGCGCATGCTCATAGGAAATTGCGCATTCGTATCTGTAATAATGTTTCCTATGAGCATGCGCACTAGGGAGAAAAAAATACCGTATTTGTAAAGTATGGTATGCAGAAACTCTATATTATAATCAATAAAATCCGCTTATTAGGACTAGAAGGTAAATGCACTGTAATGAAATAGTTAACTTTTATGATTGCTTTATCTACACAAATAGCTTTTCCATTCTTCTCAAGAGGATTTTTTTCCCCAATTTCAGGAACTAGCATTACCGAGCACCTCGTCAGGCCTGCCACCAATATCACCGACTTGGCTATTTTTCAATATCTAGTCATGCGATGCGCATTTCAAGTATTTTACAGTATAAATGAAAGAAATTAAGAGCCTTACAGAATAAATAATTATGAAACTATTAATTGTTGAAGAATAAATAACTAAGTTTGTATATTTTATAATATTTTCAATGTTATCGTAATGTATCGTCGTATTTTTGAATTATGCGTCAATTTATATTAATTAGTTTTTAAATGTTCTTTACTTTTTAATGGAACTCTATATTTAACCACATAAACGCATAGATGGTCAAATATTCACGGTGACTGATTTCTATTTAAAATATTTAATGCGACTAAAATAAAAATAAAGTTTTAAAAAAAAAAAAACTTGCGATGGCATTTTCCGGAAAAATGCGGGACATTTTATTTTTTTTTTACTTCACTTTATATTCCAGTCTTTCGGCAGCACAATAATAATAATAATAATAATAATAATTATTTGCTATGATTTTGCATCCTCCACAGATTTTCTTAAACCAAATGAAGAAGTTTTCCAGCCTATAAATTTACATACTACCCTTTTGTGTATAATTCCCCATTTCCAAACCTTAGGATAAAATTTTAATGATTCATTTATTCAGCTAACATTGAAAAGAATGAATTTTATATATTTAAATTATTTAGCATATTCGTAAAAGGCCATAACATAGTTGAATATGCTTTTTCATAAATGAGGAAAAAAAAAGACTTTGCATTTAAAAGTTGTTTAGGAGCACACAATTTGTTATGAATTATTAATCCTTATTGAAAATAGATACCTGTGTTTCCAAACGCAAAACCAAGTATATTTTGGATCAGTAAGTGAAAAATGCTCCTTGTATCATTTATCAGATTTTTTAGGTTTGGTTCGGTTTGGTTTGTCGCTCTACCGTTCATTTTGTGTACACTTTAGGCTAATTCGACCGGGATTGCAGTTTATCGTAGATCCAGAACTACTAACAAACATCCATGCCACCGCTAGGATTTGAACCTGAAGTACCGAGAACGCTAGCCAATTGGCCATCAGGCTGCTGAAGTTTTTTAGGAGCATATAATCCTTATTAAAAATAGATTCTTGTCTTGAATTTCAAGCGTAAAATCAAGCATTTTTTGAAGCAGTAAAGGAATTGATCAGTAAGTGAAAATGCTCATGGGGAAATAATTAAAAGAGACAATTGTTGAAAATATATTAAAATAAGATTGGACATCGGTTTTCGGATTAATTTCCATTAAATATTATTATTCTTATTGCAACAAATTTATATTAATTATTTTTTTACTACCTTTTAATGGTGCTACATATTTAACTATATAAACGCATATTCAAGGTAACTGATTTCTATTTAAAATACTAAAATAAAAATAAAGTTAAAAAAATTGCGATGGCATTTTTCGGAAAAAAAACATGACATTTTAGTTTTTCACTTTTTATATTCTAGTCTTTCGACAGCACAATAATAACTATGATTTTTTCGAAGTACTCCATAGTTTATTTATTATTTTTCTTCCAAAACTAAATCCATCTTTCAGAAACTAAGAAGAAAAAAAAAAGTTACGTCATAACTTGGGAAAAGGCATGTTGACAGACTTTGCTATAAAATGTTACAAGTAAAGTGTCTATTTGATCCTACAACATGTATTGCATTTCTGCGTGTCAAGTATTATCCTGTCAGCATGAGAGATGTATGAGAAAAAAAAATCAAAGTGTATCAGTCATACAGACGCAAAAAAGGAAATGCTCTGAAAATTGACTCTTGCAAAATATTTCTTGGATATTGGGACAACACAAAGTGGTCGTTTTATTCTTAAAATGTTTTTGCAAAAAATGATATTTTTTTCTGAAATATATGTCTGCATTTAAAAATGAAAATAAAAAGTTTTTTTTTTAATTCGATCACATGGCCCTTTTTTCTTTTGACACTGTCTTTAGTCCTACTTACAAACTTACGGCCTTTTTTGTATATAATTAATGATATTAAATTAATGAATAACTAGTATGAATAAGTTTATGAATTAGTTTAAAAATAATATTGGTTTATTAATTAGTAATTTAAGTTATATATAAGTTTATTTATTAGCAGTTTTAATTAGTTTAAAAAGAAATGAACTTGTTATAATTGTAAAATAATATCTTTTTAAAACTTATAAAATGCCACTTCAATAAATTGAATTGGTTTCTACGTTACTTGCCATTATTTGTTAATTAAAAAGAAGTCTTTAAAACATTATATATAGACAAGGTAATATATTATTAAAGATTATTGTGTCTTCTCATGCATGAAATCGCTAGTGTTTCAATGTCAAGAATGAAAAAAGTTGTTTTCATTGATTTGTATTTCGCCTTTTGTGATATAAATATTTCAGACAAAACGTATTTAAATTAACAAACAATTTTAAAATTATTTTCTGTTCATTATTAAATGAACAATGTTATATATATAAAAGAGCATGTGAACTTAACTTGATTTCCTCTATAAAAGGACTACTTGATCTTAACTTCATTTCCTCTAGAGGTTTGCCAAATTCAATTTAAAATTAACACTTTTAGTGAAATGAAATAGTTTAAATGTACTGTGTATTCAATTAGTAACTGCTCCAATTCCTTGTCTTGTGAGCCCAGTTAAAGAAAATCTAATTTCTCTTAGTAATCGGTCAACGGTTACAATACTGAAAATTGATTTAAGAATACGCTTCCATATATTCTTTTAAACTTTTTAGATTTAAAATTCTTCTTCTTTTTTATAACAACAATGCAACAGTAAAACAAGTGTCCATTTTCAGAAAAAAATTGAAAAATTCATTTTCTTTCTATACTAGATTCCTATATTGTCAGAACTTTCTGGAGATTCATTACTAATTATCAAATATGATAAAATTGTAGAAAACTACCATCAATGTAACACTAATAATGGGCTTTCTTTCCTATCTTTAATTTTACTTTTCCAAATGATCACCTGTCATAATCTTACCAACGATTAAATTCTTTTATTAACTTAACAATTTCTTAGTTGTCTTCGTGAGTTCATTATGTATAAAGTAATTAAATTTTAATTAAATATTTTGTTTCATTTTATTGAGTCTTTAATGTATACTGAAAATTTTTTGTATGTTTCATAGTAACAAGCAGTATGTAAAATGCTAACTGTCAACAAATTGGCGTATATATAGCGTAGCCTAATTTTATTTGGTGATTATAACCTCTGATTTTATTTCGCATGAGAAGTTACATTTTCTATAATGACGCCCATAAAACGATAAATGTAGAAAAACTTTGGTAACGGAGGCAAAAGTTTTACTCATTAGGATATCATAATTTTATAAGGCCATTTTACTTCCATACCCTTTTTTAAGCAAACAGTAGGTAAAAAAAATAGTCACATTGTTAGTTCACTTTCCTAGTTAATCTATCAACTTGTTAGCATTTTATTGCCAATTAACCTATTTCTACTTGTCTATTTGCAATAATCCCACGATTTTACGATAATGCATATGATAAAGAGGGAGTAGTAAACACCCAGCGTGTAGGTTTTTTTTTTTGATTACACCAAGCTTGAACAATCTTTATCGACTAAGCAAGCGACTATTAAGAGCACAGGTTTTTTTTATGTGTTATACAACCCAAAAACAACAAATGGGTCCCTTGGCATGTTTTCGTGATTTGTGTTAGTTGTTTGATGTCTTTTCATAAAAGTTTGGTACCAGTCATCCCCTTGGCAGACCATTTTGAAATCTTGCTTGAAGTGCATGGGCATTAATGATTTCTTGAAACTATATTTTTAGTTCTTGCTTATCACAAGGGAAACCCATTTGTGATCTTGTAAAATAAGGCACATTGAAAACACGTCTTCTACTTCCTTAGGCAATTCAGTAGTCCGGCTGGCCCTCATTTCACTATTACTGTACTTTCTAATTTTAATTCAATGAATCATCCCCAATATTGGAATACCACAGGCCTCTTCAGCTTTCTTATGTGTTTTATTTTTATTTAATATTGGCTCTCGGTACCACAGGTTTCGGGTTCAAATCCCGACGGTGCCGTGGATGTTTGTAGGGATTCGGAATCCACTTTAATACTGGTCTAATATGATAGTAGAGTGTTGACTTGAGGTTTAGCCAGTGTTCAGCCTTCGTGTTTCCTTGCTAAAGTAAAGCTGCATATTACCCTTAGCCATGGACCATGTCGCCTGCGACGGGGTCTATTGGACCTGGAGTAGGCTTTCCTGCACCACGGGGATTCGAACCAACAACATGACAGCTGCTTTCAAGTCATCTAGATTGTGGGAGGGTGGAGGCATTTTCTCAGGTATGCGAGTGTCATTTTGCAATCCTGCACAAATCAGAATAGTATAAAACCAGACAAATTACGTTTATAATTACCTTATTCTCTAAAATATTAAGGGTAATACTAAAAAGCATTCAAAAATTTAGCACTAATCAGTAGCAGTAACAAATAATACAAACAACTTACCTTCTCCTTCTCTTCTAGAAATTATAAAAAATAAATGAGCAACAAAATTACACAAAATTAACAAATTTACACAAGCATTCTTTTCAAGTGATAAGATTATTTCCAACTGCAACATTAAAAAGCGTTGAATTACCAGCATTATACGTTTTATGTTTTGTTCTTACCGATCTAAATTTCACTAGGGGCATAACTGTTGCTTCTTTACAAACTCCCACTTTTACCCCACATATGATTCTCCATGTCCAATTCTCAATATTCGTTTCACTTCTGTTTCACGTAAGTGTTCAAAAACTCACATTTCTTGTGCCCTGTCGTTAGAGGAAAGAAGATTCTCTGTCGAATATTAATAGAGAGTTTTTGCATACCGTATTTTTAAAATACGGTATTTTTTTCTCCCTAGCGCGCATGCTCGTAGAAAATTGCGCATGCGTATCTGTAATAATGTCTCATGTGAGCATGCGCACTAAGGAGATAAAAATACCGTATTTTTAAAGTACGGTATGCAAAAACTCTCTTCTATCTCGGAATTCACCTTACGTTGCGTTGCTTAATGAGATTCAATCGAGATAACTAGAAATAAACCAACCAAAATGTAGCGAAGAAATTTGGAGAAACTGGAGCTGCAGCGTGCAGACTTCGAAGTAGTAGGACTAAGGTAAAAGAAGGGATTTCAGAAAAATATTAGGAACTTTCATTTGAATCTTCCAAATCATTATTGCCAAAGATTATCCTGCCAAGCTGAAATTTCATACGGAACATTTCAACGCACTGTTAAGAAGGTGAAATTGTATACATACAATACGAAAGTCTTGTAGGAATTCAAAGCAATGAATAAATTTAAAACGATAGGGGCCGAAAGATCGGCGTTACGAGAAGAAAACGGCTCATTATTGCGATGCATTTATTGCATTTATTGCGATTTCATTTGTAAAGCAAGAATTCACTCATATGCAATTGCGGTAACCTATGTGCTTCTCTTTTAAAAGTCATTAATAAATGAATGGAATGTTGATTTTTGTTTTTATCACTTCGACGTTAATTTTGTTTCTTGTATGATATAACATTTGTTGTGAAATATGGAAGAAATGTTTGATATTGGTTGTTTTATGCATAAAAATCTTTCTTTTTAAAAGCTTCTTTTACATATATATATATATATATATATATATATATATATATATATATTCTTCAAAAACTAGTTTTCTAGTTTAGAGTGTCTTAAATTCCCTCCCACCTATAAAAATTGGCAGAATCTATAAATTCAGAGTGAATGATGTCCAGTGCTGGTCAAAATAAAAGAAGGAATTTTCTTGGCAATAGATTCTGAATTACATTCGTCCCTTTTAAAGGCGTTTTCCTCTACATCTTCCCGTTTCCAATCAGGATTTATTTAATTGTGGGGTGCAGCCTTGGAAAGATAAAGTTACGCCCGAGAAAGTGTTCTTGTGGTAGTGTGTGGTTCTTAGAACCAATTAAGAGAAATTTATGCGACTTGGAGAAATCGACCAGCTTCAACACTGAGCGTGGGAAGTTACCTTTGACCTTCATCACAGACCCTTTCCAGAGCGAAGGGTGAAGACAAAATTACTCCTGTGTCCAAAACGTAAGACCAGTTTTCAATTTAAATTTCCCGGGCATATGGCTGGAGTTAATCGCCATTTCGAAAATCAGTCAGTTTTAGAATCACTTTCAGCGTCTCACAAAACCAAGTGTAACTCAAACAGTAATGAATGATTTCCCACAGATGTCAAGGACAGTGCCAACAACCTAGAAAAGAAAAACAAAATTGAAATACCATATGCCCGGGAAATTTAAATTGAAAACTGGAGTAATTTTGTCTTCCCCTTCGCTCTGGACAGGGTTTGTGATGAGGGTCAAAGCTTTACTTCCCACGCTCAGTGTTGAAGCGGGTCGATTGTTCCAAGTCGCATAAATTTCTCTTAATTGGTCAGTATCATAAGGTAATGTAAAGTAAATGGAATCGATTGATGAATTCAGTAAGGTCAGGGAGTCGATCCTATGAAACTGCAGAAATGATCTCTCCCAAACCCAATGTAGGCGCAGAAGCGTTCTCTAAATGAAAATAATATTGAGAATCAACGATGGCTTAAAAAAATCAGAACAACAATTTTAAGATTCATTTTGAAATCGTAAGAGAATATAGAGTGAAAGATTTTTAAAGAAAATATCGAAAAATAGTTGTATATTCCTTGTAGAATCCGTTCATATATCTTGTGATGAGGAGAGATTTTGCCTTCGAGGTTGAAAGCAGCGATAGTGGAGAAGAATGTGTTAAAAAGAGTAGCCTGACTATGGCACCTTATCCTGGACTACTTCCGAACAGTTACGACGAAATCAACAAAATGGATGTGTGTGTCATCACCAGTATCGAAAGAGACGGACTCTAATTATTTTGATTATCTCTCTAACAATCATCTCTATACCTGAGTGACTAATTTAATTTTTATTTGTGGACCCTCAATGCTTTGTTGTGAATAGTTAAAAAAATTGAGACTAAGACTTTATGGCTGACGTCGTACAAAGACATTCGCCATGGGAAGGGGAAGTGTTTTATTGTTGGCTGTTAGTTGCAAATCCTACTGTATATTATAATTAATCTATTGAAATTGTCGTCTTTTGTTATAAAATATTTGTTCAACGCTTGTTAATTGATCTGCCTTTGCTTTTTGAATGTTATACTTTAATTTATTCTCCCAAATTTAGTTCATCTCCTTCACAGTAATCCCCTCCGGACACAATACACTTATGCCAACGTTTTTTCCAATCCTCAATGCATGCTGAAAAGTCCTCGGCAGGGATGGCCTTCAAAGCGTCAGCCGATTCACGTTGAATCTCTTCAATCGACTCAAGACGGTGTCCTCGGAGTGGTCTTTTGAGTTTAGGGAATAGCCAGAAGTCGCACGCTGTGAATACGGTGGTAGTGGAACGAAATGGGTTTCATTTTTGGCGAACAAGTCACAAATAATCAATGCAGTGTGAGCTGGCTCATTCAGTGTTCTCAGTACCAATCGAGATTTGACGCGTATGAGGCTCGAAACGAAATTGGCCGATCCTTTTGAAATTCCAACATCATCAGCAAGGTCTCCAATTGTAAATCGACGGTTTGCAAGCAAGCTCACGTCCAAGAAATTAAAGATTTGGTAAGCACCAAATCTTTAATTTCTTGGATTATTCTTGGAATTTCTTGGTTATGTATAATATAGAAGTAATATGTTAATTTTTATTGCCGTGTGGTGAAGAATATATGTACAAAAATTAGTTAATTGTATTTATTGCAGAATACTATTAATTCCGTAAAATGCAAATAAAACCTACTCGTTTCAAATTAAATTAGTGTTTCGAATAATTTATTCCTTGAGTATGTTTCCCTTTTCCACATTGTCAAGCCTCTGGGGTCTTTCGAACCTGCTCTGACATAATTGTGGTGTTTCCTTATATTGATTGATGGGTTATCGTGGATCGTGAGGTGGAAGATTACCTTAAGTGATGTTTTGATGTGTCGTGCTTAATGGGCTATTGTTATTAATGGTTGTTGCGGGCTTATAACACTTTTGTGATTTGGGAGTTCGTGAAGGAATCTCCCTAAAGTAATATTCATATATTAGATACCAACACGACATATGAAAAGTGATCTAAATTCTTGATGTATTAGAATACTGTAGATTGATTCTTTAGAATTAATCTATGATATTCAGAAGTATGCTTAATACAGCACGATTTTATGTTACTTTTTCTGCTAATGTGTTAAAATTGAATAAAAGAAACCTCTCCACATTGTCTTAGTATTTTTAGTACATTATGTATACTTTATAAATTTAGAATTTTTAGTGTATTTAGTATTTAATGTAAAGCGGTTTCACACGAATTTAGTGTAAAACCGCTTTACATTAAATACTAAATACACATACAAATAATAAATACATACTTTACTAGTAATTAATGCTTCCCCTTTTTAAATTTAATATAAAATTTAGTGATTTTTTTTCCAAATTTAAATGATACTAATTGTGCATGTATGAATAAAGTATCGTTCTTCGTGATTTGGTTGAGACAATTTATGCACATGTGAATAAAGTGATGTCTGTACGTGATTTCGTTGATACTATTTGTGCATGTAGGAATAAAATATCGTTTTTCAAGACTTGGTTGAGACAGTTTATGCACAAATAGTATCATGTGAGTAAAGCATATGTTAGTAAAGTGTGTGTTATGTGAATAATACATGTGAGTAAAGTGATGAACGTACTTGATTTCGTTGATACTAATATGTGATAAAGTATCGTCTTTCGTGTTTTCGTTGAGATAATTTATGCATATGTGAGTAAAGTGATGTCTGTACATAATATGGGTCAGACAATTGCATATGTGAATAAAGGCATGTCTGTACATGATTTGGTTGAAACAATTTATGCACCTGAGTGAAAGCTACTGTCATTATGTAACTATGTTAACAATCATTGAAAATTTAAAAAATACACAAAGTCTTATAGAAGTTTTTTATATTAACAGAAATTTTCTTACATTCCTTTCATATTTGCCATGGAATTTTAATAAAACAAGAATATCATAATAATATCTGAAATTCTTTCGACACATTCACAGTGGCAAAATATTCTCTTCAGCAATTTTCGAAGAAAAAAAAAACCCTCTTCTCATTTTATGCGTGCAGGAATAATTTATCGAAATAAAACTGTGGGAAGAAAAAAAACCCTACTTTCTCCTTTTCTGCTTCAAAGGTTTAAAATTTCGATCAGGACCTATGAGGCTCTGCGTCTGTCATTTTCGTTCGCGTCTTTCATTTTCCTAAGCATCTCTTTTTCCGGGTAAGCGAAATTCGATATTTTCGACGCTCATTTTCAGGGTTGAGAACTGGAAACTCACTTTTATTCGCCATGTTAAATCTACGATGGGGAATTCTTCATTTCTGGAATACATCGCACTCGAGAATACTAACTGGAATATTTAACTGCGGATAAACACAATATTTCTATGATTGTTTAAAGCGCATATTCACTATTACATCTTTTTGGTTACATATTCATATAATAAAAACTGTAAAATTGATGTTTGCTGTATCCGTTTTGATAAACGAGGAGATTCAGAGAGGACTATGATAAAGCGCCTTGCATGGGCACGTCCTTAGGTATTTCGGGATTTTTTTCCAGTGTGAAATAAAGTTTAATTACCGTTGAAAGTCTTGGGATAAAATCTATTCACCCATTCTCTTTGATGTATGTAGTGTAACATGCGGTACATTAAATTCTGGTCTGCATGAATCTACAGTAAAATTTACTGTATGTGATAAAAATTCCATAATGTATATTGGTACTTTTACTAACACAACATTATATCCAAATCGTGTTTTTAGTGCCTTACACTGTAAAAAATAAAAATTCTGGAATACGTTGCAAATAATGGTTTTCAATTTTCCACTCTGTACCTATAAAAAAAACCTAATATATTTTCTAAATTTGTATCTATCTAATTGTGTAAATACTTTTTTTTGTATTTCTTATAACTTAACGTTATAATCCAAAATCAATCTTTTTAAAATTTCTATTTGAATTACAAAATTCAGTAAAGTTCTAATTTCCTTTTATTTTTTTTTTAAATAAAAGAAAAGGCCAAGGGGGCAATTTATTGTATTGAATGAGGTTAATAAAAATATAAATTATATCTGAATCAACACAAAGCAAGTCAAATAACCATTTATAAAGGTGAAAATGACATAACCACAAAAGGAAACATGTTTCGAAAACTGAAAAAAAATAATACAGTTTATCACATAAATTAACAAACAATTAGGAAATTTATTTAAAAAATATATAATATTTTTATAAAATTATCTATAAAACTACACAAACGATTTCAGTTTCATGAAAGTATTATGTCACAGTCTAGAATCTATAAAAATATTTAAAAAATGCCTTAATATTTTTATAATTAACACCATAAAAATATTCTTTAGTATTTATAGCAATTTTTAAACTTTAAACGTTTTAATATTGAGTTCATTATATATATAGTGAACTTATAACTTAAAGCAATCATCCAATATATATATGTATATATTGCTTTAAGTTGTACACTAAAATATTTAAATTAATTAAGCGGTTCTTTATATCATCAATAATAAATAAATTTCTAATCCAGATACTGATATGGAATAAGCGAAGTTCACGAATAGCACCTGTTCTTTTGACTCACAAGATATATTTTATTCTACTGGTACGCCCACGCAACTCAGAAATCATTTCAACAACATTTTCAGTGAAAATTGAATAAAGGATTTCTTCGTTAAAGCTTTTTAGGAACGACTTCTTTGAATCAATTTATGAAAAAGAAATCTTTCTAGGAGACTGGTTTCAGTAGGTCAGCAACATTTCTGAGAAATTTACTGGATTTAGAACGTAAAAACGAAAATCAAAAGTTGTTTCTTATTGAGAGTCAGCCAGATTTTAAAAAAAATAGAATTTTATATTTTTTGGCTTTTTTTAGTTAAAAAAATTGTTAATTAAATACATAAAATACGTATTGATAAATTTATTTAGAACAAACTAATAATAATTTAAAGACTTTTTATAGAGTTTTTTTTTCTTTTACCCACTAATCACGTTTTTTTTATTTTAGAAGAAAATTTTAAATGCCTAACTTAGTCATTGCATTTAGTTGACTAATTTAAAATCTGCAGTTGTCAAGGGTAATGAAAAATGTTTAAAGTTTTTAAAAATGTACATTCTTATGCAAACCAAAATATTATGATGGCATTTTATGTGATGTTAAACAAATAATTTTTTATTTAATTTTACTTTATTTTACATTACTAAACTTTTAGATTGCTTGCTTAAAAATTGAAATTTATTAAAATGTCAAATTGGAATCGTAAAACCAAAAGAAGTTAGTCTTTTTAAAAAATGAAATTTTTGAGAATGTGGAGTTATGGTGAAATGCTGAAATTAAAAACTATGAACTATTGAATTAAATAATAGCAAAGTATCTACGGCAACCAAAATTCATGTGACAGTTTTTCCTTAAAAATAAAAAGTTCGTGATTATAATGATTATGAGAAACAGAAACAAAATTAGATTGAAATTATTATTATCTATTATTAATTTTTAAAAAAATATCTATAAATTTAAAGAAATATGTTAAATAACTATATTATTTATTAGCATCAAATATTTACTTTGCATTTTTGGTTTCAGTTATTATTGTTTACATTTCGAGGTTCCAAGAAAATATTTTCAACATTTTTCAAAAATTAAAACTTTAATTTTTAAATAGCAAATAACAGAAAGAGTTCGTAGAACCACAGAATTAATCATAATGTTTCACTTTTAATTTGAAAATAGCTTAAGACATGGAAAAAAGAAACTTTCAATAAAAAGAAAGCACAAAATATCTTAAAATGGAACAATTTTGATCTCATTTTAAAAAATCGTTTGCCGTTACTGTTCTAAAAACTGTTCAATTTAACAGCGAACAGGATTTATCTAAAAAACTGAAAAATGGATTTTATTTTTATAAAAAGAAGAAATCGCTTGAAAATGTGTTCCGAAAGAAAAGAATTCGGAATATTTATTGAAAAGCGAAGTTTACCATCATGACAAAAGTGAGGCAAAACAAGTCCATCGCGTGCAAGAAAAGAAATGTAAAAATGAGCGGGGTTTTTGGTGTATTTTAGTAAATTTAAAAGCTTTTTATGGATTTCTCTTTCGTCACAAGCATTTCTAGCGTTGCATTTACTTATATATTCTTGTTTTCCAAGAGCTGCAATGGATGAATTTTCCAAAGTTGCTTTGTTTTATTTTAAAACACTTATTTGAAATATAATGACAAACACTATCAAAAATTTTCAATTTTAAACTTATTTTTTATAATAGTGCTTTTATTATTTTATTTTTACGTTATATTTATTTCTAATTTAATGTATATTTACATATTTATTACCTGGACTCGTACCTAATTTGGATTTAATTCAGAAGTTTCAAACGCTAATTTACTCAGTTACATTTATTTGATAATCAATATTTGTTCTTTTTCAACAGGAAAAAAATCCCACAATTTAATAAATTTATTTTTGTTTACCTTTAAAAAAAAGCACCAATTTTTCATTTATAACTCAATAACTAACTTACTGATACTACAGCCCATGTTGGGCCCAGGCCATCCGCCTACTGGCAGATTCCGAGACAGGAGAAGTTTTCTTTTTACAGAGTATGGTTGTCAACCTTACGCCCAAAGATCTACAGTTATATTAGACCGAGACCTACGGTTTAAGTTGGATTCTGAACCACTGCAAGCCTCCATGGCACCACCGGGACTCGATTCGGAGACCTGTGGCAATGAGCGGAGTGCTAGTCACTCGGCCATCGGACCCTTTTTACATTTATGAATGCCTGTGTTTCACAAAGGAAATAAAGTATTCAAAAATGTAAATAAGTTGCCTTTTATGCCTAATATGCATAGTTTTATTTATTATTGTAGTGTTGTGGGTTGTGCATCTGGATTGTAATTGGGCGTAGTTGGGTTGAGACTTGATACACAACTTTGAGAACACGCAGCTTTATTTACACGCGCACAGACACCACATGCACACAATTAAAACATACAATATGTAACACATTTAAAGATATGTATGTAACACATTTAAAGATATGTATGTAACACATTTAAAGATATGTATGTAACACATTTAAAGATATGTATATGTAGGAAAATAAAGATACTCAGGTACGTATTGGATGCGCAAAATATACTTCCTCTCCGGGTGAGAGTCTGTAGGCCCACTTATGCACAGGTTGCATTGAATTTATTTCCTCGTGGGATGAAAGATTCCAAACCAAACGTTTAACAAAACACAAGAATCTGGCGACTCTATCGCAACTCTTTTTTCATTAAGTACATTTTGAAGCATCTTCTGTCACCTGATCTGAGATTTCCCTTTTCGTCTGTTACTTTTCCCTTTTAAAACCATCATTGATTTGTAGAACTTTCATGTATGGATCTTCTATTGGTCCTTTATTGGTTTATGAGGAGAAATCATTTTTCCTCTACCCTATGATTGACCTCTGACCTCATGTAGTTTTTGAGTCTTTCGTTTTTACCCTTTACTCTCCACAAGGTCTATGATGCGGGTCAAAGGTTGACTCCTCGTGCTAGTTGGTTTTTCTTCAATATCCTATAAATAGAGAGTTTTTGCATACCGTATTTTGGACGTCCGTTATTTTTTTCACACTAGCCGTCCCTCCGTCCGTTATCTATAATAATAGAGAGTTTTTGCATACCGTATTTTGGACGTCCGTTACTTGTTTCTACCTAGCGCGCATGCTCATAGGAAACATTATTACAGATACGCATGCGCAATTTCCTATGAGCATGCGCGCTAGGGAGAAAAATTAACGGACCTACAAAATATGGTATGCAAAAGCTCTCTAATGTTTCCTATGAGCATGCTCGCAAGGGAGAAAAAAATAACGGAAGTCCAAAATACGGTATGCAAAACTCTCTATTATCTCTAAAGTCCACCTTAATTTTATAGTATAGTAAGGTATAAGATCCCCTATTCTCTCAGATGTAACTTTATATTTGCAAGGCTGAACTTAAATAAATTTTGACAACGACGAAGAGATGCAGCAACCAACGCGACGTTAATTAAATCTTTATTTGCAAGAAAACTGTTGCCAACACTCATTCTAGTGAAAAAAAATTTTTTTAATCAAATGGCATCATGGGACATCATTATTTCTCATTTTATAGCCTCCGTCAATTTCACAAGGGTAAAAAGAGTGTAAGAACATTTATTTAGTAACTAAGCTTTTGAATACTTATTTGTAAATAATCTGGGTCCCGGTTTCGTGTTCGAGTTCCGGCCCGTGCCATGGGTGTTTGTAGGGGTTTGGAATCCACTTTAGGTCCTGGTCTAATAGGACTGCAGAGCGTAGGGTGTAGGGCTGGCAACCCTACCCCTTAAAAAGGGAGCATCTTCTATTTCGAAATCTGTCAGTAGGCAGACGGCCTTGGCCCACTATGGGGGTGTTTGAAGCACTGATGATGATGATTTATAAATAACTAAAATTTGTATTCTTAAAACAACCAATATGAAAGATTATTTACGTATTACACAGCGAAAGATTATTTACGTATTACACAGCGAAAGATTATTTACGTATTACACAACGAAAGATTATTTACGTATTACGTATACAACAAATCGATACGACATGCGGTATTGTATGAACACCCTGTATATAACTTAACACTAAGATTTCAGACAATTTTTTGAAAAAGCAACTAAAAAAGGCATTTTTTAAAATTTATTACTTAATTGCCTGATAAATACATGCTTATAGAAATGCATTTTCATACATCTACTAAAACGTAGAGTATTTTTTTGGAGGGCGTTACATCTTTTTATAGTTTGTTAGAAATATCTGTGGTTAAAACAATGATTGTGAAAAGTGTTACGTAAAATACATGCTCGAAAACTGAAAAAATCTACATTTCTTATTGATTCTTTTTATAATAAAAATGCATCGAAAAACTTCGAAGTAATACAATACACTTATATGATTATAGCATTTTTTTTTTTTTTAATTTTTTTTTTGCAGAAAGACGACTTCTAATTTATCGCATCAAAGACTTTTCGATCTTATTTAAATGTATCATTAACTAAATTCTCTATTGCGATTTTCATTTCCCAAAATCAATAGATTTCCATCAAAACAGAAAATTGGAAGGAAAACTATTTCAAAGGCAATTGTCTAGCTTAATCAATTCCGCACTATTTGTTTACATGGCATTTTCTGAAAAACAAATCTGAATACCTCATTACTTAGAATGAAGTGAAATTTTCAAATCTTCACAACCAAAAGTTTATTGAAGGTTGATTTTGAATTTTAAATTTCAGGTCACAGTTACATCAGTAATTGATATATACTTGGTTTATTTCATTAGTGGATTGAAGTATTACAAATATTTTAGCAGATTCAGCATTATTCAGGCGCAGTGGAGAGCTTGATATTCAAAAACCTACAAAGGAAAGAGAAAGTATTTTCTTTCTAAAAAGCTATTTAAGAAGAATATGCTGATAATTGCATTTTGTTAAGATAATCGTAAAAACCCTGATGAGGCTAAAGTTATTGAAGTGAACATATTAACTAATTTAAACGACAATAGCTAGACAAAGAACTACACTTTCTCTCTAAAATATAGCACATTATTATCAAAAAAAAATTTTAATTCAAAATAAAAACAGTGATTTTCCTTAAATTTTAAATTTTTTTAAAATTTGAACCCTTTTGACGAGAAATTTTAATATCAAAATTTCTTTGAATTGCAAAGATTTCAGAGATAAAATAGATTTTAGAATTTTTTTTTCAAAGTTTTTTTATTGAATTATGAAAAATATTACATTTTCATAGTAGAATACTTCACATGTTCTATGTTTTCTAACTGAAACATTAGAATATGTTAAGCAATTTAAGAATTTTTTACCATTTTGAATAGTGTTTTGAAAATTCCAAAATTATTCATTATGTTTTCTTGAAATATGAATTAATAATATTAAAAAATTACCAATCAAAACATATTATTTCTTAGTCATATAACAATTAGTCATATAAAAATAATTCTTTAAAACAATTTTTTTAATCCGCAATTATTAAAAAATTTTATGAACATTAATGTTTTGGAAATTATTCTAAACTACCTCCAACAATTAAAAAAATGGCGAAATTAAGGAATTTATTGGACTTGTAACCGCTTCAAAATATATGATTCTGTTCTAGCTTACATTCTAATTGACAAGCCTTCTTTGGAAATTCATAATAAAAAATCTTAATTCCTCTAAATTTACATTTAAAATAAGCTAACTTGGTCAATATTTAGAAGACTACAATAGGTGAGATGTCATGGATTCAAACATCAAGTTAAAAATATGACAAATTAAAAATATGGCCGAGTGGATGGCGCTCGGTACCACAGGTTTCGGGTTCGAGTCCCGGCGGTGCCATGGATGTTTGTAGTGGTTCAGAATCCAATTTAAACCGTAAGTCCCGGTCTAATATGATCATTGCGGGGGCATTTTTACTCCGCGTCCGTGGCTTATCTTCAAGTTACACGCACCCCCTGGGTAATGCAAAGTGAGTAACGTCTGTGCAGCGCTTGCCTTAAGGCATCCAAGACAAGTGTCTAAGTGTTTGCCAGCTGCATTAGAAAAAAAATTAATTCCCAAACTTCAGCAAAAAATAATTATACTTATTAAAAACTGATTGTTTTACATAAACAAAATGACTAAGATATATTGTTCCATTTATATTCTGTCGAAATCAATTATTTAGGACTAAACAAGATTATCAATATTTATATTATATCAATTAAATATAAATAAACTATCCAATTTCTCTTATCGGTAAATATGCTTATTGTCGTTATTAGTTTAGTTTTAAAAATTTCCATAATAAAGTTTTCTTACACAAGGTTTTTCAATACTTATAAGCAATGCAGTTTTATAATTGGTGAAAATAAACACTATTTAATTGCATTATTTATTTCTCAGAATTGTATAATGAAATAGAATTTTTCAATTTAACTTATTTTTCAGATACAAGTACCAAGAAATTTAGTAATGGTAATTTTAAATTAAAGTACAAAAATAATAAACAATTCAAAACATTATATATTTTTATGTTGTATTAAGTCGAGATGTAATTTTACTGACTAATTATAATAAATAGAAATTAAATAGAAATTCTCTTAAGAATTTCCTCAAAAATTTCTCTTAAAACCAGTTCATTTCAGAAGAAGGAAATTTTGAAAGAAACATCATTATAATAGATTATGAATAATTATTTTAGTCTACCTAATTGAAATTCTTCATTGTTTAACTACCTGCCCATTCTCTTTATATCGATAAGACTGAATAAATAATCCAACGTAATAATAAATATTGTAGTATGCAGTTTGGGCAACCAGACTGTATCTAAATGTGGTTGGGTTGAGATACTAGAGGCGCAGGCTGAAGAACTCACAGCTTTATTTGCACACGCACAAACACCACGCAAGTGCAATTAGAGATGCGCGATATTTAATACATTTAAAGACATATAATTATAGATTCGTGAAACTTAATAATTATAGTTCGATATTTATTGTATTCCACTTCTAAGCCAAAACCTCGATACTTGGCTACGCATAGGGTGCACAAAACATATAAATATACTTCCCCTCCTTGTAACAGTCTGTAAAACTTGTAATGCGCCAGTATGAGCTAAATATATTACATCTCGGAATGAGAGACTATAAACTAAAATTTTCTCAACGGGAGCGCAGGTAGCGCTGTACTTCCTCTCGGATGAGAGTTTCGAGGCTGACTGACCATTTCTCCTGAACACCAAAGACAGGTCATAAATTTTTCCATAATAAAAACATCAGACATACAAGGTATACAAAATAATTTAGATATGTTTATTAACTAAATTTTCCTATTTATTTTATTATTATTTGTATACTTGATTAAAATTTTAAATGGTGACACATGTGTTTCATTAAATAGTACCAAAACGAATGTCTTTGTGTGTGCGTATGACAACTTCAGCAATATAATAACCTATCAAGCTACAGTGCAGGGTATTTCAAAGTACTCACGAAAAAAAGAGCAACAGAAAATATAACCTACAACAAGTTATAAATGCGATAAGTTTACAAGATAAATAAACGTTATGTGAAAACAATTATTATTTTGATTCTTATTCAATTTCCTGTTGGTAAAGTTTCAATAAATAGGAGATAGGGCATTACAAAACGGATTTTCGACATGTATTATTATCAATTATATGACTCACTTACGAATGCTCACTTGGCTGACTTTCTGTACTGCCGACAGCAGAAATTGCAATTTAAAATACTCCGTGAAATGAAAATTCTCTTCCATTTCCTCGGACACGAAAGGGGAGGGCACTGGGACAAGGGAAGGACATCCGCGGCCACACTTTAAAGAAGACGCGTCAACAGTGAAGGACAGTTTTAGAACTCATACATCTTAAAGCGAACAGCACTCTCTATCAAAAGAACAGACGCATTTTCTAACACTTTACTTGCACTGCTCAACAATAAATTTATTTTTATATAATTGAAGAATTTATTTAGTGAGTTAATTCATTCACGTATGGAATTGCTGGATCGAAGGCAGTGAGAAGAAAATATAAAAATTAATATTATTTAAAAGACCGATTACGATTTTAAACTTATACCAACGCTATACACCTTTAAAAGGCGCCATGTCCATGATCCTGTAGATAAATACTCACTGTATATAAAGTTACTTACTACCATGAATTGAATTTTTTATCCATCGAAGCAGCACCCCTGTCTAGAGCTCAGGCATTCGGTGCTACAGGTTTCGGGTTTGAGTCCCGGCGGTGCCATGGATGTGTGCAGTGGTTTGGAATGCACTTTATACCATAGGTCCCGGTCAAATATGATTGTAGAACCTAGGACGAACGACTCTATCCCGTAAAAGAAAGCATTTCCTGTTTCTAAGTAGACTCTGCCAGTAGGCAGATGGCCATTTCCCACCATCCAAATGCACTGTTTCTTTAGAGGGCCTGATGACCGAGTGACTAGGCGTCGGTGCCACAGGCTTAGGATTCGAGTCGAGTTCTAGGCTGTTCCATGGATGTTTGTAATGGTTCGAAAACTACTTTAAGCCGTAGGTCCTGGTCTCATATGACTGAAGAGCATCACAGAGCCCAGTTACACTTCTCATCCGCATCATTCCCGAACTGTATAGGGGCAACTCCTCTAGGCAGAGTGATGTGATGTGGTGGTGTAGTAGAAGTACCCCTCTTAAAACATATTGTCATACATTTCACCCATGCATGCTTGCATACATACAAATGAGGTATTCAAAACCATCGTGTGGGTGTCTGATTCTCACTGCATGTGCGTGCTAGCTGCCTGTCCAAATAATAGAGCTCTTATGTGTCTCTTCATATATTATTCCATTATTCCAAATTGCCATGACAGTGATTTCAACCAAAGCCCTTTTACAGCAATACAATCCGTAGTTATGGTATAATACAGTGGCTTTATCCTTATCAGTGTTGGTAGCTGTTGTGCATTCTGTACTTTGTACCGTATGTTGAGACATATACACTTCTAAACACTTCTTTTTTGACACTTCTAAACACTTCTAAACAAATGAACTTTTGACACTTCTAAACAAATGAAGAAATAAAATATTCACATATGTATACTTTTTTCCGATTTTTACACGCCTTTTAAGTGGCATGGCAGCCATGATAACCATTGCAAATCATATGTTGTATTCAATCAGTTTAGTCTTATATTCTGAAAATCGGAAAAATTTCACAACTGTTTTTATTTTTAGTCAAATTTGCCTAAGCAAATAATTAAAAAAAAATTAAATTCTAGCAATAGTAAACGAGCTGTAGTTTTACGATTTTTTTTTTCTATTATTGATGAAAAAGCTCATAAAACTTATGGATACGGTGGTTTATGGTTTAAATGGATGTATAGGTGTATTGCGAAACATAATTTTTGTAAGTGTGCTGTATTTTTTATGAGTTTTATTTAACTAAATTCATTGAAATGTTTTTTTTTTTTTTATGAAGATACATACTTTTATAATTTTGAAATCAAATTTTAAGCGAAAAAAATGTATAATGCTTTTTATTTCTATATTATAATGTCTTGTGTGTAATGGAGGTATGCACAGATTTGTAAAAGGCACTCATTTTTCCTTTATCGTTGGCAACACGCATGAAAAAAAAATGATCTCACATATACACTACTGGCCATTAAAATTGCTACACTAGGAAGATATGCTGATAGCAAAAGGATATTTATTGGACAAATACACTGGAAATAACAAGTGATTAAATTTTCAAGAAATTTGGGTGCATAGATCCTGAGAAATCAGTACACAGAACAACCACCTCTGGCAGTAATAACAGCACTTATAGGCCTGGACATTGAGTCAAACAGAGATTGGATGGCATGTACAGATGGCCATGCAACTTCAACAACTCATCAACCATAGTGACTAGCGTATGGTGACGAGCCAGGCCTCGGCAACCATGGACCAGACGTTTTCTATTGGCGGGAGATCTGGTGTACGTGCAGGCCAGGGCAACAGCCGAACATTTTCCGTATCAAATAAGGTCCGTACAATATCGGCAACATTCAGTCGTGCATTATCCTGCTGAAACGTATAGGGTTTCGCAGTTCTCGAATAAAGGGTAGAGCCCCGGGTCATAACACACCAGAAATGTAACGTGCACTGTTCAAAGTGCCATCAATTAGCACAAGAGGTGACCAAGACGTGTATCCAATTGCACCCCATACCATCACGCCAGGTTATGGGCCAGTACGACTATGACGAAAGCACGCTGCCAATTTGCATTCACCACAATGTCGCCAAACACGGATGCGACCATCTTGATGCTGTAAACAGAAGCTGTATTCATCTGAAAAAATGACGTCTCGCCATTCGTGTGCCCAGGTTCGTCGTTGATCACACCATTGAAGACACTCCTGTCTGTGATGCAGCATCAAGGGTAGCAGCAGCCATGGTCTCCGAGCTGAGAGAACGGCTTTCCGTATTACCGTCCTGACCCATCGATTCCATATTCTGCTAACAGTGACTGGATCTCTACCGATGCGAACAGCAATACTGCGATACGATAAATCGCAATCCCGGTGCGCTGCAATTCGACCTTTATCAAAGTCAGAAACGTGCTGGTACGCATTTCTGCTTCTTACACGAGGCATCGCAACAACTTTTCACCAGGCAAAAACGTTCAAATGCAATTTGTGTATGACAAACGGGCTGAGCAATTTCCTCATTTAAACACATTGTAGGTGTCGCTACCGGCGCCTGCTTTGTCTGAATGCGCTAAGAAGCTGCTTTGCATATCACAGCACTTTCTTCCTGTCGTTTAAATTTCGCCTGTCTAGTATGACGCCTTCTTGGTGTAGCAATTTTAATAGCCAATAGTGTATATTAACAAATAAATTATATATATATATACAGTGGATAAAAAAAGTATTGGCAATTGCCTATAAATGATCATATTTGCTAACATAGTATGTTTACAAATTTTATTTTGACATAGCGATTACAGAAGGAGAAAAGACAAACAAATATAACGAAATTTTCATTTAAATATTTTTTTAGTCAAAATCTACGAGAAAATCCAAAATTTACATGATAAAAAAAGTATTCGCAAAATTATGAAATTGACAAAATTATGAGCGAAAACAAAATCAGTATATGTTTAGTACTTTGTATGCATACCTTCTGCATCTATAACAGCTTGTAATCTATTTCTCATAGAGGAAACTAAGGTCTTTGTTGTACTGTTGAGAATTTTGTGCCACTCTTGCAAGAGTAAACGTTTGAGGTCGTCTTTACTTGAAATTTTATGTTTCTTGATTTCTAGATACAGCAGGTGCCATAAATTTTCAATTAGATTGATGTCAGGCGATTGAGGTGGGGTTTTTAATTGGCGAGGAGCATTGTAGAGTAGCCATTCACGGGTGAGATTCGCTGTATGCTTGGGATCATTGTCTTGTTGAAAAACGAATGATATTCCCAAGCCAAGATTTTGGGCACTGATTTTTAAGTTATGGCGCAAAATGTCAATGTAAGTACGTGCTATCATAATACCATCAATAAAATGCCGGTTTTCAATTCCATTAGCTGCCATACAGCCCCAAACTAAGACGCTGCCTCCACCATGTTTTACAGTAGCAGTTAAATGTTGCTTTTCCAATTCAGTATTTGGCCTCCTCCACACATATCGTCGTCCATCACTGCCGAAAATGTTAAACTTCGATTCGTCGGAAAAAATAATTGTGTTCCAAAACTCTTCAGATAAATCAATTTGGGATTTTGCGAAATCTAACCTCTTTCTCCTATTTATTTCCGAGATGAATGGTTTCTTTCTAGCTGCCCTTCCATAATAACTTCTCTAGTGTAAATCATTCCGTACAGTCCGTACGCTGAAAGTCTTTTGCGAAGTGAAAGCAACATCTCTAGCTATCTGGGGTGCACTTATTTTAGGGTTTTTCTTAACCTTGTTAATAATGATACGTTCTTCTCTTGTAGAAAATATTCGAGGTCGTCCACTTCTAGTCTTATTTTCCGTTGATCCTGTTTCCTTGAACTCTTTTACAACACTTCTGACAGTAAATAAACTTATATTGGACTGCACTCCTATAGCACGATAAGTTAAACCTTCATTTCTGAGCCTAATAATCGTGTTTTTAACACTAACGTCCAACTCCTTCGATTTCGAAGTCATTTTACTGCAGTAATCGCAAAATAATGCAAAGACACTTTTGGAATAGTTTTGCAGACTTTATTCCGGTAGAGTTTCTTATCAGTCGAAACACGTGACTTCAATATAACAAAATTTGCATAGCAGTTAAAACTTTGCCTATACTTTTTTGACATGCGAATTTTCGTTTTTGAAAGAAAAAATCGTAGAAAATGCAAATTAAAATAAAATTTTTACTATTTTTACATATTTAGGATATCTTGTATTTAATTACGACAGCTAAAATTGCATAACCTTTTATTTATTTGCCAATATGAATAAATTAAGGCAATTGCCAATACTTTTTTTACCCACTGTATATATAATTTCTTTGTTAAAATGTATGTAGGGGTTATCGGGGAAATAAAAATAAAATACGTTGGTTAAAATCCAATGTTTTAGGAACATTATTATCTGATCTCATCTTCTAATCTTCAATAAAATGTAAACAATTGAATAAAATAAGAAACATTGAATAATATGTTTATTTTATTTTTTTATTTTTTTTTTTTTTTTTTTTTTTTTATTAAAACTAAAATTAAACTAAATAGTAATTTAAACTAAAATTGTAGCATTTTCCATGTTTTAATCGTTCAGTAAAATCTGTAAATCTTTAAAAAATTATCAATTTTAATATTTACTTAAAATGGACAGTTGTCATAAGAAAAAAAAATTTCGAACCACTATTTGTGGTTATCCTGATACAGAAAAATAAGGAACAATATTTAAATAAATATTTACTACTGAAATATTTATACATATCGATATTTCTAAGAAAAGAGAATTCAGAAATTCAAGCAATCACTCATAAGCCTAATGTAATGAAAAAAATTAATTACAGTTGCAGTTAAATGGTAATAGCAAAAAAAAATTTTAATTATGAACTTTATAATAGTCACAGATTTTTCATTTTGGATTTATGATCAAGGATAAAATAACATTTTCTTTTAACAGTAGGTGCTGTATTTTTGATTTAAAATATTCATTTCTTCTTATCTTTAAAATTATCATTTCTTCTTATCTTTAAAATAATCATTTCTTTATTCTTTCCGTTAAACATAATTTCAGATAATTGTTTCTTCACATAGTTTTCAATTGCACATATATACATATATATATTATTTTCTAAGGTATAAATTAAATTAACTTTTAAATTCTTTGTAAAGATAATATTATAATAGGTATATTATAACAAATTTATAATTTAGTTTATACAATTTATTATAATATTCTGAGTAATTCAAAAGTTCCGTTCAAAAGTTAATTTATATTATTATTATTCGGAGAGATTCTAGTACAGTGGTTTTTTATTCTTAGTACAGCGGTTTTTTTATTTGCAGAGGGAAAACCTTTGGTTCGAAATGTTGACAATAAAGGACGCTCTTTCTCCTGTGGGGTTAAAAGCAAAATATAGGCGACAAAAAAGTGAGACAATTGTGAAATAAAACAGTCATATCATCATGATTTACAGCTGCGAATATTCAGTACGATCATCGCCCTATTCCAGTACTGAACTCAGTAGCGGTATTATGCTTGATGCAGAATTGAATGATATATCAACGGGAATGGATGCTACCTCTTGACATACGCCATCTTTCACTGTTGGTCAGAACTAAAGATATCCTCTGGAGACTTGTGATTTAAGGTAGCCCTACAATGGGTAATCACTGGGTGTGAGATGCTTTGAAAGGAGGTCGTTCATATTTGCTATGCGAGCACAAAAGGCATTCGGTGGCAAATGTGGATGGTAGTAACTCCATCATTTGACGTCCAGTTCTCTGTGGAAACATTAGACATGAAAGCTGTCGTGTATAGCTCATTGTGTTCATGTAGTTATGTGAGAACAATGGTACGTAATAACTTACAATGCCGGATACATGTTATATACAATGTTCCTCAAAAATCAAATGCTAAATAACGAAATATTATCTTTTCCGATTTTCGAAAAGATCAAGCTTGCAGTGCAAATGCTTTGCTATTTGTTCCATCCTCTGAACTTGTTGGAATTTTACACAGATGTCTTCGTAATGCCGATTGGAGGGCATTCCTTGAATTTATAGTGAATGTATCTTCTTTTTCATTGGTGCAACAATCCTATGGTGAGCCAAGGCCGTCTGCCTACTGGAACATTTCGAGATAGGGGATGTTTTCTTTTTAGGGGGTAGGGTTGTCAGCTGTGCGCACAACGCTTTACAGCCATATTAGACTGTGACTTACGGTTTAAAGGGAATTCCGAACCTCTGTGTCATCAGCACAAGAGCGCTAGTCTCTCGGCCATCAGGCCCAGAGTTAGTATATATTTGAATCACTCTATATGACGCCAAATAAAAAATTTAAAAAATAAAGAGATACCACGCACATTCTTCAATCCTAATAACAAAAAATTTATTTCATACCGTGTTTATTTTTGCTTATTACAAATGTTTTGCATTGTCGTGATTTTTGCCTTCCGTGAGTGATATACACATATCACAATTGCTGATAACCGCGCCTTCTATCATCAAGATTTTGAATTAAATCTTTTTCGTGTCACATGTATGATGGAAATCCCGTATCATGGAAATATTAATCTGCAGATGACATGTCTCTCCGATTCGTATTTGTATTATTTCGAGTTTTACTTTCGCACTGAACTTTTGAAGGATGCTGCGTGCATTGCCATTAATAAAAAAATTTGACTCTCTATTTTTTTTCCAAATTTCAATAAAGCTAGAACTTAGATTTAAGAAATAGATAAAATTAAGTTTTAACATTCTTCAATAATTTCTTGAGCCTACGTGTCTTTTTAACAAAAGTTTTCTTGGAATTTAATAATATGATAGGATATTTTCATCAGCGTATGAGTCATTTTAATATTGCAATAAGAATTTAATAACATAAATGGATATTTTCGCGACTTTTTATGTTATTTTAACGTAATTTTTATTTCAATTTATGAACATTATTGAATATTTTCATTATGGGATTTTTTAACATAATTCTTATTTGAATTTATTGCAGTTTAAATTGAAAAAAAATATCATTTTCAAAATATTTCAAACATTTTAAGAAATTGCATTAGATAAACTCTTATCAATAAACTTTTCTTAATTTTATGCATTTTCAAGAAGAAATAGTATTTTTCCATTAATTTTATAAATTCAACTAGCAGATTTCAAGAAATTGGGTTACATTTTTCTTTCAGAAGGGCTTAGATATTATTATATTATAAAAAGATATATATTAGTTGAAAATGTTTCATAAATTATTGTTCATTTGATTAAGATATTATATTTGAAGATGCATCGCTGTAATTTTGAAAAATTATATAATTTATTTTATGTTAAAATCCGAAATCTAATGCAAAAATAGAAAAGGCAAAATGATGAGAATTCAAGCTATGCTTATTCAGATTAGCTCAATGCAAAGCGATTGTTTTCTATTAAAATTCATGACTTGTATCTTAATTTATATTATCGATAAAGATAATTACATCACACTGTCTGAGGCACTCTTAATTTATTCATAGCAGCAGCTTCTCACTCGGGCATCATGGAAATTAACCTGGATCACAATCTGATTTACTAGATTGATATATTTTTTTACATAACATTCAGTATAATGAGATGATTGGTATAGACGTTCAGAATGGGAATTAAAATAACTTCTCAATCTGTTCAAAGATAAATAATACAATAGAAATGTTTCTAAGGTTATATTTTATACTCAAGCCAATATAATAAAAAATCTGTATTTTATCAAACTTAATTAATGGAATATCTTTAAAATAAAAAATAGTAAAAAAAACTGAAATAAATCCATTCAAGCAGTTCAATTTGTCTTACCTGAACACAAAAGGAGAGAATATGCATGAGAGTACATCAATGTTCACTCACCCAAGAAATTTATGAATACTACAAAAATTACAAAATTCAAAAGCCACAAGATTATAAAGTACAGATTGCGAATAAGAAGACCGTAAGATAAGACTTAGATTTAAGAAGATTTAAAAAAACAATTGTTGAAAATATTATAAGAAGCATTAACAAATTCAATAGCCACTGGAATATACCAAAATTTTAGTGTTGCTATTCGGCTGTATACTGTTGCTATTATGTACTTTTCTTCTAAATACTGTTATACTATTGCTATTTCTATTTCACTGTTGTTATATTGTTTCTGTTGCTATTATACTATTGCTATTCGGCTATATACTCAACTATATATTTTTTTATATACTTCTATATCGGCTATACTGTAGCTATTCTGTTATACAATGTTACCATTCGTCTGCTTTAGTCGACGTACAACATGGAGTTTTATTTTCTTCGATTCACTTTTAGATAATAGAGAGTTTTTGCATACCGTATTTTGGACATGCGTTATATTTTTCTCCCTAGCGCTCATGCTCATAGGAAATTGCGCATGCGTATCTGTAATAATGTGGACCTAACCAGGACACTCTCATGTTCTCGCCTAATTTTTTTTTTTTTTTTTTAATTTAAATTTTAATTATGTAACAGGAGGTAAAGGGATATTACTCCCCAGGCATACCATAAGTGACACATTCTTTACCTTTGGTCACACATGATAATAAAGAGTTTTTTTAAAGAAATTATCAGATGTACTATAACAGATGGCTTCGTTAAAACTATTGTTTGAAAAATGTAAGGAATAATAGGAATTTGTCGAAAAATTCTTGATTGAAGAATCTAAAGAGTGAAATGGATTCTTCCAAAAACTCTTGATTGAAGAATCCAAGGTGTGAAATCGATTATATTTTAAAAATCAATGATAACGAAAATAATGACACGAGAGTTTTTCTAACATCGTAGTAAGTATAGAGATCCCTACCTCATGCTGAATAGTACAAAGTTATTACAGTTAGCGTTTTTTAACTGGGCATTCGATGGTTCATCATTTTCTATAATCCGGCTCCGGTCATGTTCATTATGAGATTTTCTTATAGGGATTTTGGCGTTTATTAATTTTGACTGTCATGTCGTGACATAGTGCTGCTCGCATTTTTTTCAGTGTTTATCGTATCTATCTAGTTTCATTTCAATAGTACATCGTTAGCTCAAAAATTCACAAAACTCCACATTATGAATAATTTGTAACGAATTTTTGAAGACGCTATCTGAATCACGGAGGCAACGTGATATGCTATTTTTAAAGAGTAATGCTCATACTTTTTTTTCTTGCCATGGAGTAACTTATCATAGCTTATTTCAACTTTCGATGGCCGAGTGGCTAGCGCTCTGGCGCTCGGTACCATAGGTATCGGGTTCAAATCCCGGCGTTGCCATGGATGTTTGTAGTGGTTCGGAATCCACTTTAAACCGTAGGTCCCGGTCCTAATAGGAGTGTTGCATTGTGACTCCGCGTCCGTGGCTTATCTTCAAGTTACAAGCACCCCCTGGATAATGCAAAGTGAGTAACGTCTGTGCAGAGCTTGCCTTAAGGCTTCCAAGACCAAGCTGTCTAAGTGTTTGCCAGCTGCATTAGAACCAAAAAAAAATTTCGATGTATATTAATTTTTCATTTGTGCTGTAATGAGTGATGGGAACGACTGGATGAGTGATAGGAAAACGTGAACGTCTACACACGTTCTGAATGTGTGTATGCATATTAAATAAGTACATGTTTTAATTGTTTAAATTTTTATCTTGAATGATTCGTCTTTGGTGAGCCTACTGAATTTTATACTGAATATTAGATAAGGACGCAGTAGTATGTTTTGAAAAAATCAGAATGCCGGAAGAAAAAAGATATACCTTTTTTTGAATAGTAACGCTCATGTGTATTTTTTCTTGGGATGGAGTAGTTTATCACAACTTGTTTTAAGTTTCCTTTTATATTTCCTTTTAGTTTTCTATTTCCACTGTTTTTTCAATTCCTTCTATTAGCTCACATTCTCCCTATATATATCTGTTCAAATTTTCCATCGTTCATAAAATACTTTTTATTCTTCCTCTCCAGTTCAAATACCTTATTTTGAACTTGTTGTGGATGACACTGGATGCGAATACAGTTTTTTCAAATATTAATTCATTCATTAAATTTAATTCATTCCTTTTAGTTTCTTTTAGATTTAAGTTGCATACGTCTACCAATAGATGGCGCCAGATAAACTTAAAAAAATGAATGAAAATTATTTATAAAGGACTTTCTGAAATAAAGTGAAAAAAAAAGTAGGAATTGACTTAAATTTTTTTTTTTATATATTTCTTGTTTATTAATACAAGTATATTCTATTAAATTAACATTCAATCTATGAATTTTGATTTGCAGTTGCTGGAATGTTGAAAAGCATTGTCAGATATTGATATCGTCTACATAGGTTCAGAATGGGCGTATGCAATTATTTTAATTTAAAAAAAAAATTAAACTTGCTTAAATTTTTATCTAGAGAGATTCATCTTTGGTAATCCTGTTAAAGTTATATTGACATCCGATAATTAGGCAGAATCGCTAATCCAGCATGGCTATGGTCCCGAACGTGTCAGATTCAAAAACACTTACTGTAATTGGTATTTTAAAACCCATGTTAAAAACTGATTCTAGACAATTTTCCATTCAGCGACATAGAAATCATCAATTTAATCAACTGTATGGAAAACAATGAAATAATTATCTCAAGAAACCAATATCCCTGAAATATTGATATATAACCCTTCAGGGTCCATTCCAACACTTTAAACATTAGCAATTTTATTATTTTATGCTTCTTGGACTGAATTATGCCTGACATATTTGTATATTATACAATACCATGCTTTTATATCATGTTTAAAATCATTGTTTATTATTTCTGCGTTGTATACCTTTCGTTTCACTTATGTTTATATTAGTTATTTATTATCCATCTTAAAATCCAATGCATTCTGTTGATTTCTTAACTGCAACTATTTTTCCATTTAAATTTCTTTTGTTATTTTATCTCTCTGATAGGAAGTTCTGGTCTTGGATAGTGGAGTGAGTTGTGTAATGAAGTAAAATTGACCATGACACATTTTTCTGCCTTCTTTTAGTCATTAATTAGTTTACTAGTTAGAAGCATTGTTAAAGATATGTGCAGAAATCTCAGCCTTCAGTTTTCATTATAATGATGTAATACTCACATCAACTAAAATTAAGTTAAATTTATTTGTATGATGGGAAATATATAAAAGCTCTTAAAACGTTCATCTTCTGTGTAATGTAATAAAAGACAAATCAATTTACGTGTAAGTTGTAGCCGCCCTGCGTATACGAAATGTTTTTTTTAACTTTATTAAACGTTGAATTACGTGAGCAACGAACTGTCTTTTACAACTTTTAAGTACTGTATATGTTTGCATGTTCGTATTTCATGTTTCTATGATTTTAAGCATCGTTAACGATATGACAATTTGGAGAGCGAATATTATTATCAGCAAGGATAGATTGAAATTTTACAATCCAATGAAAAATAATTATTTCACCCGAATATAGTATCATATTAATATTTTTTAAATATTTTCTTCGGTTTTTAATTATAAATTTGTTCTTATATTTTTTCAATTATTTGCAATAAGCATGCAATAATACGATTTATTAATTCAGTAGTGTAGTGTTTTTGATTATTTGTGCAGCTGATCTGGTTATGATGTGGCTGGGTTGAGACACGGGTTTGAGAACACACAGCTTTATTTACATGCGCCCAATCACTAACACTACACACATACGATAATTAACATACAACATGGGGGCCTGAATGGCTGAGTGGCTAGCGCTCTGGCTCGCGGTGCCATGGATGTTTGTAGTGGTTCGGAATCCCTTTAAACCATAGGTCCCTGTCTAACAGGGTCGTAGAGCGTTGCGGGGGTAGTATTACTCCGCGTTCATAGCTTACCGTCAAGTTACACGCGCCCCCTGGTTAATGCAAAGTGAGTAACGTCTGTGCAGCGCTTCCCTTAAGGCATCAAAAGACAACTGTCTATGTGTTTGCCAGCTGCATTAGAAAAAAAAAAGATACATGTAGCATATTTAAAGACATCTAATTAAGGATTTCACTTCTAAGCCGAAACTCTTATAATTTCCTCTCCGGATGTGAGATTGGAATTGACGGCAACGCCTGTTCGGACGTACTTCCTCTCGGGTACACACCACTCGGTATTGTACCTTCCTCTACAATAATTACTTTAAGTTTTCTTTATCTTAATTTGTTTGGTGAAAAAAAAACTTCTTTTAATATGAACAAAGTATAAAACAAAATGTCATCTAATAAAATTATGAAATTTAGTAATCGGTTTAAAAATTAATTATTGATTTCAAAATTATATTAATGACAAGATTAAAGCATCTAATAAAAATATTATTGATATTTTTTCAAAACAAAACAATTAAATTATATTTAATAAAAATTAAATAGCACATATACATAGTATTGTAAAATATTTCAATGCGACCTCACTTATTGAGTTGGAACAAAATCGTTTTATGAAAGACGTTTTCTCTAATTGTCTCTAATAATGAGTTGTCTAACAATTCTATCTAATAAACTCTCTTATAATTAGTTGCTATTTAGACAGGAGAGTTGATTAGGGTCATTTTACGAACATTTAATATCTCTAGGATATTATATTGTGTTCATTGTTAAGTGCCCAACAGCAGCCTAACAACCGCCAATCAGGAATTTTCGATTACAAAGTCAGGGAGTTCATTGTTACCACAGAGATGGAACTTTGGATATTACCTTGCTTTGGTACAATACATATATATTGCTCTGTATCAACGAATACTTTTAGTAAATCAGCAATGATTCTAATTAACTGATCTCTTAATTAACTGACTTGTTAAACTGTCAAACACTTATTAAAACATAATTTGTGTAAATAAAATTACTTTGTTTCCGTTTATCTTTCCAGCAAGAAAAGAAAAATTCTTTAAATGTTTCAAATTAGTTTTTAACATTTTTCAGACTTTCGTCTTCCTTAAACACAGAAAATATTATTTTATTTCTGCTTTTATCATAGTCTATTTATTTTGTATTGGGTGAAACAAGAAACATTTTTAAAAGATCTAAAGTACAATCAGAAACATGGAAACATATGTATAAAGTATATATAAAGCACAACCAGTATATATATGTCCAATTATATGTTATTGTTCTAATGCAGCTGGCAATATAGAGACAGTTAATATTTATGCCATAAGCAAGAGCTGCACCGACATTACTCATTTAGGACTACCCAGGTGGCACGTGTAGCTAGAGGATATGCTAATAATATGCGAGGGTATGCGAATAACACTACCCCCACAACACTCCACGATCATATTTAGACCTGGACCTAAGGTTTAAAATTGTTTCCTACGTTTTTTTTTACTACAAACATCCATGGCACCACCAGGACTCGAACTCGATTCCCCATTTTTATATACAAACACAAACACATACACAACCACAACATATAATATAAAGTATAAATTATAAAATACAACCACCAACATGTATCAGTTTTTATTTCTGTTTGAATCTTAACAATGTAAAGCATTTTTAATTTATCAATATGATAATGCATATAATATACTAAATACCAAGACGTTCTTCAAATAAGTAAACGGGTTTAATTTGAAGTGAAACTGCGACTTTTGACTACAAAAAATTTTTCACTTTATAAAAAAAAAATTAAAAAAATATGACATATCTTGATGTTCCCTGACCACAGAAAATAACACATTTTTAATCTTGGTAAATTTTATTGAAATAAAATCGCTGAAAATTTCAATGAAACCCACAAAAAGACTGACTTCCGTGTAAAAAGATTTAAAAATATGCTTTGAGAATTTGTAGAAAAAATTATTTTAATACAGATCAAAAAATTATTTCAAAACGTCAAAAATAACAGTTAAACCTGTATAACAAAAGATTTTGTTGAACAAAAAATTATTATTAATCATCTCAAAACATTATTTAAAAAAAAGTTTTAAAAAATTAAAACTTTTTAAACAAATACGTTTTAATGCACAAAAAAGAAGACAAATAAATATTATGTATAAAAAAGCTCGTGGAAGAAACAACAATAGCAGATTTCAGCGAAAACGCCCAAAATTTAAAATGGTCAAGGGCACGAAAAACTCCGAACCCGAAAAAAAATAACCATACATTTTATGGGTAAGAATGCATAGACATATAAACTTTAAAAAAATTCACTTATAATTTACAAGAGATTTTTCAAATATTCGATAACACCCTATGTCAGTATTAAGTACCAATATGGGGCGTCTGGGGTTGTAGAGGATATTTCAATTTAAAAATAAAAATAATAAGATTTTTAATTCAAAAATATCTTACGACAATTATTTCATAATATTTGATTACTCACCAGTTAATAACATTAATAAATTGTATTTCTAACTGCTATAGTTTTCAAGTTATAAATGCATATTGCTGTTACATAAGTTTGTATGTCTAGATAAGTATGGAGAATTCAATAAATATTTTTTTTCAGTAAATTCAATTTTATAGTAAATAATTATATAACAATTTAAGCTATCGGATTAATTAGAGCTTAGAATAATTATTATAGCAGTAATTAAAGACTAAAGTAAATTTTTATCTCTTAAATTAAACCTAGGTTTCAATATCAAAAATCTGTGGAATTCTATCTTCGAAGGAATAAAAATTATTTGCTAAACAAACAATTATAATTGAATAAATATCAAAACCCTTCTGAATAAAAATAATTCTTTTAGCTATGGATAATGAATTGTTTTCTTTAAGAAATAATGCCTATTTCAAATTCCATGTCTTTATTCATTTTGAAATAGTTCAATACTTTATTTAAAAATAAATTATTTTTGATAAAAAGTTATTGGGTATACATTTCACATATGAAACATTTTATTAGAAATGGTTCAAATACAGCCGGGCACTAAAATTCAATTTCCTTAAGACAATTATCTTTAGAAAAACAAAGAATTAAAAGACTTTCCGGTTTTTGCTTTTTGGCAAATTCAGAGGCATTCTTTTCCAGTCAATTCAGCTGAAGTTGCAATTTTCTTTCTCTAATGCGAAAATTTTAGTTCTGGGCGATTTCTGCTGAATTTTCAGTCTCAGTATTTCTTCTAATTACAGGAGCTTTATACATTTCTTGATATTGCATTTACTGGATTCCAATGCAATCGTGCGGTGAAGTGTATTTAGTTGCAATGCACTATTTTTATAATATAATATAAATTCTGATGTTGCATTTTTTTGTTTAAAGCTACTGAAATTATTATTTTTTCTATACGTGCGCATTTTGTTTTCTTTATATTCATTTTATTATAATTTAAGAACATTTTTTCTACATATTTATTGCGTATGTATATATTGTTTTTTAATTGCATGAAGGTTTATCTAAAAATTTGATACATTTTAAAATTTGCGTAAAAGATAAATTTCTTTTTACCCAGTTTTATTGGTAATTTCCAGCACAATTTTTGAATTTGATTGTATGATATTTTTATCTGCATTCCCTTATACAAACTAATATTGCAATTTTTGGAATGAAAATGTCTTTTTCTTCTTCATTAGCCCAGCCGCCCCCTGGCGGGCGAAGACCTTCTACTTACTGGCACATTTCGAGACAGATGCTTTCTTTTAGCGGAGTAGGATTATCAGCCCTATGCTATACAGTCATATAGATATGGGACCTATGATGTAAAGTGTACTCCGAACCACTACAAACATTCATGGTACTGCTGGGACTCAAACTCGAAATCTGTACGCCCCAGCGCTAATCACTCGGCCATCAGGACCCATTAAAATGTCAATTTAAAATATATGAAGAATAATATAAACATAAAATAAAAAATGGCAAAATTTTGTGATGAGTAGGTCTACTTACTCTAAGTAATAATTAAATAATCCAAGGAGGTGACTGGTTTGACCATCTTGGATTATCTGGATAAAACTGTATTACAATAAAACCTGAAATCCTTCCACGAATTTCAATTTACTACTGTGCCTAAAAAGTAAAAAAAAATTTTTTCAAAAACTCTTTATTTATTCTTCCAAATTTATTTCTTCGCCTTCAAAATAATCCCTTCCGGACACAATGCACTTATGCCAACTTTTTTTCAATCCTCAATGCATGCTAAAAAGTCATCGCAGGGATGGCCTTCAAAGCGTTGAGTCGTTGAATCTCTTCAATCGACTCAAAACTCTTTTGAGTTTAGGAAATATCTAGAAGTCGCGCGGTGCTAAATCAGGTGAATACGTGGAACGACATGTGTTTCATTTTTGGCGAAACAGTCACGAAGAATTAACGTAAAGTGAGCTGGCGCAATATCAAGATGCAAAAATCAAGAGTTGTCTTTCCATAAATGTGGCCTTTTTTTGCAAATAGGTCCACGCAAACGACGCATAACACTCAAATGGGATTAATTGTTGACAGTTTGACCCGGAGGTAGGAATTCATAATGCAACACACTACGGTAATCGAAGGAAAACCTCAACATGACCTTGATTTTTGAGTGACTTTGGCTTGCTCTTTTCGGTTTTGCTTCACCTTTGTCACGATATTCACTCGATTGATCGGTTGTTTCCGGGTCGTAAGCATAAATCCAAGTCTCATCTCCAGTTATGAGCATTTCAACTTGTTCTACTAATCAGAAAGTATTGTTTCACACACTTCAACGCGACGATGTTTTTCCAAAAAATTCAGCGTTTTCGGTACCAATCGAGATTTGACGCGTTTGAGGCCCAAAGCATCTTTTAAAATGGAATTGACCGATCCTTTTGAAATTCCAACATCATCAGCAAGGTCTCTAATTGTAAATCGATGGTTTGCAATTACCAAATATTAAATTTTTTGGACGTGAGCTTCGTTGGTTGGGGTTGATGGTCGACCATAACGCTCTTCGTCTTCAACGCGTTCTGTGCCTTCTTTGATATATTTATGCCACTTCTAAACATTTATTTCCGATACAGGAATGCTCATTGAATGCCTTCTGCAACATTCTATACGTTTCCGCAAACAAAATTGAATGCAAGTTCTTTGCTCAATTCATTCAGACATTTCAAAAATCGCCGGCATCAGTTTGAGCGTCTCACAAAGCCAAGCGTAACTCAAGCACTAATGAATATTTTGACGTCAGATTTCACACAGATGTCAAGAACAGTGCCAACAACCTAAAAAAGAAAAGAAAACTGAAATTCAATATGTCCGGGAAATTTAAATTTAAAATTGTTTTTACTTTTTGGGCACAGTAGTACATCTTAAGATTAGCTCGTTACTTTAAGAAATTCCTGCAAACAAATACTTAATCGTTTGACACAACACAGGCCCATTTGTCATAAAATTGCAACAACCATCAATCAAAGTTTCAAACAAAATATATTGAAGAGTATTTTGGCAGTCATTAATTTGGAAGAAAGCTTTCAAATGATTTTAAAAATCTACTTTTCCAAACTCGATATAGCTTCACTTACGATGTTAAAGTAAAAAAAAAATTATTCACACAGTTTAATGTCTCATTAAATTGCACTGAATTTATTATAGCATTTTTTTTTGTAGAAATAACGTGAAACCAATAAAATTTGGAAGAACTTTTAATCCCAAAAGCTTTCACTTTAATTAGCCCACGGAAGGAAGTAATTGCTTTAGAATTTTAGGCGCATTTCGATGAAAATAAATTTGATTGCTTCAGGATGTCACCGTTGTTTACTAAAATTGGTATTAATGTTTTTTAATTACAATGCAAAACACGTTAAAAAAGGATCTTTATATGACATATTTTTAGTAAAGAAAAGTTTAATTAACCTAAATAAGCGTAGATGAGGCAAAAATAAGATAAAATTTGGGTCATATGCCGTATTTAAGATTACAGAGAGAAGCCTTCGATAATTTTAATTGAATATCACTTCAATTTGAATGTAAATATAAACCAATCAGCATTCTGAATCTCACCTAATCAGAAATAACATTAGGTACTGAACTTAATTCATGGAGTTTTTTTCTACTAAGAAGGCATTTATTTCTTTAAAAAATAATTAATACTATCAATATATTGTCTATCATAAGACACTTTTTTCTTTGTCTACTTTTTCCGTCTTTTGCCATCTCTGTCTAGTAAAAGACGAAATCGACATTAAAAGAACGTTTCGTTATTTGAAGGTACCCTATATCTAGTCAATTATTGACTTACAACAAAGAGTGGAAGTGCTGCTCAGACAGGTCGTACGTCCTCAATCGAAACAATTGGAAATCAGAAGTAGCAATGTCTGGAGAATAAATATGGCGGGCAGAGCAGGACTTTCCCTCGACTCTTTTCTAAATAGTTTTAGATTTACTTGTGGCAAAGTATTGTCATGTTGAAAAATGATATTCTCGTGTTTTTTCTAGTATCAAGAATTTGGAAACAAGCTTCGGGAAATAATTGTCAAGCTGAATCTTCTGCTTAAGGTGATTCTTTGAAAAAACAAAACTGATGCAATTATTGCGATGACCATTTAGAATAACTTGAGCGGAAGAGCCACCATAAGATCACCAGTTCGTGTCATTGAAATTCATAAATCTACATTATTCTGACTTTAAAGAAAAAAGCAAAATGTACAAAGTGAAGAAATCCATGTCCATTTTAAGCTTTAGGGGAAGCAAAGCATCTCAATCAAGGGATCCTATCTACAAGTTTAAAATGCAGTAACGAAATTATTAAAAAAATCCAGGAACTATCTGAACACTTAAAATAAAAATTTGGAGTAAAATTTTTAATTTAATCTAGTTTTCTTTTATAATAAATGTTGTGTTTTATATTTATTTTCTTTTTCTACTATTATTACAGGACAAAAATTAATATATGAACTGTTATTATTAAGGGACAGAGAGAATAATATATCTTTACAATACTGCAGACTTTTGCAATTTTGTTGCTTCTTTAAGTTTTACCGTAAACACTCTAAACTTGTTGACTCCTTTACCATAAGAATACTATTTTCAAGATTGGAATCTTAATATTAGAACCCTCCACATTTTTTTTAAACTTAATAAAGGAGCTTTTTGTCTTACAGATTTATTATGCTCATCTCATAAATTTTATGAGATGAGCATAATAATTTTTATTTCATATGCTCAGCTTTGTTTTATTATATTCATCTCATCAATCATTCTAGTAAATATAGAAAATTTACTTTGGATTTTCTTCTGAATTCAATTTTCTTAGTAAAGTTCAATGCTCTGTAAACATCAACCTGAATACCGATGTAATTGCGTAAAAAGGCTTACGAGGGATGAACTTCATTATTTCTGTTTGCTGTAATATGAATACTTCAAATTTTTCAATCAAAGAATAAAATAACTGGTAAAGAATATATAGTTTATAAATAAAATAATTTCTAAAGTATTGGAAACAAAATCACTTTGCCAATATCCGAAATTAAGAATCGTTCTTCTTTTCAACTTTTATTAAGAAATAAATTTGGAGAACTTCAACGCGAGACATGAAAGTTTTGGTAAAAAATATTAATCTTTAGTAAAATGTTATGGTCGAATATTAAAATGATATGTGTGTCTATCAACAAATAAAAATACTGTAGTTTCAGTTAATTATAGTTTCATCTTTTAATTAAATATTAACTTTAAAACGTTCAGTAAACATTTACTACCAATTAAAACTGCTTTTTCAACACATAATTCGTGTATATATTGTACTTTACATTTTTATAATAAATTAACCATTTAAGTGTCCTTGCTTCTTAAAATCTAAGAATAAAATAATGATTTTGGAAAGAAATTTCAAAAATTAATATTTTAAATGTGTATGTCCTTTTTCGAAATAACCAAAATCATTCTAACCATGAATCTGAATATCAATAGAAAACTCTGTGTCGCCGTTTCTACCGAGTCTACACGAATCTTATAGTTATAAGTGCCAGCATAACATAATCGTATTCTAATCCGTGTACTCTTTACTTGGCAGTGTTTCCTACTATTAAGCTTAATTTTTATTTAATTTTCTTTTTGATTTCTGGATGAAATGAAATATCATAAATTTAAAATATGTCTATCCCTCCCTTCCCCAACAAAATATTTTAAGATTAACAGGAAAACGTATTGATTGTATAAAATTAAAATATAATAACTGCATAATCATAAAAGAATTGCAAATTTACTAAAAACTGCTATGAAACAGAGTATTGAATATCAAAACACAAAATTGATTACTTTTACTTAATGTGTCCCAATTTTTCAGTGTATGACATCATAAATTGCTTTAAAAAAATTAAGTTTAGCACATGTGCCCGACTCGTGGTTCAGTGGCAACGCGCCTCGCTGGTGAGCATTAGGGCGGAAGTTCAATTCGGTGGCGGCTTTGTTGTAGATACTGTTAAAAAAAACGAAGAGCCTCAATGGCGTTTGAGATGTTCAGCAACTTGCCCCGTGAGTCTAACTACATGTTCGTCGGACACATGATGGGAGTTTCTAGGTTTTATCCCATATGAACGCAAATGAGGTGTAGTTCACTCTAAAAGTCCTCCCGGAAAGCCCTTACCTTCTACTTCAACGTCACGGAGCCCAGTCAGATTTCTTCCTACAGGTGCTCCATCCCAACAGAAGCTGCCCCCTCCTCCTTTTCCTCCTTCCATGAGACCCCACGGGTTCTTGGACTCGGTCTAGATGCTATTTTTCTACCAAATGGGATAAGAAAAAAAAAAGTTCAGCAAACGGTAAAAATTTAGAAAAATATCAAACGCTATAAGGATATAAAAAAAAGAAAATAAATAAATATATAGATAGATATATTATATTTATAAAAATATTAAATTTCGAGAAAATTGAAATACTGGAAAGAAAAGAGAAAAACTCCATTATTTTCTTCGAAGAAGAAAGGGTGAGCAGATTCGTGGTAGATGAGGGAGTGATGAGAATGAATGATTCGGAAAGCAGAGGGGGACGAACGTCTGGATCTATCATCAGGCGGATTTGCGGAGTGAAGAGCAACCACATCCGTTGTCATAACAATGAAAAAGAAACTGTTAGCACAACAATAAACTGGGTAAGGAAATGAAACTTTTGTGATTCCTCTCATATAAGTAAAGGCTTAGAATGTGGGGTTTTTTCTGCTCGGTAAAATACTCACTGTATTTCCATCCCCGACTACTATAATTACTGTAGAAATACATATTTATACAAATCTCATATATATTAACACATAAATCTACAGTGGGCCACAAAATTGAGTATACACCTTAGAAACTTAGAGACTTTTTGCAATTACAAATTAAATATTGCTTTAAGATGATTGAATTTTTTACCTTATATACTTTAGTCTATGCTTTACCGTACTATACTTATAAAATTGTTACGTTTATTTATTTTTTACGAAAAAAAATAAAAGTTCTGAGACGAGAGAAAAAACACCACCACAAAAATAAGTATACACCTTTATTAATTACCTTTTAACGTACAAATTAATATTTTGTTGCATAACCTTTTGTTGAATTACAGCTTGTAATCTTCTGGACATAGATTCTACTAGTGTTTTAGTGGTTTCAACAGAAATTTTAGCCTTCTTCTCTTAGAAACTTCTTGAGAACTTCCTTGCTTGTGATTTCGTGCTCATGTACAGCTTTCTCTAATTGTGACCACAAATTTTCAATGACGTTTAGGTCTGGAGACTGGGCTGGAGTGTGTAATTTCTTGCAATGGTACAGCAAGTATAACTGCACAATCTTCGCTGTATGCTTGGGGTCGTTGTCCTGCTGGAATATGAAGCTTGACCCAAGCCCCAACTTACTGGCACTTTTTTTCAAGTTATCATTTAAAATCCCCAAATATACATGTTTGTCCATAATACCATCAATAAAAGCAAGCTCTCCAACTCCTCCAGCCGACATACAACCCCAAACGAGGACAGATCCACCTCCGAACTCGACTGTCTTAATGGTGTTTTTAGGTGCCAGTGCTTTCCCAGCTTCTTTCCATATTTTAAATCGTCCATCACTTCCGTAAAGATTAAACTTACTTTTAGCAGAAAATATTACAGTGTTTCAGAAAGAAATAGGCTTTAAACGATGTTCTTTGGCGAAAATCACTCTCTTTTGTCTATTCACTTACTTGATGAATGGCTTTCGTATTGGTGTATGGCCATGAAACCCATATTGGTGAAGGGTACGTCGAATTGTTTCAACTGAGATCTTTTTCCCGATTGTAGAGGACATCAATAAAGCTAGTTTAGAGGCACTCACCCTCGGATCTTTCTTTACTGAGTGAATGATCTTCCTCTACGATGTAGTACTCAGTATTTCTTTACGTCCTCTTCCAGGAATATTGGCCACAGATCCAGTTTTTTTATACTTCTGTAGTATTTTTTGGACACAACCATGAGTTACACCAATCAACGAAGCGATTTCTTGAAGAGATTTGCCCTCTTTCGACCATTTTACAACCAATAAACGCTCAGATTCAGTAGTTTCTCTACGAGAGCTCATTTTACGATTTTACGATTTTAATGAGAAACAATACTATTTAAAAGCGTTGAAGTGCAATAGCACGTGTTATAAACAGCAGCTACTTCTGAAACTCTTTAAAGAAAATTTGAAACTAAAAAAAGTGGTGGCATAATTTACAAATATAAGAAGTGTATACTCAGTTTTGTGGCATGGTTTTCTATCTTTTCTTCGAATCGATTAACTTTTTTCGTAATAAATAAGTTAACTATAGTATTGTGTTATTATAGGATGGTAAAGCAGAGGTTAAAATATCTAGGATAAAAAAATGTATCTATTTAAATCAATATTTAATTTGTAATTGGAAGAAGTCTAAAAGTTTTAGAGGTTTATACTCAATTCTGTGGCTCACTGTAATATACATATGGCTCTAATTAATTTCTTTACTATATTTAATTCTTTATATTAAATAGATGTTAAATAGTATTTAAAGAAATGCATTACTTGTTATATGATAGTCGAAATCGTTTTAAGCAAAAATTACGCTATAGTGTAATTTGGTTTAGTTTAGCTTGTCGCTTAACGGTCAGTGTGTGCATGCTTTGGGCTAATTAGACGGGGACCTACAGTTCAACGTGAATTCCGAACCACTCACAAACATCCCTGCAGGATTCGAACCTGAAGCCTGGTATCAAAGTAGTGAGTGATACCAAAAACCAAAGCGCTAGCCAATTTTCCATCAGGCAGCTCAATTTTATAAATCTTGAATGCTTAACATATCATATCGTCTTAACATATAACATAGAATCCCTGTATTTTCTTACTCAGTTTATCGTTGAGCTAACAGTTTTTTTTATTTTTATTATAACGGATGTGCTGCTACTTTATAACAAAGCTATAAGTTTGAGAATTTGGAATGAAAAGGATATGTAAGAAGCATGATAAGAACCATTGGCAAAACAAAATAACAATTAATGAAATTGGTCACATCGAAATCAAGATTAAAAAGCTATTAAGAATAAGATGTTATTTTAAAATACAAAAGTGGAGATATTATTTATTTTTTCTATAATAAGAGTTGCATTCGCAACAAAAAAAAAATCCTAATAATTTGAATAAAAAAATTTTAATAATGAGATTAAAAATTAATAAAACACTTTTAAGTATTTGACGAAAGTTTAACATTCAAATTTCAACAAGGGCGATAATTAATAAATAAAATGAATGTAAATAAAATGAATAATAAATAAAATGAAATAGCAACAGTAAAATTCATCACTATTACTCGAGATGATGAATGCAAATGAAATATATTTAATTTAACAAATATTAAAAACTGGAAGCTGCATTCGACTATATAGTCTGTCATCATCTGTCGCAATGCCTTCACTGTTTCATGCCCTCTGGCGCTCTGCTGAAGAATGTTAAATAATTCGACAGAAATACTCTGCAACAGAAACTCTGTAAAATATGAGATACTCTGTCAAAAACTTGAAAATGATACCTTATTAAAAATTTTAGTATTAGATAATTTGAGAGAGATATTCTGAGAAATATTTTGAAAGAGAGAGAGAGTGTCAAAAACTTGAGAGTGATACTCGGTTAAACAATTTGAGGGAGATATTATGTTTGATAATTTGATAGATATATACTGTAAAACAATTTGAGATTGATATTCTTTTAAAAAATTTGAGTGAGATGCCCTGTAAAATAAGAGGTTTACTCTGATAAAATTTTACAGTAACATTAAACTATTCTTTATTTTCTCCTTTCCTTTTTAAACTTTTAATTCGACAGTAAAAATCCTCCAAAATATAAAAACCATTTAGAAGTCTGAAACATTCTGGAAAGATTACATAAAAAATTTTAAAACTAAATTAAGTATGTAGTTTTTGAATCTATACTTACTCTTACACAATTGGCAATACTACGTGTTAAGAGATTCATATAAAGGTAATGATGTTTCATTAAGAATTTTGTTGACAGCTGTCAAGACATACGATGAAAAACTTTTAGAGAAGTTAAATCTACTGTAGTTAAAAAATTTAAATATAATTTTCATATATACTGTTTATACTTTGTACACATAGAAATCTTTAAGAATATTTATGAATTCTGGAATAACTACAAAAATAAATACAGTTGAAGAACTCTCAATTATAACTTCAAAATTATGATGCCACGATATTGACATGAAAAATTGGCAAATATAAGGCTTTGAGAACAGAGCCATATGGGTCACTTGCATCATGTACATTTTGAATCCTATATTAAGTATTAAAAAATAACTAAACGAGAAAATAAAATATATTTTATGTACTATAAACATCCTTATAAGAAAAATCGAAATGTAAAACTCAATTCATGTAATAAAAATTAATTTTTCCCTATACATTTAATCTAAATGTATTAATTTTTATCTTAAACTGTAGGGCGTTGACTGTAGAGCGTTGGGCGTAGGGCTGACAACCCTACCCCGTAAAAAGAAGACATCTCATGTTTTGAAATCTGCCAGTAGGCAGATGGCCCTTGGCCCACAATAGGGCTGTTGCGCCAATCATGATGATGTATTAATTTTTAAATCTATTTTAGGATACTGTTAATTAGATTCAAGTTTTTAATGAGATGTTTTTATTTAAAAAATAAATAAATGTATTACGTAACAATTTATTGTAACAACCCTATAATATTAAAACAATGAACTTATCATATTTTAGAAATAATAATATTAATCTTATATTAATTAATATTTTAAGAATTACAATAATATATATTATTCATAATTATAATAATTTTATTCCTATATTATTATTATTCTGAAAATTAATGTAATGTAATTATTTATGAAATGTAGTGCGTTAAATTTAATACATTAAATTTTACTTTACTCCTATTTAATTTGTTAATTTTCTAAATTATATTCGAATTTATGCCAAAATCATTTTTAAAAATTGTCAAACTAACACTTTATATTCGTAAAATATTTGAATAGCTGGTATGTCTGACTAGATTAAATATTTTCATTTGCCATTTAATAATGCTTAATAACTGCATAGTATTTTATTTTGCATCTATTTTGTTTTCCTTTTCTTTGAAGAATGTCCCGTTTTAAAATGAATAAAACACAATAATATATACAAATCAATAATGTTCATTTTTTTTAAAAATCCCCCTGAAATTTCACCTAAATGATTTTTTAGCCCGATGTTTCGCTAAAATTTTAGAATGTTTCTAAATTATCACAAATTCATAACCTTATTGCATCATCGAATAAAAATTGTGTTCTTTCAACGACACCTCACCTTTACATAATCACGACGCAGGAATTACAGGATTGAAATCAAGCTTAAAAGTCAACAGCACGTTCAAACAGTGCGACAAAGTTCGAATTTCTAATTAAACATGCTTTCAGAGATCACGCAATCTCATCCTGAGATCAGATCTTGTGTTTACATTCAATACTTCATTAAACGTTATGAATAGAGGCTTTAGCTCTGTTAAATAGAATATGAAGCAACCCTATATACTATGTTCGTAGTGTGTTTATTAAAATTTCGTGATGTCATATTTAATACTTAAGTGGATGTTTGGGTATAGATTAAAGTCATAATTTACGTGTAGATTATTGACATTGTAATACAAGTGAGTTAAATAGGGTTACAAAATTTCTATGTAAACTTATACATAAAAATTCAATTTTATTTAATTTACAGTTATTGTTATTATTTATATATAAAATATTTTGTTGACTTTTATAAATTATTAAAAAAAAATGCCCAAAGTAGACAAAATCCATTTTGTTCAATTTTAAGATAATTTTTTTTCTTAATGCAGTTGGCAAACATATAGACAGCTGTCTTGGATGCCTTAAGGCAAGCGCTACAAAGACGTTATTCACTTTGCATTCCCCCGGGGGCGCGTGTCACTTGAAGATAAGCCACGGACGCCGAGTAACAATGTACCCCTCAACGTTCTACGATCCTTTTAGACCGGGACCTACGGTTTAAAGTGGATTCCGAACCACTACAAACATCCAGGGCACCGCTGGGACTCGAACCCGAAACCTGTGGAACTGAGCGCTAGCCACTCGACCATTCAGGCCCCTTTTAAGATAAAATAACTCTTTGGATTTTTTGTGTATAATTAATAACTCTAAAAGTGTTTATGCAAATTAAATATTATATTTTTTAGTATTTAAATTGGAATATGAAGGGTGATGGCCGAATGACTAGTGATCTAGCGCTCTGTGCCAAAAAGTTCCTGGCGGTACCCTGGATGCTTGTAGTAGGTTTGGAATTCATTTTAAACCGTAAGTCCCGGTCTAATTTAACTGTAGAGCGTTAGGAGTAGAGTTGTTAAACCTATCCCTAAAAAAAGTATCTCATGTTTCGGAATCTGCCAGTAGCCAAACGGCCTTGGCCCAATATGGGGCTGTTAGGAAAATGAAGAAGATAGCAATGTGAATACTTGTTAAGTTCTACATTTGTGATTATTATTTTCGATTCATTAGTGCTCCAAACTAATCCATAAAAATTTTAATTATAAAGCAAATTTTTCGAACAAAAATTAAATAAACTATTTGATAGCAAAATATATTCTGACAGAACCAAGAAGTGATACGTAGTATGAAACGATAGCGCCTAGAATTTTCATTTTGTTAAACTAGTAAATTCTCAATTCTTCTTCATTGGCGCAACAGCTCCATGGTGGACCAGTAGGCCGTCCGCCTACTGGCAGATTTCAACACAGAAGATGCTTCCTTTTTTACGGGGTAGGACTGTCAGCCCTGAAGTCATATTAGACCAGGATTTACGGTTTAAGTGGATTCTGAACTACTGCAAACATCAGTGACACCGCCGGGACTCGAAATCGAAACCTGTAGTATCGAGAGCCAGAGCGCTAGTTACTCTGGGATTAGGCTCCAGTAAATTCTCAATTAGTTTAACCAAATTATAAATACTGTACTTCGTAAAATACTCTCAGACAGACAGGGGCATGATAAGTCTGTATTGATCAAAGAGGGAAGAAGTAGGGTGTGAATTTCTTTTAGGAATATTGTTCCAATTTGTAGTATAAAATGCTGTACTCCAGGCCTCAAACAATGATATCAATTCTGCATAAAACATACAATCTGATAACATATGAGCCAATAGCAATGCATCTTCTCTCCTCCCCCCCTCCTTGAAAATGCTGCTCCATACCTTCCATTTCAGTCAGTTAATTATCTGAGTTAGAAAATTATCTCAGGTGTCATATTCGAAAATAACATATTAAATTCAAAATACCACTAATTAGGGATTTCCTGAACAAAAAATGAATTAATAAATAACCCATGCATAAGAAAAATACTTTATTTTTAATACACTATTAAAATTTATAAATATCGTTTGTTAAAAGAATTCTCAGTTTCATCAGAAAAATAGTGGTTCGATAAAGATAAAAAGTCTACAAAATTTAACAATTAATTAATGTAAAATGTTGGTACGTACCTCCTTTTAACTCACTTTTTAAACTTTTTGTACCAGGCATTAGGATAAAAATATCTATAAAACTCGCTCCTGAAAACCCATCCAAATTCTCGCATTAAATCACGGGAATTAAGGGATGAGAATCTGGAGGGAGAATATCCAATCTTAAAATATCCTACTGTCTTTTGCAGGTTTTTATATCGTAGGAAATTAGAAAATTTCCAAATTTAAATCTATGAATATGTAAAAGGGAGAAACTGAAAACGAATTTTCAGATTTATATAAACTCATGTTTGTGAAAATTGCAACACCATGAAGGTATCGTCATAATTGAATGAAATTTAATACACAGTTGAGTGGTAGTGGTACAAATAAATGAATAAATGTTCAAAGCAAACAAACAATAACAAGAGATCGGAATCAGTATTTTGTGTAGCCACCACGCGCCGCAATAAGTGCTGCTACACGACGTGGCATGGAGTCAAACAAATTTTGAATGTCTGCCTGAGGAAGAGCATTCCATATTGTTTGTTTGCGCACCCAAAGTTCGTCTGCAGAAGCAACAGGACGAGGATCACGAGCGGACGCCGACCAACGAAATCCCATACATGTTCAATCGGTGACATATCCTGGGAATACGCAGGCCAAGGAAGAAGCTGTACCTGCGCGTTGCAAAGAAGGATTGAACAGTCCTAGCGATATGAGGGCGGGCATTGTCCTGTTGAAATACAGCGCCTGGCAAACTTTGAAGGAAGGGAACAGCTTGGGGCTGTAGAACTTCGCTGATGTACCGGTTGCTGTTCAGATTGCCCACAATTCTTAGCAATTGAGATCGTCCATGATATGCTATGGCACCCCAGACCATAACTCCGGGTGTTCGTCCACTGTGGCGTTCGATAATGCACTCCGGAAGGTGGCGTTCACCGGCATAGCGTCTGACACGAATGCGGCCATCATGGTACCACAAATTAAAGCGATATTCGTCAGAAAACACGACATGTTGCCAATCAGCACGCCAGTCACTATGCTGAGCGGCCCATTGTAGCCGCAGGCGGCGATGGTTTAGCGTGAGAGGGATCCTGTATAAAGGAGTCTTTGCGCGTAGTCCACGCTGCAGCAGACGTCTACGAATTGATGAAGCACAGAATGAAACACCTATAGCTATTGACCACTGTGCTGCCAATTGTCTAGAGGAAGCTGTACGTTCCGTCAGTGCCATGCGGACCAGGTGTCTATCATCGCGAGCTGACGTCACATTTCGGGGTCCACTCCCGGATTTCCGAGTTGTCCGACACTCGTCCGTCCACTGCTTCCAAAGACGCATCACTGTGCTGCTGTTACGCTGCACACGAGCGGCTACTGCACGATAAGACAATCCAGCTTCACGAAGGCCGATGATTCTCCCCCGTTCAAACTCTGTAAGTTGTTCGAACCTCGCTCTCTTTCGTCGAAGAGGCATAAGTAACGACTGAGCTAACGTTTACCACTAAAAGATAACCACCGATAACCATACACGCCTCGCTACGGCTGTCTATTTATTCGGATCCATCCGCCGCTCAGAGGGCGCTGCTCAGCATACACATGCGCTACGGATTTGAAATTCTAATCATTTGCATATCATGCGCTAATTTGCATTTCCTAAAAATTTCAGCTCACTCGAGTAAGTCCTTCATGGTGTTGCAATTTTCACAAACATGAGTTATTATATTTGTGGGCCTGAATGACCGAGTGGCTGGCGCTCTGGCGCTGGGTACCACAGGTTTCGGGTGCGAGTCCCGGTAGTGCCATGGATGTTTGTAGTGGTTCGGAATCCACTTTATACCGTAGGTCCCGGTCAAATAGGACCTTAGAGCGTTGCGGGGGAATTGTTACCCCTCGTCCGTGGCTTATCTTCAAGTAACACGCACCCCCTCGGTAATGCAAGGTGAGTAACGTTTGTGCAGCACCTGCCTTAAGGCATCCAAGAAAATGCTGTCTATGTGTTTGCCAGCTGCATTAGAGAGAAAAAAAATATTATATTTGTGGCTATCTACAATCTTCTTGGATAGTTTCACATCCAAGAAGATTGTAGATAGCCACAATCCATTTATTTAAAAAATGATTATGAGCTTCTGTAGTAATTCACAACATTACATTATATTATAACATAATTAATGAGCATTATTGGTTCAAATTACTGGTCACCATAATTTTTTTTCCTTTTTCATTAATTGTTTAGGAAAAAAGTTTATATTCTGTAATATTTTGTTTCTTATTAGTCATGATAGCTATGATAATTTGTATTGTATGCCAATTTAAGCTCGTACTATTTTTCAGAGATCTGTTGTCGTTTTTGTTGTGACTAATCCTTAGTATCCTATGAGCAGTCCACTCTTGAATGGTGGCAAAGGGGCAGCTTCTGTCGTGATCACTCGTAGTTTGACTTGAGTGCGTGTCTCTGAGGAAGGAGGGCAGTGCCTTCCGGAAAGTTATTTAGGGAGAACTAGCCCGCATTTGCTTATTGTGTGGAAAAACCCCGCAAAACTCCCACCAGGCAGTCTGATTAACGAGGAGCCTGATGTCCTAGTGACTAGCATTCTGGACGTTCGGTACCACAGGTTTCAGGTTCAAATCCTGGCGTTGCAACGGATGTTTGTAGTGGTCCGGAATTCACTTTAAGCCGTAGCTCTTGTTTCATATGACCTTAGAGCGCCATAAAGAACAATCAGACATATCATCCACATCATTCTCAAACTGTCGTGGGGCAACTCAGCTCTAGGAACAGTGATGTGGTGTGGTATAGTAGTAGTAGTAGTCTGATCAACGAGGCAAGATGCTGAGCATCACAAACGCCATCGTGTCTCCTCGTTTTGTAAAGCAATATTACAACAAAGCCTCCAAAGGATTGAACATTCAACTCTAAGGCTCACCAGCGGCGCACGTTGCCATTGATCCACGAGTCAGGCCTTCCGCAGAACTAGACGATTAAATAGACAGATTCTTAAATTTCTTTAACGGTTAGTATTGATGAAGTCCCATCATACGTTTTAATGTTATCTTACCTATATAAAAGTATACTAAACGCTTTTATTAAATACTTATTTTATCCATAATAGGAAACGCTTACGTTTATTTTTCAGTGCAAAAGTAAATTTTACGCAGTGATAGTTCAATAACTTCTCTTATGAAAACAAACAGAGGCTTACTATAAGTTCTCGAGATCAATATTCACTTGGAAGGAAGAAGCGTGTTATAAATGAAACTGAAATTGCTGAAACTTTCCAACATATTTTTCCCGGTAATATGTTTATATTGCTGTCGTAACTCCGCACTCTTCATTTTGAGTAAGATAAGCAAGGAAGAGTTTGATATTAAATGTCTCAAAGTGAGACCTCCAGTAAAGAATTTTGACATATAACCTTTCTAGAAGGAACTTCTGGAAACATAATTCTCTGTTTTGACGCGAATTACACCCTCGACGTAGTCTATTTACAGATGTTGCAAAAATAGAGTAATAAAGCCTTTTTTTTTTTTTTTTTTTTTTGCTAGAATATATTTTGAATGCTAGAATTTTGAAAAGAGGGTTCAAGAAATGTACTTTAATTTGTATGAAATATACAGTAATAAAAATATTTGAGTAGGTTTTTTTTCACTCCAATTTTTAATACAAAAACAATTAAATAATTTGTAAATCACTAAGTAATTAAAATATTTTAGGTTAATGAATAACATATGTATGTTATTGAGATAATTATTGTAAAATCATTTCCTTTTATGTTTTACAGCATTTAGAACTAAAATTTTAAAGTAAGGAGAAAATTAAATAAAAAATTTGCCTGCCAATTTTATTGCCTATGTATTGTACCAATAGAGGCTGATGGCCGAGTGACTAGCGGTCTTGTGCTCGGTACCACAGGTTTTTTTGATACGAGTCCCCGACTGTGCCATGGATTATTATATGTCCCAGTCGAATATGACTGTAGGCGTAGGGCTGACAAACCCACACCGTAAAAAGAAAACATCTCCTGTTTTGGTATCTGCCAATACGCAGACGGTCATGGTCCAAAATGGATCATGGGGGCAGGGCTACCAAGCCGGGGAGTTAGTTTGACAATAGCAAGTGCTTGCAAGTATAGATTCTATTTGACTTTTTTTAGATATAGACATATTGATTCACTGTCTTCAATCTAGTCACTGAGGAATTATTAACAATTGCTGATAAAAGTTCTAAAATTTATAATTGCTACCAACGTTTACGATATTAAATTTATTAAAAAACAACTACTAAGAAATTTTCATGATCTGTAGTGGCACCTATACAAAAAATTAATATTAAATTCAGAAAAGAATTTCGACCTATGGTTTTTATAGTTTTTAAACTATAATCTGCCACCCTCACGCATACACAATCACAGACAAATCGATTTGTAAACAGCGAGAATAGATGCAAGAAATTATCAGTCACATATTTTTATACGTGTTTATATTTTCTAAGACATTTTCTTTTTTTTTAAGTATAGGATGAATTATTAATGTATTAAAGAATCTGAAATTCGAATCTACCTTCACGTTGAAAGAAAAAGATTGCGGGGCCAATCAAAATAAATTTTATTATGGACTGATGAAAAATAAGAAAAGTTTGTGCATTATATTTTCATTACCAAAGAGGAACATCGTGGTATAATTCATTTGAAGATGCAGACATGCAGGTTAAAAAACATGCCCGATTTTTTTTTTACTCAGAGTTTTCAAATTGCAATTTGTTTCCACAAAATTGCTATTCGAGGTCATTCAGAACTGATTATAAAGTACATTAAGGAATAAGAGAGATGAATGTTGAGATGCTGTTCACATTTGGCAATCGAAACGAACTAATTAAATCTAAACTAGTCTAACCAAATAAGATGAATAATGATAAAATTCTATTCCATTAAAAGGGTATTTTAATAAGTAATGCTTAAATTTTAAATAAGGATTTCAATCAGTTTAGATCATAGATTTTTTGTGTAGTCTAAAAAAATATTTTGATACTATTTTATTATACACATTTTTAAAATACAACGAATATTAAGTTCAATTTTTGTTTCAATCAAAGTGCACATGTGATTAGTGAAACAGGTTTTGCATGTTGATTTTTTTAATGGCATAACATTGTATTAAGCCATTGTATTTCAAGACATATAATGGCATAATGCAATAAATAGAATGTATCCAGAAACACAAAGATGAATCTTTGTAGATAAATCTTGTAGGTTCTTGTTTTGTTTTGTGAAGCCTCAAAACGTTACTTTAAACTCTAAATCCATTATTCTGTTTAAGAAATTTTAATGTTTCATTAATTTTCAATCTTTTAATTTGCATTAAATATTTTAATTCCTGTAAAAAATTAAATAAGTTAAAACTAGCAAAACAACAATAAAGCTAAATTAAGTCTTGCAATTTTACAAGCAGTTCACATGTACTGCTAAATTAGCGTTTAGTATTGGACACTAAGTGGGTTTTAACGTACCAAAATAGCTCCTTTCAAAGTTAAGTACGAATTTGCCAATAAATGTTTAAAGCTATTTACGCTAAAACGGCCACCAGACTTCTCGCAGCTGTTACTCGAACTGCGTTGGCGTCTAATCCCTAAAGCTATTTGCGAAATTAACATATATTCCAAGTTTAGCGCTTCGGTCAACATTTGATTAACCTTTGCTTCAAATTGGGATTCAATAACAGGTGACGATGATCTATTTATGTATCTTAGAATGAGTATGGATAAACTATTTAGTGAATATTCGAATATTGCCGTCTTATCGAAATCAAATAAAGTTCTTTTTCGTTTGTTTAATAATGATCATCCATTTGAAGCAATCTTGGTGTTTTGTTTTACTTGTTTTTTTTATTTATTTTATGAGAATTTAAAAGGTTTTCAAAAGTAAATATTTAAAAAAAACTAAAATAAATTCAGTTTTATATAATTATAAGAGCTACCAATTGTTTGAATAACCTTGTATAACAGGAATGCTTAGACTTGCGAAGACCACATGTACTCATTGTAATTTGACTGAGGGCAGCATGTACTAGTTGCAAATTGACTGCGAGATGCATGTGTTCACTCGTATGTACTAAATGTTAATTGATTGCAGACGGCATGTACTCGTTACAAATTGGTGGCGGGCCACTTGCACTCATTGTAACAATATTGAGGGGCGCATATGCTCACTCGCATATAATAATTGCGATTTGACAGTAGGCCGCATACACTCGTTAAAAATTGGCTGCGAGCCACATGTACTCATTGTAAACTGACTGAGGGCTGCATATGCCCTGCATAGGCTGCATAGGCTGCATATGCTGCATACTCGTATGTACTAATTGTGACATGACAGCAGGACACATGTACTCATGACAAATTGGCTGCAGGCCACATAGACTCACTGTAACAAGACTAAGGGGCGCATATGCCCACACGCATGTACAAATTGTGACTTGATTGCTGGTCACACATAAATAAATATCGAAAACTGTTTATTATCTATATATCCGTTTGTTATTTATAATAATAAATAAAGAGTATAATATAAAAAACAAATAAAGAATTTGATTCATGATATTACATTCATTTAATAAGTGTTCTATTATCAAGTTCAATTTTTTGTAAGCCAAGTGCAAATGTGATTAGTCAAACAGATTTTGTTTATCAATTTTTTTCGTATTCATGTCTACGATATTTATTCACATATGTCGATCCAAAATGGCATTCAGTATATTATATATCTATGACCACATCTAAGTGAAATCTTAAAATGGAAAATGATTTTGACAATAAATATCATAGAGATAAAATTGTGTACATAGGGATCCTGAATTCAAGCTAGCACCTTATTGATAAAAGATTCAAATTTCGAGGATTCAATAATACGACATTGAAGAAATTGGAGAACAAACATATTTAAATTGAAAAATTGAACACTGAAAAAATATATTTAAATGTTTGATTTTTTGTATTAAACTAAAATTGGATATCTGGGCTCTCGTTTAAATCTTTGGTTAAAATAAAAAAAAATCTTTTTCAAAATAATAAATAAATAAATTCTTTTTTAATTTTTAGGTAAAATTGAAAAATAGAGAAATTAGGAGGAATGGCCACGAACTGTACATCTTGGATTCATAAAAAAATTTTTTACTGATGTGGAGTTTTACCCTATCTCTTACCAAACTTGGGGTTGTGGCCTTTATTTCAACGATTTTAATTAACATCTGACAAAATCAAGAACCTATTCAGTCTGTTAACTGGCTAATAAACACTGGGAAAGTAGCACAAGAGACACTTCCCGTAATTTGCGATTTAAATTCTGTGAAAAAGAAACAATTTTAATTAACCGCTTTAAGTGTTCAGTGGGCGATAAGGCGTTCTGTAAAAGCATTCCCTTTACAATCATTCATAAAATTTGTATTTGTCCCCTCCCTTAAAGTGCTTGAATTAAAACAATAGATTCTGGAATACAAAAAGGAACTGGAGCCTTCTAGTACATACAAAAAAATTCTATTAGCTATAATTAAATATCCAAAATTCTTAAATTAACCCATTTTAGAAGTATCGTAGAATTTTAGAAGTATTTTTAAATGATAACAAAATTAAATGCGTACTATTTAATGATTACTTGTAATCTTCATTTTTAAGCTATAACGAAATTTGATGAATACAATTAATGATTGCTTTAATCGTCATTTGTAAATGGTTATAAAACTCGATGCATACTATCTTATGTCTGGCCTGGAAGGAATCTTTACCATTCAGATTTAACACGCCCATTTCCTTCAGAGAACATGATGTCACTTCCGGCCCATTCTGTGGGTATAAAATGTATATTCAATTCAATAAACTGAAACCATAAAAAATGTTACTTATTAATATTATGTGTGTTGCCATCAATATTTTATTATACTATTAATTTTTTTGCACCTTAAAAATTATCTTTTTGTTACGGTATTTTCTTTTTTTACTGTTGGACATCGAGGAATTTCGTGGTCTGCATATGTATGCCATTAACAGCTCACTTATTGGCCATGATTACCTTCTAGGAAGAATTTTAATGGTAAATTCCTTACATTTCCCACAGAAAAAAAAATCGGAAAACTTCGTCCTGGCAACCTGACTATCGAGGTGAGACGTTTTACACACGTTTTTTGAAACACTATAGGGTCTCCTCATTTCTGAGAGCTGTAAATTCCCTGGATGCCACCAGCGGAATTCAGCCTCAGTCTTTCTGCATGCTGGCCATGAATCTAACTTAATACAATATTGATAAAAGTGTTTTTTCAATCATCGATAAGTAATGGCGAATTTCAATAAATACATTTAGGACAAAACATTCATATTAAATGTATTGTTAACAATATTAGTTTAAATATTTGTTATGACTGCTTTTTCCAATGATACATGTAGGAAAATGTTTTTCAGTTAACATGTAGTTGTTTTATTCCTCTTTTGATGTTCGTCAAAATGTCTCTTTTTGAAATATTTTCGATGCAGGAAATTAAGGAAAGGGTAAAAGAGATGAGGTATTTTATCGATTTTTCCCATCGTAGAAGAAAATAGACTTTAACATTGATGTAATTTGAAGCGAATTGCTGATGTAAGCTGAATAATTTTTCCGTGTAATTTCTTTCTTTTTTGGTGTGAACTGTTTTATATGAAACTGAAATATTGCACAAAACTATTTACACATCAAGAATTCAAAAAAGATCGTGAAATATCTTTTTTATTTGAGCATTTCGCGTTCTTACTATTTTAAGTAAGAATTAAACAAAACATTTAGTTATCCATGTCTAAAAGTATCACAAAATTTCTCTGTAGGCAAATGGTTATTTATCACGGATCTTGACGGATGATCTTTCATATTGAAGCAGCTGCATTCAAGTCATATCGCGCCGAACTCAAATCCGTTATGTGAACTCGAAAGCGCATTACTATTCTGCTATTAAGTATTTATGCAAGCACATTTGCAATTTTGTTTTCATATTTTAAATGTGTTATTTAAGACCAAATAAGGATTCGCATCTAAAGAAATGGTTCACTTCTAACCGACATGTTTCAAGTTTCCAGATCAAATAAATTTCCAGCATCCCGGATTTAGTAGTCGAAAAGTTGTACAAATAGTGTTACTTAACCGCCAAGTACATTTAGTGAAATATAGTAAAATTTTTAACAGCATCATACAAGTATCTTTTAGATAAATGTCAGAAGTTTTTTCTTTTAATTTCGATCTAAGTCGTACATTGAAAGGCAGATATGTAGCAAATGCAGCGTTACCCAGAATACAGCAATGGCGCCCTACAACATTGCACACTCATTTTTCTAACACAGTTTTGAAAAAACATTAGGTGGTTCAAAATCTACTTTTTAACAGGTTGAGTGGAAGAACTTAGCGGTGTAAGCATTTATCGTCAATTCCCGGCATATACCTGAGGGTGTTTGGTTCTTATTCCTGGTAGTATTTGGTCGTATTTGAAATTCAATTCTCTGAGTTCGAAACCAGCTCCACTCGTGACGCAGTGGCAAAGGCCTCAGCTAGAGGGCAGGAGGGTTGAAGTTGGAATCCTCTGGCGGCATGGTTATAACCATTGTTTTAAAAAAAGGAAAGATTCGATGGATATTGTGACAAAGTTCCTCGCATCGATAGTTAGGTTGCCTGGGGGGAGTGTTAACTGATTTTTCTCCTATACTGCATATAATAACTTTTAAAAAGCTAATCGGAACGCACTGGCCTCCACCATCACCTGTCATTGGGGCTGTTCCAAGTATATTTGATGCCGACCGATGTTCCCCCATTATCTTTCTAAATGTGGCTACATAGTCTTAGGTAGGAAGATTAGGCGTTTAAAAAACAAAATATTTCGAAACCTACTCAATATTAGACTAATAAATAAAATGGGATTTTAGTTAAACATATGAATAACCACTTGCAGTTCTATCATTGTGTGAAAGGTAAACATCCGTTTTAAAAACGGAAATGAGCGAATCGATTACTTGTCAGGGGTAATAATCAGATATACTCGGAGTAAATCAGTTTTGAAAGCAAAAATAATAATAGTTATTGGAGAATTATTTTCATCTAAGTTTATTTTTGTTATTATGCAATTTAATTTTTTGATTATTATTAATTAAAATTCTTTTGTAATTAAAAAAAGAACTTCTGAAAATATTTTTTTCCTCTATTATGCCGTCCAACTTTGCATCTTGCCGATTTTTAACAAAATCAGTGGTCGAACTATATTTGTTTTTCAAAAGAGCACGTCTTACAAACAAATATCTTTGCATTCATTGTTGACTTCCGAGCCTTAATGTAGCCTCAGTCAACAATTTTGTTAATGAAAATTCGTTTCTGAAACAATGCAATATTTATTTGTACTATCAACCGCTTACCCAACATAAGACCATTATATTCTGTTACTCAACCTACTTCCTGCTAGGTAAATAAAGTACAGATTAAACTTTGTTCATAAATATCCTTAAACTAACAGTGATTGCAACTACAAATGTTTACTCTTTCACGCTTGTAAGTAATTAACTTGCAAAAGAAGAAGGTAGTTTTAAAAAGGGAAACACGAAAGTTATTTCTGGTGTTTTATTATTTAATTGCACTTTTTCATTTCTCTTAATTCTAGTATAGAAAGTCTGTAATACAACAAACTTTTTTCATGAAATTTATTAATTATTTCAAAATGTATTTCAAACGCATCCATTGTTCGTTATGCAGGGTTGATGCACTATTTTATTCTTCTGTCAATTTGGGGTATAATTATGATTTTTCCCTTTTTTATTGATATTTAAGTTTTTATATATAGCACATCTTTGCGATGTTTCCATAAATGAAAAATCGGAATGACAATTTCCGACATCGTTTTGAAAAATTTATTTTAATATATAAGTCTTTTTCAGATGAATATCTACGGATTCATTAATTTGTTTTCATTCACTTTTGTTTTCATTTCACCATTTTTTTCATTCACTTTTGTTCATTGAATTCCAGTGAACAAGAGTTTCACAAACACAATTTTTCTTTAATGTTTGGAAACCAGTGTTTATATATACAGAGTTATTGTAAAAAAATTACTGGATACATGTGTTAGTAACTATCATACCATTAATAGAAACAAAACAAAATTATGATTTAATGTACACTCATGTCCATAAATTAAGGATAATGAAGTTCAGGCAAAGAAAGAGACAGAAGCAAAACAAATGTGACTTATTTGTAAAGTCTATTTATTAAACAAAAGGTAAAGAGCAAAAAAGATGCTATATGTTTCACATAATTAATAAAAATTGCGATTTTTACTCACTGGAGCAAATTTCAAAAAAGAACCTATTTACAAAAAACAGTATAACATGGTTAGTATGATGGTTAATATGGAGTATGTCTCCCGGACGATGCAATACAGGCCTCACAACGCCTAGGCATGCTGAGTATCAAATTATCAATCTGATCTTGGGGAATATTACACCACTCAACAAGCAATGCAATCCGAAGTTCCAGGAGGGGGTTGACGGGCTGCAATTCGTCGGCCAAACATATCCCACACATGCTCTATTGGATTCAAGTCCGGTGAGTATGCTGGCCAATCCATACGGGTGATATCCTCCAATTGGAGACATTCGTCTACAATGTTTGCACGATGAGGACGGGCGTTGTCATCCATAAAAAGAAATTCAGCACCTATGGCGCCCCGAAACAAACGTACATGTTGTTCCAGAATGACATCCCGATAGATGTGCCCTGTCATCGTTACACTCTGAACATGCAGGTCAGTTCTGGAACCAAGAATAATTCCTCCCCAAACGAGCCATCCTGCACCACCGTAACGGTGTCGTTCAATGGTGTTTTCTTGGTGGTAACGGGTACCTGGCGCTCTCCATATGAAAGTCCGGCGAGAATCAGACTGCAAACTAAACCTGGACTTGTCGGAAAACATCACACCAGACCACTGTTGCGGTGTCCACAATGCATGCTCTCTACTTCAGGTTAATCACAGGCGACAATGAGTTGCGGTAAGTGGAACACATCTGACAGGCCTACGAGCATATAGACCAATGTTCCCTAAGCGTCTGTACACGGTCTGCCTTGAAACTGTCGTACCGGTAGCTGAAGAGAGCTGACGAGACAGGTCTGATGCTGTGCTCCGTCTGCTTCTTTTGGCAGTAACTGCTAAATACCGGTCCTCATTCGGCGTTGTAACTCGGGGGCGACCTGTGCTGTAACATCTACTCACATTACCATCATCTTGAAATCGTTACCGAAGCCTGGAGATGAGACACTGGGCGATTCCAAGTTCCTCGTATTCTTCCAACTGTTTACGTCCACATTCCAGTCGTCCGATAATTCTATCACGTAAAAAATCATCCAAATGCTTCCTTTGTGCCATAACTATGCGATTATTGCTCTGAAAGGCTTTTAAAGCGCTTGTGAACAATTTTACTTCTTTGCCACCCTTCCTTATATACCCCTCTCTTACACTCTCGTCATTGTGACGTACTATCCGCGCCATCTGGTGGTTTCCTGTAATTTGCATATTCTTCTTCAAGATGTGTGTGATAATTCTACAGGGGAAATTTTTATTTCAGAGTTCAATTTCTGTGTGATTGTTTTTTTTTTTTTTCGTATGATTCTTGAGCGCATGTCTCAAAATACCTTAAATCAAAATTTCGTTCAGTTTGTATAAGCGACATGATAGCTAGTGGCTCGTATAATCACATAAAACTATACTATACATAAAACTAATATCGTCGGTTCTACTGAACCTGTCATTGATAACGACGTTAAGTTCACTTATATTTGTTGTTGAGAAATGCATATTTATTCTTACTTTATTTTTCAATTCTTTTGAAAGCAGTTTTGTAGTCGAAAGAAGATTAAAATATGAATTATGTGTCTCATTTAAAATTCATTTTAGGTCACGTTTCCTTGTTATAAATATGTTTGAAAAATATTCAAGCAATAATGATTTCTACCGAAACTAGATTATATATCATACACGACTTAGACCCTTTTTGGATAATTTATTGTCTTATTCATCATTGTTAAATGTATTAAGTGGATTCTAAGTCAAATTCTCTTTAAATGATATGCAACGGTCTATTGTGGATTAAATAAGACATTGAACGTATTAAACATAAAACTTAGTAGAGTTAATTTCTTTGGGTTTTATATAATATGATCACATTCATTAATTTAATTAAGTTTTAATTATTAATTAAGAGAGAAAAGACAAATTGAGAACAACAAAATGCATCGAGTTGGAAAAAATTTCTTTACAAGTCGAAGCTCAAAAGCTTTTACAACCGACCTTTGTCACTTACAATCAACCAAATGTTAACACTAAGAAGTTGATACCAAGGAGCCTGATGGCCGGGTGGCTAGCGCTCTGGCGCTCGGTACCACATGATTCAAATCCTTGCGGTGGGGATGGATATTTGCAGTGGTTCGGAATCCACTTTAAACAGTAGGTTCCGCTCTAATAGGATCTTGGATCGTTGTGGGGGTAGTGTTACTCGCTTCCGTAGCATATCTTCGAGCTACATGTGCCCCCTGGGAAGTGCTAAATGAGTAACAGTGGGGCGGCCATTGCTGTAGACATAAAGATTAATTGTCTCGGTATTACCAGCTGCATTAGAGCAACAAAAACAACAGAAGGTCACACTTTTTTTATTTTCATAATTACCTTTTAATGTCTACCCTTATGTAATTTAAGCTGCAGCTGACAAACACTTAGACAGTGGTTTTGGATGGCTTAAGGCAAGCGCTTCACCGACGTTACTCATTTATCACTACCCAGGAGATGCGTGTAGCTTGAAGATAAGATAAGGACGCGGAGTAACAATACCCCTACAACGCTCTAAGATCCTATTAGAGCAGTGGAATAGGGTATATTTCGAACCACTACAAACATCCATAGCACCACCAGGGTTTGAGCCCGAAAGCTGCAGTGGTAATGAGCGCCAGAACGCTAGCCACTCGGGACATTCAGGCCTACATAATTTAAGATATGATGAATAAATGTTACATAACACAGCAATGTTACATAACTTAATAAATCCTATTTCTTCCTTTCACAGCGTAAAATTAAATTCTTTGGCTGTGTTAATTCAGAAGTGATTTATGTTGCAGAACTGTATCTTGACCACGCACACCCAACTTCAAGCATGTCATTTTCGTTACATTAGAAACTTAAAAGTATGCAGCGTATATTTCTATGCTAATGAAAGAAAACGTTGACTCAATTTCTGCCTCGTAATTGCTTGTTTTGCTACACTTTTTAATCAGAAAAGTAAACAGAATTGCCCTTATCTTTCCAGGATGCTGTTCTGAATGGGTTCCTGGAATCTCTTTAAAATAACACTCTGCACAAAGTAACAGTCTATACATTTTTTATCTGCAATCTTTTACAAATCTACAGAAGCCTCCGTTCACATAAGAATAAGAATTAATTAACTGCGAATTTGGAGAATGATCGAGAAAATGAAGACTGAATGGATTCATTTCCGAGATTTTTCTGCAAAAACATTTCTTCCGAAGTTGATGAATTTGCTTTTTCGTTGATTACTAGTAAGTTTAAAAGACAATCTTTGCTTTTGCCAAAGCTCAAATATAACATCAAATCGATTATCTTTTAAATAAATTTCTTTATATGATGCAAACTTTGCTGTGATTTAAACAGCAATTAATTTAGCTTTAATTTTATTTAGCATTTAAATAAATATTAAATTAAATTAAATAATTATTTGTGTAATAGAAATTGACAAATAAAATGCAGTTATCATACTAATCGTCGAGCCAGCGATTGCTTGAAAAATTGGACAGAGCGGCGTAATAGGGAGCATACGTAATTTCGGTGAGTTTTAATTAAAAGAAAAATAATTTTATTATCAATTTTATTTAATAATTAAAATTTAATTTTATATCATATGGTAAACAAATCAGATGAACAAATTTCACTATAACTAATGAACGTTTTTTTCTTTTAAAATTGTTTTGCATTTCATATTTCTGACCAACACCTATTAATAAAAAATCGATTCGTCCGTTTCCGCTTTTCAACCGGATGTTTACCTTTCGACATAATCAGTGTTCGAACCAGACATACATGTTTAAGAATTATAAAATCTAATTATTACGTGGATAAGTGGTATGGATGCGTTAGTACAATACAACTTTTCACATAAATACATATAAATTTTGCTTTTTGGATCGAGTACTAACAAATATACCAAATTTAGAAGTAAAATATTTAACAAAATTTCAGTTTTTTTATATTATGAAATGAATTCTTTATTTCTCATCCTCTAGAATATTCCACGCTATTTTGATAGCTGGCCATTTTCCTAACAAAATTTTATTTTCCATTTTCTAAAATTTTCCGCTTTAATTTTTATGAAAAAATTTACAATTGAAAAAAAAAAAAAAAATGCTTAACAAAAACAAAAATAAAAAATATATTGATTACGTTGAGGATTTTCCTCAATGAAAACACAGTACAGTAGAAGAAATTTATAAGATAAATTAAAAGAAAAAAAAATGCGGAGCAAATCCAAATCTTTTTCGTTAAAAACCCCCAAATAAATAGAGTTGTGACTGAGAATTCCAAAAGCTTGAACACTAACAATGAATTAAATTTCTTTTGGATGATTCAATATTTATATAAATTAATTGAATCGTGTCCAATGCAACCCTTTGGACACGATTCAACACTGAAGGTAGCAAGTAACAGAACACTGAACACAGCAAGGAAAACACAGAAGGTAGTAAACAAGAGAAACTTTGAAAACGGAAAGCTGGAGATTAGCTTTCATTAAAAAAAATCCAAAGGTCTCTAAAACAAAAACTCGGTGTGTTGTGAGGAACTAAATAATGTAGACAAAACTTCACCAAGAAAGAAAGACTTCAATACTTTTTTCATTTAATAGAAAAAAAAAACAGCTGAAGGTTTTGTTTCTTTGAATGCATTTTTAAAAAAAGTAACAATACTTCTGTTAGGACGCTCTATGCATTATTTTGCACTATTGTCAGCCATAATTTAATTTATTGTCATAATATTAAATAACTAGTGAATTAAAGAATTATTTTTAAAAGTGTAAATATATATATATATATAGTTTCTCTTGCACATTTAATAGAAAAGACTAGCTTAATTTGAAATATTTAATCAGATATAAAGTAGAATGTTTGGAAGGTGAAAGAATTCAAAAAATTCGCTAGAGTTATTCATATTTTTTCCACATTAAGAAACGTTATAAATTTATAAGTATTTTCTATGTTTGTCCTCAAGTAATAATGAATTACTTTATTAAATAAAGAAGCGGAAATAAAGTAGAAGGACATCTGTCTTTCATTTTTTTTTTATCTTAACATTTACTTTAAATTGGAAAGAAGTGCGTAAACAAGTTTTTTTTTTCCTTTGGTAAAAAAATATCGCAGTTTTTTAAAACAATATTTTATTTTACAGTTATTTATGCTTTTAACCTAATTTAATTAAATATTTTTCTTTACTGTATTTTTTCTGGTTGTGTTAAAAAAAATGGATGCAAAAATAAAGGGAGTGTATACCAAGAAATAAAAAAATGTCTCTTTACTAAGAAAAAACAATACATTTCTGACCAAGAGTTAAGTTTCGAACAGTTTTTAAAGCATATAACTTTTTCTAATCACTGAAGAGGCCTCCTGGACAGGGTTTTCGAAATAACGTACTAAACACAAGAAGCGATAGCCTTTGATATTATAGGTTTCAGCGATGACATGGATGTTTGTGAGTGGTTCGGAATCCACGTCAAACTTAAGTCTCGATCTAATTAGCCTAAAGTGTGCAAAAAATGGCGTAGGACGTCCAATCAAATCAATCTTTCAGCTTTATCAAAATACTTTTTAATATTATAATAATAATAACTTTGTCTTTTCCTTTTTAATTTTTAAAATATTTATTTATCTATATGGAAAATATACATTTCTATTAATGTAAAAGTCTTCTGAACTACATATTTCGACTGTGATAGATATGACTGTAATATTCTGCTGCACAGCCTGTCGTAGAGGAAAAGGAAACTCACAACAATGACAAACTTTTCAATTTTATATATATATAAATTTCAGGATTATTTCCTTGTCCTACATATCGTTGAAACAAATATTCTACGAGAATTATCAATTTTAAAGGTATTATTTGTGCCAGATGTTAGTTCAAACACTGGGAACACAAATGAATGGCATTTTCTGTTTATAAGTGACAAAGAACTAGTACGTCTGATCATTGTGCTAAACTTGAATTTCCGATTTTGCAAAGTTTATGTTAACTTCAAGTAACAAATCAAATAAAATTAAAAACTTAAAACAAATATAGTATTTTTATTCTAATTATTTTAATTTTAAAGGGTTGTTTGATTAACTTAAAACGTGAAAAATAAAAATATTATTGCTTCTATGCTCTAATCATGGAAGAATTTCTTTGTCAATCCTAACACCTCTTGACCATCATTTCAAAGCTGCTATAATAAGTATCCGAGTTCAACGTTAAGTTCCGGATTGTTTTCCCTTTTAATGCAAAACTTATTATATTTATTTTATCACAGGTATTTTATTTCTAACAGTCTTGGTATAAAGTTAAAAAAAAAAAAAAAAAAAGATTAATCCGAAGATGCGTCTATATTTATTTTCGACTTTTCTTTGTCTAGTCAAATAATATTGTTTCACGATTTAGTTTAATGCCACTGAGTTTAACCTAAAGTATAAAATTTGCTTTCGAACTTTCGTCGTCAAAACATCCGTTCATCAAAATGATGCAAACATGGAGAAAAAAAAAAGATTTTAAGGCCGTAAATGAGCCCTAAAACTTCATCTTTATTCTTTTCTTTATGATACTTTGTGAAGCGCGTTACTTTTTTTAACATCTAATTATCGATAAGGAGAATTTATTTTTTCATCTCGTGCAACAAACTTAGGGCTTTTTTGTAAAATTAGTTTTTACTGAACTATTTCTGGTAAAAAATACTTAAATTATTTAAGAATTAATTTTATAAGTTCTTTTATCAATTTTACACGTGTATAGCGTATAGAGTGGGATATTTTTCTAAGTAGCTTTTAATATTCATAGTTTTAATACTTTTGCTACCGATCTTATGCCAGCACATGATGTGGCGTCAACGTGTGGTGGGGAGTGATGTCGTGGTAGCTAGTCACGCGTTCGCGCGTGAAGAGAACCTCCTCAACATTTATTCACATATTTGATCGGCAATATATGCTAGGTATATCTACTGATAATGGTATGGAGTAAAGATTAGAAGCTAGTTCTGAAGATATGTGGCTACGAATTTATTGTTTTATTAGTTAATAAAAAATATTTTACTATGAATTGCAACGATGATAGTTCTGCAAGGCCTTCACACCCCTAAAAAATGAACATGTAATCTAATAAGCATCTAACAAATGATGCAAATGTGTTGGCTGAGATTTCGGAAGAGTACTTAAATAATGTCAGTTATGACAACGATGAAGAATTCATTCCTCTCCAAAGAGTCCATAATATTGCGAATTATATCTTAGTATAACCAACTTTTAATAATTCATTTATTTCATTATCTGTTCATTCACTTGTTAATGATAAAGTATCATGCAAAAGTAATAGATTTTGTCTCTTATTTTCATTTTTACACATCGGGTAGTTAGGAAATAATTTTACCTTAAGTACCTATCGCTTAATCAAAATAGCCTAATATAGAAGAGTCTAGGTATTACTTAGTACACATAATCACGTTTTTTTTTTAATCTTTTTCAAGTCATATTGCTTGTAAAAAGTAAATTAAAAAACTTAATAATCGTTTTTGGTATTACTATTAGCAAAGAAGAATCTGTTAATATAGAGGTTTACGAATATTATCATAAATGATTTCATTGAATTTTTTTTTTAAATATTACATATGTAATGTGTAATCCATACATTGAAAATTGCTATTTGTGGTGACCTAAAATAAAAATACATTACTACTGTTACGTCTAAATTACGTGGTATACAAGTATCTGCAACAATTCCGAAAGATTAGATCAATTTTAAAATGACGTGCAAAGAAAGTTGCAGTACTTGATCAAGAAATACGTTGGAGGAATATATTATGATTTGCCGCCTTCTAAAATTAAAGCCAGTTCTTGGAAATATAGAAAATCATTTTGTTATAATGGTGGTTATTGACTGGAATAATTGAATTTTATATGATTACAATATAATTTCTAACAGCAGATATGACACCTGACAAATTTAGCAGAGATTGTAAATGAGCAATTTTCAATGTATCAAATTTGACGGGATTATAGCAGAATACATCATAAATTTTATATTAAGAAAAGACACTTCACTCGTTAATAATTAAATAGCTAAAATACATGTGGACTCAAAATGTAGAACAACGTTGAGTGAATAACAGATTGAGAAAGGTAAGTTTGTAATTTGTGATTTTGCTGATCGCATGGAGATGAATAAGATTAAAAATTCAACAAATTTAACTCCTCAAAATTTAGTTGACGTCTTAACAAGCCTGACTGTTTACAAACACAGATAAAGAAGTGGTTTTTTTAAGTACATCCTGATGATGAAGTAAAAGCAACGAACCGCCGAACGATTTCTAACATAAATGAAACAAAAGAAGTCCTTTGAAAGAGACTCATTTCAGATCATGTACTCAGTGTTTTAGAAGAAATTTACAATATTGATCTAAATCTAAAATTAAATGTTCAGGAGGCAATTAAACTGTATCCTTTAATAATGCAACTGACAAAGACAGTTACTTCACCAAGTAAGTGTCTCAACACTTCACATCCCATGTAAGTGTTGAGAGACTTTTCGCAGCTATGAAGTTTATATTTAAATTCAAAAATGACAGAAGATTTCATAGAAGCATTTCGGTTTTTTACAACAAATAGGATTTAAGGTATTCCAAATATAGATCTTTGTGATTAAAACGTACAATATTCTTTTTTTCTTAAGATAATTTGGCACCTGTTAATTTAATGCTGTTTTTTTTTTTCATAAAACATATGTATATTTTAACAAAAGTATAAAATAACATATGTAACATAGTAAACATATGTATATAGTAAACATAAGTATACTTGGAGTACAAATGATATTATAATGATACAGATGATATATAATGATACCACAAAATACTGCATCTTTAATGATGTAAAAGTAATTTTTTAATGCAAAAACTATTTTTACAAGTAGGAATTCAATGAAAATTATTGAATTTATTTCAAAGTCCATTAGTGAAGGTCATAGTATACAAAATTACTCTAAAGAAACAGGATTCGAGAGTCAGTAGTCGAAAATTTGTTGCCCTACCCCCACTCCTACTCGCGATTATCCACTAAGATGTTTATGAGAGGGGGTCTACATTCGAATCTACTGGAAGTGCGCATTGCAGTTTCTTGTTCTGGGGGGCCTGATGGCCGAGTGGATAGCGCTCTGGCGCTCGTTACAGCATGTTTGTAATTGTTGTATATCACAGGTACACAAAATTTTGAGCATTCATTGTAAACATTGAATCAAAAAAGCATTTTGCAATGATGTAGTTTGTGTTCGGGACTCAACGCGTCAGTACTGACCCTGCATTCCTATACAAAGTGTATGCTTTTGTAACCTGTATTATCCTTCAGAGTTCGTGCTATGGCCGTTGAATCACCCTGTATGTGTCATAAAATAACGGATCATAATGGCATTCAATTTACATTAAATGATATTAGAGAATGGATAAGGACCTGATGTTCTAGTGACTAGTGGTGCCACAGGTTTGGGGTTCGTATCCAGGTAATTCCATGGCTGTTTGTAGCGGTTCGGAATCCACTTTAAGCCGTAGGTCCCTGTCTAATATGACCCTAGAGCGTCACAGAGCCCAATCAGACTTCTCACCCACATCCTTCCCAAACTGTAAACTCAGTTCTAGGAACAGTGATGTGATGTGGTGTAGTAGTAGGAACTTGTTTTGGAAATAAGGAGCATCGATAGCAAATGGGATAGCTTCTTGTATCAACAATGAAGCTGTCTGAAGGATAGTAGTTTACCAATACCACATGCAAGGTCCCGAACTTCCCTTGAAAAAACATTTACCCATTGTTGAAAAGTGAATAATTACCTTTCCAAAAGGTCATTAATATTATACTCAGTGGAATAATATGTTATATATAAAAATGCTCATTGATCACACATGTTACACATAGATCTTCGAGTGAACCAAACCATGTTTTGGTGTTTATAAATCATCAGTGGGGTAGTACTTAACTGTACCAGTTTTAATAAGCAGAAAGCATAAAATCGAATCAGCCTACCTGGTGGGAATTTTCCTGCTTTTCTTCCACACCACATACAATTGAGAAACCACTCATGCCTTGGAAGAATTTCTGGAAGGCAATTACTGAACGATAACAGGTGAATAATTGCCTTTTGAAGAGCTATTCATAATGGAAAAGGTCTGCCATGCATAGAAAATAAAAATAAATGAATATATTTAATTCGCGATTCACACCGAACGGGTGTAGATTCATCAAAAACACCAGTATCAGAAAAAAAGTTACTCCATCATAATAAAAATTATATATCAATAACATGTTATAAAATCAATAGCATGATATCTTTAACAAAAAACAAAGGGAAAAAATTTAATGTTTGAATGTTTACTTATGTTATTAGCAAAGACGACAGCAAGTTCCGTATACCGTGCTTTCATCGCAGTCTGAAAGATTATCAATATTCTGTCAAATTTTTTTTTTTGTTCAAATGCCTCTAGGTAGAAAAAAAATCTTCAAATTGCTGATCAAAGCATTTTTTGGGGCACTTAAAATATTAAATCATGTGATCAAAGTAAAATTGATTCAATAAAGAATCAAATGAAAATCATAAAAAAGTAATATTCTTTTCAATGATAAAAAAAACATCAAATGCTCAAAGAATTTTCCTAAAATGTCTTATATTTACAAAAAAAATTAACTTAATATGCATAGCAAGATATCAAAAATTTTGAGCGCTTATAGAAGCTTTACCTAGAAGAGCTTCTTATAGATATTGCGTAAAATATTTTATTATTAATATATTATAAAATACATCTTAAAGAAAAAGAAAATACTAAATCCCTTACTTTATATTCCTTATTTAAACAACTCAGCAGGGGAAAAATTCTGACAAAAAAAAACTAAGAAAAATTTATATACATAAAAATTTAAATCAACTGATTATTTTCGCAAACAAATGGAATTTTTCCTTATAATCTAATATATTTTAACATGGAAAATAAAGTTATGAACTTCATTTATTATTTTTATTTTCCTTTGGAAATATGTCAGAATATATTTCTTGTGAGCGTCAACTAATAAATTTGTGGAGCTTATTGATTCCGTCAAAGAAAAAAAAAACTTTTGTAATGAAACGCCGATTTGGAACGACCAAGTGCAAGTACCACCTATAAACAATCTGAGAGGGCCCTTAGTTTCATCTTAGAGTAGTAATGACATAAAGCGCGTGAAAATGCACGTGCATTTTGAAGCTAACATAATCGCCACGTGACACGTTTCTACTTCAGTAACGCGTTTGATCATTCTCCCATTGTTCTGTATGGGATTCCCAGCTTTGTTTACTTTCTTTGCTCTGCAAGAATGATTAAATAGGGATCTGTATCGAGAAATTTGTGAAAGGAGGTTCATGTTCTTTTCAGAGATACGTAAGAATTGGCTTGTTTTTGTATTCCATGAATATAGAATGTTTTAAAAGCAATTTTATTTATTCATCATACACAATTAATCTAGTGCAGCTTGGTAATATTTATTTATAATTAATTTTATTAATGAATAATTATAATATTTTTCTAACAACGTATATATATGAAATATAAACAAATACTAAAGCAGTTCTTTGGTTATTGTAATACCCAATTCTTAATTTGGGTTTTATAAAACCTTTTTTATATCAATATATAATATAATACAAATATATACATTATATCAACATATAATGTATATATTTGTCATTCCTTTTACTGAACTATAACTGGACAGTCAAATGCGGGAGATGTTGGATTGAGCCATCTGGGAGACCATTAGGTGACAGCTACACCGACACACTGAACTTCGATAACTGATTTAATACCAAACCGACACATTCTGGGCAGAATGTTTGATATGGGTGTCCAATATATCACATATCTAGAATGGGAGCTTTACCTTCGACCAGGTAGGACGAATTACGGGTTGAATTAAAACTCATTAGCATTTTCATATGTTGCATTAAAAGATTATTTCCAAAAAATATGAACAGAAACTTGAAGTATTTGCAGTTGAATATTAAAGCAATTATAGAATATTCTTAATGTGTGCTGATTTCTCTTTGCTGTTGAATATCATTCTCATGGAATCTGGAATATCGGGTGTTTTTCACGCTGGACTTCTCAATTAAATGAACTACATTCGAAACACAAAGAACACCCAAAAGGAACACGAGAAATCTTTAAATCGGATAGTCCTTTAGAGACAAAAGAGAAAACACCTCACAGACATTGTTCTACATTGGGCCTTCTCCAGTAACCATTGTTAAGACTCTAAAGTGGTGTCCATTCCTGAAATAGTCAATTTCCGCAGATCCATCGCCAACAGCAGGCCTGCAGGAGCTTTATATTGGATAAAAATTCGTTAATAGGATTATTATGAATGAGAAGAAATGAAAAGCTAGGATTCATTTCCTTTGAAAATATGTACATTTATTTTCGTGTCCGCGTAATAGCGCGTCATTTTTTTTATCTCTGCAATAGAGTGTATACAATTGCGATACCCAATTTAATTTGCTATGATACTTGAAAATTGCATTCCGTTTATCTGGCATTACTTTCTGATAAAAAATATTATTTCCTACAAAAAAAATTGAAGTATATTTCTTTCGTAATTCTTATGAAAACTAATTATATAGTGATTAAATGGTCTTGAGAGAAAGTTTGAAGGATGGTACAGCAAACTAAACCATACATTTTTATATTTAGTAATGTAGGGGCGGAAGTGAGGCATTGAGGAACGAACATAATTTTGACCGAATTTCTCGCAACAGCTAGGCTCTGTGTCTGGCAGCCCCAAGGTGCACTCTGTTTTATTCTTCTCTGTACTTTCAGTAAAATACTCGGAACTCCAATAAGACCGGTGGCCAATTGGCTAACGCTGGGGCCTTTGGTACCACGGGCTTCAGGTTCTAAACCTGGCGGTAGCATGGATGTTTGTGAGTAGTTCGGAATCCACATTAAACTGTAGTTCCCGGTCTAAATAGTCCAAAGTGTGCATAAAATGACCGTACAGCGACAAATCAAACCAAATCCAGTAAGACCTCGACTATCGACGTGTTATTCGTCCAACATCATAATTACGTCTATCATCTATTACGTCTTTCAAACGTGCTTCTCTGTAATGCCTGGCGTCTTTGGAATTGTTCGCCAATTATTCCTTCGACACTACCAAGCATATATTACTGTGGGTAGTAACGAACTTTGAGCATTTATTGTAAGCATTGATTCAAATGAGCACTTTGCAATGATGTTGTTTGTGACACAACGCGTCGAACTTACCTTCCTATAAAAAGTATATGTTTTTGTAACCTGTACTATCCTTCACAGTTTGTTCCATGACTGTTGAATCACCTTGTATTTGTCCTGAAATGATTAATTATTATGATATTCAATTTACATTAAATATTATTAAAAATTAGATTATTAAAAAAAAATTAATAAAATTTTCGTTTAATCGAATTCAATCAAAATACTCATTTGAAACTTTGTATCAAAAGTTGTAAAAGCAGATTTCTTAATTAACTTTTCTCATTACAACTGAATGTTTTTACCCATTTATATGTAAAATAAATATTAAATTTACTCTCATTTTTGAAAGAACATTTATTTAATACTAATCAAATTCATTTAAAAAACGATAATTTTTTTTAAATTTTAATTGCATCTATAGTTTTAGATAATAAAGCCTTTTTGTTGTTTAATAAAATATTTTATTCATGAAAGAAATATTCTGACTATTAATACAATTTTTAAAGAAAAAGTCTTACAACAATTTTTAAGATTTCTTTATTAACTTTTTTCATTACAACTGAATGTTATTACCCATTTCTATGTAAAATAAGCATTCAATTTACCCTCGTTTTTGAAAAAAACCATTTATTTAATACTAATTAAATTCATTTAAATAACGATAACTTTTTTTAAATTTTTAATTACATCTATCATTTTAGATAATAAATCATTTTTGTTGTTAAATAAAATGTTTTTTTCATGAAAAAATATTTTGACTATTAATACATTTTTAAATAAAAAAGTTTTGTCTTAAGAAAGGGAACCTTTGAAACTCACGTGAATCAAAAATAATTTTAATTCCTTTGTATTTAATTTTTATTTTGCTAGAATTTCAATAAAACAAGTGAAAAATGATTAAATATGAAATTAAATATCCATCCACTCGGAATGAAACTGTATACCGAATCTTATTTGTCCACTTACTTAAAAAGCAATCATCGAAGGATACGTAATTGGAGGAGATTGTAATTTCAGAAGAAATTCTGCTTTTAATTAACAAAACAATTTATTTAATATGAGAGCGCATTTTTTTTTCTTTGTAAAATAAAGTATTCCAACTTTTAATTAGGAAAAGTTTTCAACTGGAAATTTTTTTTTCCATTGTCATTGTCACAGAAACTGCATTGATGAAAATGAAAGAAAATGTTTCTCTTCCTTTTTAATACGCTTTTATTAGCTTCACCTGTATGTTTGTATGTATGTATGTATGTTTGTATGTAACTCACTTTTTGGGCTCGATGTTGGGACTGATGGCGCCATCTACTGGCGAGTCAGTCAACTGATCAAACCCTACTTATTTTGTATAATTATTTTGTTTAATCTTAATTCCTTTTGTTTTATTTTACTTTTATCTTAAAATTCTCATTTTTTTTAACTTTAACCTTTTTATTTTTGGTCATCGTCAACGAACTCTTAATTGTACCGATAGCTTTAGCTTTTTTGATCTCATGCTTTAATTGTTCTCAAGCAGATGTTTTTCCTAAATTTTAAATTCATTTATTTATTTTTGATTACTTCTATTCATTAATTTAAGAAACTACAATTTATGCTAATGTTTCAATTAATTTAAGATGTGGAGGTTTTGTGATTCTTAAAACCACCAAGGAACATCATAACCGGTACGCCCGTTGCCCAGCTTTCTTTCACCCCGGGTAGAAATTCAGTAATATCCGCGATCGAATTGCGCTCTTCCTATTGGCCGAAAATTTCCGTGGCTAAAAAGAGGCGGATCTCAAAGGCATAGGAGTGCGAGCATGTCGAATTGCGCTCTTCCTATTGGCCGAAAATTTCGGTGGGCAAAAAGTATATAAACTTAGCGGATAATCGGCCAAGGTACCGTTCTCCAGCGATCATAATCCAGTTTTATTTCACTTCAATAGCAATTATTTTCTTCCACCCCAATTCCGTTGTCTCACAACTACCAACTGGTCCAAATTTCACGACAACTTAGACTCAATAATCAAAGGTAATCCCATTATTAATAATAGTAACGACATCGACTCGGCACTTGATCAATTCAATTCAGCTGTTATCTCGTCAATAAACTTTTCAAGTTCTTCTCGTGAAATTAAAACCGAGCATCATAAATTACCAGTAGAGATCAGGAGGCTCATCGCAATTAAAAACAGCATTAGAAAATTATGGCAAGAAACCAGATACCCTCCATATAAAAATAGTCTAAATATTCTTCAAAACAGAATCAAAAAAGAAATCAAAATCTTAAAAAATAAAAGGTGGCGAGAGTTCTTAATTGGCCTCAATCCTGAAGATAATTCGCTCTATTACATGAATAAATATTTTACTAAAAAAATACAAAAAACTCCTCCTCTACTGGGAATCAATGGCATTGTTTTCACCCCTGCTGAAAAGGCCAACGTTTTCGCCGATCACCTAGAAAATTCTTTTCAAGAAAACGTTGAACCTTATGACAATTCTCACATCGAAATGGTTGAAGACAGTATTGCTCAATTTTTTGATAACACTACCTCTGTTCCTATACCTCCACTCTTAAGTCCGAGCGATGTCAAATCTGTCATCTGCAAATTAAACATCCGAAAATCAAATGGGCCAGACAATATTCCAAATAAAGCTCTCCAGTGCCTCCCCACTAAAGCCATCACTAATATCACTAAAATTTTCAATAAATGCCTGATTTACCATCATTTCCCATCATGCTGGAAACACGCAATAATAAAAATGATTCCAAAACCAGGTAAAGACCATAAATTCCCGCAGCATTTTCGCCCTATTAGCCTCCTAAGTTGTGTTGCAAAAATGTTTGAAAAATTACTCTACAATAGAATTTATTCTTTCTGTGTTGACAACAATGTCTTTCCTCCGGAACAATTTGGGTTTCGCCCACAACACTCAACAACCCATCAACTTCTCAGAGTTACCAATATCATTACTGAGAGTATGAATAATAAACTTATTACCGGAGGTGTCTTCCTTGATGTGGCAAAAGCTTTTGACCGATTGTGGCACGATGGTCTACTTTATAAATTGATTACACTTAAATTTCCTCCCTATATCATTTACATAATTCAGGATTATTTAAGCAATAGAACTTTCCAAGTAAAAGTAGATGGTGACCTCTCCCACGTCGGTCAAATTAAGGCTGGTTCCCCTCAGGGAAGCGTTTTGAGCCCCATACTATATAACATCTACACCCACGATTTCCCTCAAGTGAATTATGTAAGCTCCTGTCTTTTCGCAGATGATTCCGCTGCACTTGTGCAGGGTTCAACTCTTAGATTTGTAACGAGAACCTTGCAAATTTTCCTTGAAGCGCTAGAAATCTGGCTCACAAAATGGAGAATTGCTGTCAACACAGATAAAAGTCAAGCAATAATATTCAGAAAAGGAAATACACCAAACCCCAGTGATAACATTTACCTATTTGACGAACCAATTGAATGGGTAAACGAAGTTAAATATTTAGGTCTCATCATTGATAAAAAATTAATTTTCAATAGCCATATCACTTACATCAAAAATAAATGCTGGAATAAAATTCATCTCAGTCTCCCTTTAATTGGTAAATATTCAGCCCTATCACTTCAAAATAAAGTTCTACTTTACAAGCAGGTCATCCGCCCTATTCTTACTTATGCTGCACCTATTTGGGGACTTGCTTGTAAAACTAATAAATACAAAATTCAAGTACTACAAAACAAAATTCTTCGTATAATCACTGGGGCCCCCTGGTTTATCAGAAACGACGTTATTCATAATGATCTCAGAATTGCTACAATAGATAACTACATTACTGATCTCTCCAGAAACTTCTTCCTTGGCTTGAGAAACCATAATAATAACCTAATCAAAGCACAACTATTTTTTGCACACAACGAAGGAAAACATAAATATCCTTTTTCAACTACAAAATGGTCAGCAGACCTGCGCCCACCATAAAGATTTATTTTCTTTCTTTGAACTCCTGGATTTCGAACGTTTTCGTAAACATTTTTCCTTTATTCATATTTGTTCACACGCTCATGTGTCTGTTCATCTATTCATTACCGATGGTAGTTTTGCATTACAAGTCTTTACGGGTCTTATATCATTCCTTTTTATTATTTTATTGTTCCTTCTCCCCATTTTTTTTTTTTTTTTTTTTTTTTTTCTTCTGGAATTCTCGTTTTGCTATTCGTTCCTACTCTACGTACTCACGTTCAACTCCCTCTCCCGGATATCATTTCATCTATTGTATTTGGATTTTTCGTCGGTTCTTTATAATCTTTCAATTTTCATATTTTTATTATCCATCCTACATTTACATAATTTTTTTAATTGCTGCTTCTCACATCCTACTTTTAATTTGATTTTGAGTAGATGTGCGCTTCGCGCACAGGTACTCGACCTGCATTCAATCTAAGTAAGCCAAGACGTCTCTGCATAATTTGCACCAGACCTAGACTTTAGTCATCCTTTCTAGCATTACTCTACTTTGTAATATTCTTTTTTATATTATTCTTTTTTGCTTATATTAATTGTATTGTGCTTAGCTTTTTTTTTTCATTAATTTTTATTTGCATTGTATTTATCTTTTTGTATTTCTCATAAACTTTTAAATTTTTATTCCTTAATTTTACTTTTTCTTATTTTATTCTTGTAAATATATAATTTTCATGCCTTATATCCAACTTTTCATTATTATTGAGGATTTTTTTGCATAATTTTCATAAACTTTTCAATGTGTTTCTCTCTTTTACTTTTTTCAATGAACTTTTTGTGTACAACTCTGGAGAAAAGGCCGCAAACAGGCCAAGGAATTCTTCTAATTAAAAATTTTATAATTGTGTAGATATTCATTATATGATATAATTATTTTTAATTCAATTAAAAAATTATACTAAAATTTAAAAAAACACAACACAACCAACATCAAAACATTTATTCTAAAAATTTAGGCTTTTTTTCCCCCAACAGTGTAGAAAATATTAATACAGATTGGATTTATATAACACTTAATAAAAGGTATGGGACAATTGCAAATCCCATAAAGGAAAATACTTGCGATAGCAGTTCAAATTCATACAAAAATATACAAGTTCAACAAAAATACAAATAATATTTTAAATAATTTTAAACTAAATTAAATAAAACAAACAATAGAATTGATTGATGAGTTTTTATCTTAATAAAGAAATTTCATTCTCTAATTGGTTTTCTCCAAAATTTGTCTAAATTATTTATTTATATTTGTATTAAAGACTGTTTTTTTTGTAGCAAATGATAAATGTATTGTAATAAATGTATTTTGCAGCAAATGAAATAAATAAATGTATTTTGTAGCAAATGAAAATGTATTTTTGTAGCAAATGATAAATGTATTGTAATAAATGTATTTTGTCGCAAATGATAAATGTATTGTAATAAATGTATTTTGTAGCAAATGATAGATGTATTGTAATAAATGTATTTTGTAGCAAATGATAAATGTAATTAATGTATTTTGTAGCAAATGATAAATGTAATTAATGTATTTTGTAGCAAATGATAAATGTATTGTAATAAATGTATTTTGCAGCAAATGATAAATGTATTGTAATAAATGTATTTTGTAGCAAATGATAAATGATTTGTATTGAAACTAAAAAATAAAAAATAAATTATAGTTTAAAAAAACTAAAAAAAAAACACGCTTTTAGAGTTAATCAGACTAAAAAAAATGTAAAATAAATTAATAGTTTAAAAAACTAAAAAATACGCTTTTAGAGTTAATCTATCTAAAAAGTAAAAAATAATTGTTAACATAAGAATAAAATGACTGACGAGAAAATGAATGTCACTGTTCTAAAAGCGTGGAGTGCTCAATATCAATGGTTATAATTTTTCACTAGTTTCACTCAGAAATGCAGAGTTAATTTTAAAATGTCATACAAGCACCCCACGCTTTTAGAACAGTGACATTCATTTTCTCGTCAGTCATTTTATTCTTATGTTAACAATTATTTTTTACTTTTTAGATAGATTAACTCTAAAAGCGTATTTTTTAGTTTTTTTAAACTATTAATTCTTTCACAAAGGTTAGTTACAGAAAGTTTTAAATATAAGTGAAGTTACAATTAAATAATACATTTAAAAGTAAAGCTATCCTAAAAACTATAAAATTTATTGACAAATTTTCTTTAATTCATTTTATTCCACATATTTCATTAGAATTAAAAAAAGAATATATTTTATAAATTATTATTAGAAATCAAACATTGGATCAATAATAAATTACTTCATTAATAATATGAGAAAAGTGTACTTTATTTTTATAAGTTCTGTTTTTCTCTATTAGTATATCAATGGACCCTTTGTTTTCATTCCTGCATACCAAGCCACAGAATAAAAGAGAACATTGTTTTCCGAGAAAATGTCCCCTCATTTGTGTGTTGTAGGGAAGAAAATTCGGAAAACTTCCGCTATAGCGGCTGATTGTCTGATTAAGACACTTACATACACTCAGACACCATCAAATCTTCTTGTTCTTGAAAGTAATGGCCGTAATGTAACGCCCATATCGGATTTGAACCTGAACCCTCTTGCACCGAATTTGTGGACTTTGCCATTGAGTCACGAATCAAGCTATCCATTAATTAAAATAATAAAAATGTTTTCTTAAATAATTACTTTTCTTCATAAAAGTCTCCTTAAAATACCAGACATGTACTATTTTTTCAGTGAAATCAAAATTCCACTTAATCATTTTTTTCAATTCCTTCTATTAGCTCACAATCTGTCTATATATATATCTTGTTCAAATTTTCAATCGTTCATAAAATACTTTTTATTCATCCACTCGAGTTCAAATGCATGTTTTTTGAACTTGTAGTGGATGACACTTGTTAATACAGTTTCTTCAAATATTAATTTATTCATTAAATTTAATTAATTAATTTTAGGTTTTTTTTTAGATTTAAGTTGCATATATCTACCAATATATAGCGCCAGATAAACGTAAAAAATGAATGAAAATTATTCATAAAGGACTTTCTTCAATATAGTGAAAAAAAAAGTAGGAATTGACTTTAAAAAAAAAAATTTATATTACTTGCTTTTCATTTTAAGTAGCTTAATTTTTTTTTCTACTGCCCTTTTGTAAAATTGTCGTCCGAGTTGTTCTTCTGGAAAAGCAACATGTAGTAATATTTTGAAATATTACTTAAACTTCATGTTGCTACTTATATTCTTTATTTTGAGGTGTTATGTATTTCAAAAATTCTTTCGCAGCTCTTAAAGAAACCAAAATTTTTTTTTTTAAATGAATTTTAATCAAAAATATCGAATATTTTTTTTTAAATCTTCGGTTTTGAGTTATAATCTTGCGTAACTTTGGTAAAAGGAGCCTTATTTCGAAAATTAGCAAATACCTTGCTTAAGAAGTTATTTACAGATACTGAAAAATCCCACGGAGCTTTAAAGCATCAGATTTCTCAAAGCCTTCTGCTAAAGGGGTAATATTTTTTACCTTTTGTTTCATGGAGCACTAGAGGATCTGTTACAGTCTCTGTAAACGTGATTTTTTTAGTTTTCTGCCACTGGCTTTAAACGAAACTGCTTCGAAATGTGTCTGCAAGTTCTGCAACCACACACACACAACAAAAGAAGTCTAAATATCCGTTCCAGTGCTTTTCAAGATTCGAACGAGATACAATGAAAAAAAGGATTTTTCATCATTATTGCGAATCTCAAAGACTGTTTTTATAGTTGGCGCTGTGCTTCTTTCGTCTGCCGCGTGTGATTGCTTCGCTTCCTCTCTGAGGTTCCTCCGAAATTGCCTATTTCCGTGCTTATTGATTTCTGGGTTGTGAGCAGAAAAAAAAAGCAGACAAATAGAAGAGCGTAATTATTTTTTCAGCCAAGTGTCATTGCAGACGAGAGAAGAAACTGATTTCTTATCAGAATAGGAAGTTAGGTAGTATTTATTATGCATTGCTTCCTTCAGGATTTAATTTTTGGGCCACCAGGAAATTGAAACCAGCTTTGCAATAAATTGAGTTATTTTTATGTACTTTTCTGTCTGTCTGATATATTGTATAATGAAATCAATAAAAATGTAAGAAACTATTATTTTTGTATCCGACTGATGAATGCGAACTGTGAATAAAAACTAATCTGACAAATCACAGTGAACAAAGTCATAAAAGTTGCAGTGTCTTGTTTTGAACAACTAAGGGAGAATTTTACAAACTTCTAGGAAAGATACGGTTAGAAGGACCACTTAGAATCAAATAGCAATGTTGGGTAAGAAATGATTTCAAGATATGGTAAATTATTTTGTACGTGCGTGGGCAGTTTGATGTTTTTCGCAGATACATTTCTTTTCACACATTGACATAGAGATAGTAGGAGGGCTGATCATACTGATGTGGGAATTTTGCTGGTTTTCGCAAACACTTTTCCTTTTGCACATTGACATAGGGATAATAGGATGACTTAACATACGAAATCTGAACTGGCGGATATATATCTGGTTTAAGTGACTGTGGAGTGCTACAGCGCTTTTACATTCAACGATATCTATTGAGATGTACTACCAGTAATAGCCACTTTGGATTCCTGACTAGGAGAAGACAGTGCTAGGTCAGGTAAGGACAACCCAAGTTGAAGTATGCGAGCTGTAGTGCATCGTGCCAGGATGGGTCATCTGGTGGTTCCTCATTCGCTATTGAGTACCCGCAGTTCACCTTTGTCACTGTTGATTGTGCTACTCTTTTGATATGCACTTATTAATAAGACTGGTTTTAGTGAATTTTTATTCGTTGTATTTTCTGAGTACACTGGCACGCCTGAAATATATTTCCGTTTCAACATTGCTGCTTGATTTCCAGTCATCTTGTTGTACCTGTTGCTGAGATATCCTGTATAATATGCATCATAGTTTTAAAAAAGAGCTATCTAATTTTAAAATTATTGCACAATTATGTGCTATTGGATAAAAAGGTCCTGAATAGTAGCATAGATAATTAAAACGTTTTATAGATGGGCCAAATTAATAATTAACTGGGATACTGATCAAGATTAGCAAGTAAGAATTACAAATCACTGGAAAAATGTCTTCTCTTTTGTTCTCCCCATAGTTCTTAAATGCAGGCAATTTTTTTTAAAATTTACTCTATCTTAAATTTATAACATAGATATTTCTTATATAATTGTACCATCTTTAACTCTAAAAACACTTTTAGTTGAAAACAGAGCTTTATTCGTACACGTACACAAAAGAACAGATACAAAACATCTGCGGATTAGATACCGCTGTGGAATATGCAGGATTATGCTGTGCTATGGATTATATACGATTGTGGATTATAAAGGATCAGAATATTACATCATAGGGTCATGTAGCGCTATGAATTATGCGGTATGTGAAAACTACAACTTACGATTATACGGTGGATTTTACGGCGTTGTGGATTATGCAGGATATGAAAATTACGCCTGTTATGTAGCGCTATTAATTACGTGGTATGTGGGAGACGACATCTAAGGGTTATAAGGCATTGTGGATTATGCAGGATCTGCAAAATTATGCCTTAGAGTTACATGGCCCGATTTTACATTCACTGTGCATTATATAGGATCCGAAAGTTACACCTCAGTGTTATTTATGCAAGAGCAGAAAATTACACCTGAGGGTTATACTGATCTATGTATTATGCAGCATACGAAAATTACATCTCAGGATTATACGGTGCTGTGGATTACACAGGATCCGAAAATTACTCCTGTAGGTTATACGGCTCTACGAATTATACAGTGTTGTGAATTAAAAAATATCCAAAAATTGCGCCTTATATGCAAGGAATTGTGCGTTGCTGAACAGAGAAATTACGGTAATTTTCTTTTAGATTTAAGATCAAAATCTAAACAGTTTACATTTAATGAAACTCTCGCAAAAACTTCAACAATAAAATCCAAACAATGGATATAAGAAAAAATCGTGGAAATAAAAAAAAAGTGTGCATTGTATCTCATATCTGTCTTCTAGACAGTTCTCGGTTAATGATGAGAGGGAAAGGAGACAGCGAGTGGAATAAGCATGTTCATCAGATGTCTGGATCTACAGTGCAATTAAGATGAAAACCTCACGACTCGTTCTACCTAATGTACCGATCTACTGCGTGAAACCCTCTCGGTCTTAATAGCTACCATCAACTTTTGTCGAACAACAATGGCGCACAACATAGAGGGTAAAAAACAAGTGAACAATTCACAAGTTTTGAAAGCCAGTGGAATTCTTTAAAAGAAATAAAACAGATCAGAGACATTTTAAGGCAGTGGAAGAAAAAATGATTACTGATTTTATTAACATATCTAATCTTTAATCTTTTTTTTTAATCTATCCGTTTTCTTTAAAACAACAAAGACAATTTTTTAATTGATAGATAAAAATAATAAATTAATTTAAACTTAAATTCAACGTAACTTTTTGGAAGAAAAATCAGATCTGTGCTATATTTTAATTTGAAAGAATATTTCTTTAAATTAATAGAGCATGCATGTATTTAATATAAAAATTATGGTAGTATGTATCAGTTTTATATTTCTGTTTCTAATGTATTGATGCAGGATACAGTCACTACAGCTGAACCTGTTTTTGTGCAATAGAATAGGGACCGCATAAAAGAAATCGTATAAAAAATATTTTGAAATTTTGTAATTCCATAGTATATAAAATATATTACTTGCAACACATTTAAAAAAATGTATGTGGCAAATAGGAACTGCATAAAAAAAATCTCACATAGAAAATATGGAAATCAAAACTTCACGATAGAGTGCTACCTAATAACATTGGTGGTAATGGTATGATATAAGATCCGGTGGGCCATCTGTTGGACTTTTTAATTTCATTTTTGAATTAATTTTTTATTCATTATACGTATTTAATGGATTTTTTTATATACAAAAATTCGCACAAAAAAAAGAATAAAATAAAACTAAGTTTGAGTCTTGTGTTAGAATTTCTCGCATAGACAATCAAATTGACTGGTTCGTGTTTTCCAATTTTCCTTTAGGGCACAGAAATGCATGAAGTTAGCTCCGAAAGTTCTTTGAAAAACTCTATCTCCCCACCCTCCACTTTCGTCTGTAACGTATCAAACGTATGACGTATTCTTGTTTAACGCTGAAATTGCTAATGTGAATTCTGTTAACTCAAAAATTGCTGACAGTGACGATTTCCTGATTAAATCCTGGGAATCAATGGAGAAAATGGGTTGTTTTCTATCCCACATGGTCGATAGCAACATCTGGACCAAATCCAAGAGCTTGTGTGTTCTCATGGAAGTAGGGAATGGGGCTGTTTCTGTTGTGATGGAGCACCCGTAGGTAGAAGTCTGACTTGGCTCCGTGCCGCTGAAGAAGGAGGGCAGTGCCTTCCAAGAGGATTTTTAGAGAGAACTACCCCCGCATGGGCGTATAATATAAGAGAAAACCCGGAAAATTCACAACTCACGATGCAAGATGCTGAACATCCGAAAAGTCATTGAGTCTCATCTTTTTTTGAAACAGCGCCAACAACAAAGCCGCCAGCGGATTCAACTTCAGTACTAATGCTCACCAACGGCGCATGTTGCCACTGAGCCACGAGTTGGGCAATAGAAAAAAATAAAGTGTATTTACAGCAGTGTATTGATCAAAATATACACCACAACTGTGATAAGCTTGAAACATATTATTTTAAAAAGTTCAATAATGCTGAAAATATTTATTGTCTTTGAAAGAATAAAAAAATTCAAGCATTTCAGTTCATTTAAAAACAGGAGCTACTTTGTGTTTTTTTATATAAAATACCTTTTCACTATTTAATCTCACTTGAGTGCTCTATTCTTCTCGGTATAATGATCAAGATTCCACTTAATTAATTCGGAGAAATTTAATGGAGCTTTACCAAGATTATAATAGCATGAATTTGTCTTTTCTTGGTACAAGAAATTTAAAAAAAAATAGAATCTGAACTAATGGGGGTTTTAATAACTATGTGCTTTTATGATTCGAAAAAAAAAGTTTAAATTAATGCATCCATTTCAATAGAATTGTGCTTGAAAAAATATCGTACAAGATAAAAAACAAAATAAAGATAATTTATAAGAAAAAGTTTATTTAAGAAAAAAACATAATAGAAACTAAATTTTATGAATGGTTTCATGCACTTACTTACCTCAAATATTTCCCTTTTTGATTACCTTCCTCTCAAAGATATTATTTAATTGTCTTCACTTCATTTTAAATACAGTTTTGAGTTTTCTTGTATTTTGAACAGGGAATTCCTCAAACAGGAGGTCAGTTAGACCAGTAATAATTATTTCGACATCTAATACTGTTAAAAAAATTGAAGAAACAATGCAAGATAACAGGTTAAGATAAAAGTGGAAGTCATTGGGTTAAAGGTCTGGATAAAAGGGGAGTGAGGATTAAACAGTTGCGATCGAATATTTATACATTATGCACAGTTCGGGAAGCAGCATGATTTTCTTATTTTAGTTTAATTATTATTGCAAATCCATAAATGGTATACAAATAATTCTCGATGAATTTCTGTAACATTATGTCCCTTTGCACGAACCATCTATTCTATATATGACAGCAACAACTACTATATATACAAGAGTTTAAGAGTCTGTTGTCAAGTATTTAAGTCTATAGGGGCTCTAAATCTAATATGGGGATATATAATTTTGTATCCGGCCCGTGGAGTTATGATGCATTTCCAAAGGGGCCCGCAAGGTCATTTGGACTGGCCAGCCCGGGTTTAAAAAGTAAAGTAAAAACAATGGAAAGTATCAATCCCCTTTTATTGGCGTATTTAGATGAACATAAGTTTTCCTACTTATAAAAAAAAAAGAAAAACTTTATATTTTATCCGCATAGAAAATTCCTTTTAAAGAATGCATGAAAATTGCTCGAATATTTTTGGGAATAATATATTCAAATGGTATGACCAGACGTTTTTTTTAACAAATAGTCCTTTGAATTTGTACTCTATTTTTATTCTTAACCATTTTCTGTACATTAATTCTTAAAAAATCGAACTTTAAAGTAGTTCATTTATAGTAAAAGTAATATTAAATATCCTTTTTATGGTTTCATTAGAATAAAAAAGAATTAAATAACTCTGTTTAGTAGAATGACTTTGGAAAAGGATCTTACTTTGCATTTTTCTTTGATAAAAAAACCCCCTTTTATCCAGAAAAATAAATCATTTCATTTCACCTGATTGCTATATTTTTGACAAAAATAGATTTATTGTTTCTTTTGGTACTGAAGGTTTTTTTACCATTCCTACCAAGTTCCAATTAAGGTGGTTTTTCCAGTTTCTTGGAATCTTTTATTCACAATAAATAGTTTGAATCTGCAAGAAGATCAGCAAAAAGTTTTTCGACAGAAGTTCGCATTAATTTTTTCCTTTCTTTGTTTGTAGAAATTCAGATACTAAATTATGAAAATACTTAATTACGAAAATTCTTAATATATTATGAAAGTTATTTTTTATTGACATTTTTTTATTTAAACTACTATCAAATGCAAATATTTAGAAAACAACGTTATATTTGTATAATTTGAAAAATAACGGGATATGTAAGGAGGATACATTTTTGTATAATTTGAACTTAATTATGAAAGTCCTTTAAAAACAATTTTTCATACTGATATTTTTTTTATTTAAACTATTACATTTTCTACTCAAAGTATCATACAGTTAAAATTGCTTTAAAAAATAAATTTCACAAATATTTAATTTAAAATATGCTTAAGATAATATCTCGTGTCTCAGGAGAAACACTGGGAAATGTAAAACAACACAGGTTTGATTCTAACTGCTGAGAACATTGCAATCACAGCTTTTTAAGAAAGCGACATTATTTAAGTATATTAAAACAATAGTCAGCCCTACTCGGGGTTCAGTGGCAACGTGCGCCGCTGGTGAGCGTGAGGGCTGAGGTTCAATCAGGTGGCGGCTTTGTTGTAGACACTGTTTCAAGAAGGGCGAAGGGGAGCATCATGCCTTGTTAATCGGTCTACTTGGTGGGATTTTTCCGGGTTTTCTTCCATAAGATACGCAAATTCAAGATAGTTTCCTTTAAAAGTCTCCCGGAAGTCACTGCGCTCTTTCTTCAACGACACGGGACCAAGTCAGACTAATACCTAGATTGACGCATCCTTCCATGAGTAGATAACTCATGTGACCTCCATCCCGCACTGCAGGAAACTGGAGATTAGACAGAACAACAGCAACCAAATGATAGTCAAGAATTTTCCATCTTTCTCTCAATTTCCTTCCAATAAAACAAAAGAAGGTATAACACATAGGTTACATATGTAGTTTATATTTTGACATATTTGAATAAAAATAATACTGAATATTCTTTCTTAAATTTAATTTTTATTTATGCTATTTTACACAATTATCAATGTTTTAATTTTTTTTTTAATCAATGTTTCAATTTATCATCATTTGTCTTCTACTTCACGTAAGTTTAGTAAAAAATATTTCTTCTAAAACAAAAATTCTTTCGTTCTTAAAGACAAACATCGCTGTAACGATAAAAGCGTCCAAACACTTTAAAATTTAGAAGCAAATTTTGGATTCAATGTTTTTCAGAAAAAGTTTTTTAAAAAGGTTTTTGTTTATTATAAAATAGTCCCATTACGGAATGGAATAAGACTGACGGGGAAAAAAAGTTAAAGCAAGTAAAAAAAGAAAAAATGAATATATTTTTATTTTAAGACCACAAAATAGTGTTGTATTTTTTCCCCCGATATTCATTCTTACAAAATTCATAAATAGATTAATAAGAAGTAATTTTTGTAGATATACCAGCGTAAAATATTTCAGGATTAAATTTAAGAATATCATCCAAATTAAGATTTTATGTGTTTAATATTGCACTGCTGTTCACAGAAATGGTTTTTAATTATTTATTATATAGAAAAGTACCATTGGATACACTTAAATTTTGCAAAGACGATTTCTTTTTCATAAATAGAATTAATTTCTTCTTCTATGTCTTGTGGCAATTGGCTAGAGATCTGATCTTTGGTACCGTAGGCTTCAGGTTCTAGTCCTGGCGATGGCATGGATGTTTGTTGGTGGTTTGGAATCAACATTAAACTGTAGACATAATTAGCCTAAAGTGTACAAAAACTAGTTCGTAGAGCGACAAACTAAACTAAACTAATCTTCTCTAAACTAAACTAATCTTCTCTAAACTAAACTAATCTAATATATATATATATATATATACTGGGGGGGAAAATAAAATCTTTCTTAGTAGAAGGAGTTGTGATAGATAAACGAAATTTGGAAAGGAAGTTTACACATCTTAGAAGACGTATATTTACATTCCGCACTAGCGAATAAGAGGCAGTTGCGCCATCATAAATATGAAAATCCTGTTTGCTTTAAATACGCTATGTAAACTTAGTGAGCTTTATTTATCTTCTGGGTTGGGAGTTGTGAGTAAGATATGCGTCAAGAATATCTTCAAAAATAAAGATGTTCTTGATCTAACCTGAGATATCTTTAAGGCAGTATCAACAGCTTCCTAAGTTTGAACGGGGACTGTTTAGTAGGCCTAGCAGAAGGTGGACGTCCTTTTTGTGATGTTGCAGGCAAACTTGTCCGCCATGTTATCGAATGTGTGTGACTGTTGGTAGCAATAGTCATGGGAAAGTATTGTCACTAGAAGATCGGGGTCAGGTCGCACGCTAGCCACAATTGAAAGGGATGACCGCTGTGGCGAATGGCTGTAACGCATCGTACAGCATCTTCAGCAGAAGTCCTTGCTTCTGTTGGCATCAGAGATACACAGCGAACGATAACAAATCGATTACGTGTGGAACAGCTTCAAGCCAGACTCTCTGTACCGTTCAGGCCACTGCTCTAAATCATCACCTTCAGTGGTGTCAACTTTAGAGCTCATTTGAGGGAGATATGTTGAATTCTCAGAAAGAACCCTTTCTGTCTTGGTGGCAGGTGAGGAGATCCAGTGAATGCGTGCAGCCAATTTGTCTGCTTTAGATTACCGACGTCAGAGGTTATGATCAAGAAAGCACTCTCGTCGTTATCTGAAGCATTTTAAAAGTAAATTTGTATGTCCGGCTGATGATTGAACCGGTTGTGTTGCCTTTCTTGCTCACTATTCCAAGGTACATATTCCAATCTGTTAAAAGCTAGTCTCCATCTACAGAGTGTCGGCATGTTGCCTTGCCTTGCGAGATCACTAAATATGGGCACTACTAAATCATCCACAACTATCACGAACCGTTATTGATTTGACTGACCAATGATAGGATATTAAACATTTTATTTCATATAGATTTAATATATATCATACAAAGTAAGTTATAATTTTAAAAGGAAAAAAATCTGTAACTGATAAATGAATAAAAAAATTGTGCAAAATAATATGAGTTACACAAATTATTTATCATTTCTGACAATAAACGCATACGTTTGTATAAGACTTCTCATTAGAAGTGTCTTGATTGTCGTCTTCCTGCACCATTGGTGAAACTTTTTCTGTAATCTCTTGAAGAAAATTAGGACTATCCTCCTGTGGTTCCGATGTTTCAATGAAATTAGAAAACGAATTCTGTAATTAATAGTTGTGTTTGTGTTTGTCTAGGCCATTGTATAATTCTCTATAGTAATGATGTCAAATCACGTTGAAACTTCCCAGCCCTTTTCCCATTAGCATCATGTTTAAAAAATGATTATCCAATTTACTTGTCAGTTCAAAACCTTCTTTAATCAAATCTGCATTTAGAACAGGATCTTCTTCACCTTTATCACTATGTTCTTTGGGATCAGAAGTCTCAAAGACAACCTCCATTATTTCATCTTCGCTTATCAGCAAATAACTCATGGATATCTTCAGACGATGATTTTCTGATTGCAGCTCTCATTTTTCTTGATAGTTCTTACAGTAGCTTCATGTAGACCAAAACGCTTTTCTACAGACGTTGCACCTTGTCCAGTAGCAAGGTGACCTAAAAATTAAATTTTAATTTCCAAAGAATTCGCTTTTGTTACAGGTGAATTATGTATCATTGTGTTAGAGCCACCGAAAATTATTTCTGTTATAATTAATAAAACAAAGATTTATAAACATAAAAAAAGTACCTATCACGATGAACACCAAACTAAAAATGCTGACAAAGCAGACAAAATTCCACATTGAGGTCATAAAATTCCGGGAATTCCCACAAATGGAAATCGCATTACATTCCTCGTCTCCAATGCCGCAGTTATAAAAATAAAAGCAGAGCAACATTTTCTTCTTGGAATTGTCTATCGTGTTAAATCAAAATAAATCGTGTAAAAAGAGAATTTTCTTTTCTAATTCGTATTTAACCAAAATCGTATAAAAGTAGAAATGGTTATATATATCGGTAATTTAATTAAATATCTTATAAAGATAATTACATTTTTTTTAATTCGTAATAAATCAAAATCGTGTAAAAGAAGTTAACGTAAATACAGAATTGGGTATATATATATATATATATATATATATACCTCGGTCATTTGGTAATTTAGTTAAATATCTTATTTGTGAGAGATAGATAAATGCAAACTTATTCATTCTAAATTGCATAATTACATGTAAAAGGGTACATTAATTGCAATTCCATTTTGGTATTACATGCTATTTTGAATTAAAATATTGCTGTAAAAACAGAAAAACATTTAGCTTGTGTATATATCCCATACATACTATGAAGGAGTTTTTATTTTTTATTTTCAAAATTCTGAAACATTTTGTATGTATTTTAAATATAAAAAAAAATTATATTTTATATATTTTTAAATTAATCCAAGTCATGAATTTCATCCATTATGTTTTGAAATATTTTTTTTTTAAAAAGTCATATTTCTCATTTAATATAGTTTTCTAAATTTGAACAATCACTTCAAATAGAAGAAAACCTTCTTTGAATTCAACCACTCGTCTTCTATTAATCTATATATTCCTTTCCTTCAGATGATTTAAATGTGGTTTAAATATATCTCGGACGACTTCGTCTCTTTTATTTTTCCTTCAAGGTAGAGAAACAGGAGAGGAGCTGTCACGTTCGAGACAAAATAATGTTTGGGGTGCCATGTCCAAGAAATATTTTTTATTCCCATTCTCCATCCATTAATCTTTCATCATGAATTAAGTGAACGGTGCTGTTGATGGAGTGTTTTCTTAAGAGTAGGAAGAAAATATAACTGCGGCCTTTGTTTTCGGATAATGGTTTAAATGGATTTGAAACTAAACAATTATAGGTGTTCGCTTTATTTATTTAAAAATGCGATAGAGGATACTTTATGAAAGCCTATATTTAGAATATTTTTATTCTGAAGAAGTTTTGACACATATTAGAAATTTGATGTCATCTGAATCTTATATCAGTTATTAGAGTAGGTAGTCATTAAAATTTACTTGAAAGGGATTTTGTTATAATTTTGTTGAATTACTGTCTTTTAGTTTGGGAGAAAATTATTTTATGTGTGAAACGTTCAGAGACAAAAATTACCTTTGTAAATGGTTGAATGAGAAGTAAATCATAATGTAGAAGAAAAAAATTAATAATAAATGATACAAAAGGAAACTCTGAATTATTCGCAAATTAGTATAAAACTCTAAAAGAGGTTATAGTACACCTAGACAACATGGAATCCTATAGCAGTAATCGAAATACTTTCCACACTCACAAAGCAATAATTGAAATGCTTTCTTCAATCACAGAGCAGTAATTGGAATGCTTACCACAAACACACAGCATAAAGCGGAATTCTTCCCTGTTGCTGTAGTACAAACATAAAAACACCAGAACTTAAAAGCCAACAAGCAAGTTCATTCATCAACACGCATCAACGTATTTAACACTGACAGAGATGAACCATGGATGCATGTTGCGTCTGTGCAGAATCTTCTAAACGCTGGAGTAGGACATCCCGTCATGTTGGATATAGTTCGTGGGCAGCAATTTGTTTTTGCTGTACCATACCTAGTGTAATCTCTTCCATGTCATGGGTCTGTACGGTTAGTTCAGGTCTCATGGCGGTTATCTGGAAAAAATCTCTCTCAGATAACTGCCAGAGAACATGTTCTAAAGAAACTATGGCTGAAGTATTTTTCATCAAATGTTGCTAAGTATAATAGCGTTCTCCCATTTCCTTCCTCAACTCCGTAAAAAAAATGCATATCTGTTAATTCTGCATTCGTATGACTGATGTTGGAATGAAGTGTCTATGGGAGTACGCTCGGAATTTCCACGTTCTTGCAACACCATCTTCTTCGTTTGAAAATAATTCTGACCCAGCATTGTTGTGTATTTAATACTTCTCTAGTCGTCTAGGTAAAACTTACCCCTTCTAAAAGTTTGCAGACCTGGTCCTCAGACACTTTGTATTAATATGTTTAATACAGTTTTTTTTTTTATTGATAAGTAGTTCAAAACAATAAAAAATTCATGATTAAATTTTTACAATCAATCTTAGATTCTTAAAAAGATCCTAAACTAAAAAATATATATATAATGCCTTAGTGCTATATCCACATGAATAATTACGAAAATATTTATCTATATTTGAACCTTGCTGTTAGTAATATTGTAAATTCAGAGTTACATTTAAAAATATATGGGGGTTTTTTCAGTGAATACTGCACCATATTTTACTGATAAATTTTGAGGATACTTTTTTTTGGTTTTGATTTTGAAAATTATTATTTGTTTGTATTGTCTTATCTGGTTTTGTGAAACTATCAAAAAGTCTTCCACTAAAGTTCCTTTATCATTTAATCCTGGGGTCTCCAAACTACTGCCCTTGGGCAAAAATCGGCCCGGGAGCACAATTCATCCGGCTCGCCAAAGTGTATGTGGATTGCATTTTGCAAGATTTATAATGTAAGTAAATACAAGATAACAATAAGATGTTTTTATGTAATAATCATTTAATAAACAAGGATTGACTTAAAGGAATCGAACATTTTAACTGTAATTAATTGTTTGAGTTTTCCTGTGTGAGTTAGGGTTAGAATAGCCCCACTGTAGACCATGCATGTCGTAAAAGGCGACTAAAATGGACACCCAGTGCTCGGGGGTATAACAGGGTGGGGTGAAGTCAGACTTTTTCCCTTTGGGTGCCTCATATCTTTGTACCAGCAAGGTCAAGGGCAAAAAGAAGATATATTTTTTTGTCTTTTATCATGGTCCTATAACGGCTTTTCATTGTTTAAGAACACGCGGGTTCACGGACTTGGTCTAGATGTTGCTGTCGACTAAGTGGAATAAGAAACATCAGATTTGTGCCAAAAATTTACATTGCTAATTCAGATAGTGCAATTAAACATTGTAATTATGATTAATGGGATTCATATAGATGTAACTTTCCACTAGCAACTGTTTACAGTTATGAATTAAATTTTCTAGTGAAAATTATCAGCAGCGAATTTAAATGATCATCATATAATTTGGATCTATAAATATTTACAGTATATTTAATTTTGAATAATGTTTTTGCACACAAATAAGTAGTTTCGAAAACGGAAAAAATGCCAAGATCCACCCCTCGCGTTTTAGATACATCACTTGTCAACTAGTTACAAAACGAAAAATTTGCGTATAATTGAAAATTACAGTACATTGGTAAGATAAACTAGCTCAGTCTTAGTCCTTGGAATTTAGTGTGTTAGTCAGTGAGGATCTTAGGCTAAAAATTTAGAGACCCCCTGATTTTACCTAACTGCTTCGATAAGTGTGTGGATTAGTCCAACCCTTTTTATGGTGCTTCTATACATGTTTCGTTTTATAAGTAATTTATGGATGTTTTTAAATCAAAATTCCCATAGTTCTTTACAACAATTCTACAACTATAATCACAAAATTATTTAAATTATTTACTTAATTGACATAAAATGATTTTTGTTTCAATACCATATGTATTATTACATTAATATATTCAAGCATAAATTATTAAATTTCCTTTGAATTTCACTTACAGTTTATTTATGCAAAAAGTTACAATTATTGAAAGATATTTGCCTAATTTAATTAAAAGAAAATGACAAGAAAGTCTGATTAAAACTAAACTTAATTAAGAAGGGTGTGAACAATATTTGTACATAATTCTTCATAATAATAATTTCTAGCAAATTGAAACTTGAAAATCTAAATAATTATTTATAGCAAAACAAAAGAGTAAGTACTTTTTAAAAAAAAGTGCTACTATTTAAAGCCTTAATGAATATATTTAATTACTAATACTTACTCATTAAGTGAATTATGCTTATGCCTACATGTAATGATCTCTTTAATTTACGACGACGCGATAGACGATCGATGCTCAACTTCTCACATCTCTGCTGATATTGGCAGTTTCCTTAATCAGCCAAGTGGAGTAAGAGAAATTCTCAGAAAATCGTTCGGGAGAATTCTTTAATTGGAAAGGGGACTTCTCTGAAACACCGATGTTTGGCACGTTGGCGACTTCTGAAGAGAAATTTCCCAGTTACGGAAATTAAACGTAATATTTTCAATGTAAACTCGCGATCTGGTGTTTATTTATTCAGCTGTGGCAACTCAATAAATGCAACACGTTCTCCTTCGAAGGTGACGAAATGGTTCGATGTCGCATCCTTAAAATAGAAGGTATAAGTTCGTCAGGGATTATTTAGTTGACCACTTGAAATCGTATATCAATTTCCTACTTCCCTTTTCTTATTGAATACTACTGTACCCAAAACGTAAGAACAATTATTTTTTTTTTCAAAAACTCTTTATTTATTCTTCCACATTTATTTTATCGCCTCCAAAGTAATCCCCTGCGGACACAATGCACTTATACCAATCCTCAATGCATGCTACAAAGTCATCGGCAGGAAAGGTCTCCAACGATCGTGCCGATTCACGTTGAATCTCTTCAATCGACTCGAAACGCTGTGCCCGGAGTGGTCTTTTGAGTTGTGATTGTTTTGTTGAGTGGTCTTTTTTTGGTCCAGAAGTAGCACGATGCTAAATCAGGTGAATACGGTGGTTGTGGAACGATATGGGTTTCATTTTTGGCGAAAAGCTCACGAAGAATCAATGCAGTGTGATCTGGCGCATTCAGTGTTTTCGGGACACATCGAGATTTGACGTATTTGAGGCCCAAAATGGAATTGCCCGATCTTTTTGAAATTCCAACATTATCTGCGAGGTCTCTAATTGTAAATCGATGGTTTGCAAGCACCAAATGTTTAATTTTTTTGGACGTGAGCTTTGCCGGTCGAGGTGGATGGTCAGGCGGAGGGCTCTTCGTTTTAACGCGTTCTCTGCCTTCTTTGAAATGCTTATACCACTTCTAAACATTTCTTTCCGATATAGGAAGCCTCCAGAATTTTAAATTGAAAATTGGTCTTACTTTTTGGACACAGTGTTAGATTACTTTGATTGCACACCATACTATGCAAACTAATACTTGAAGCAAACTTTTAAAAAAAAATCTTTTACAAAGACCGCAAATAAACAATCAGCTTTGAACAGTCAAGAAATGTTTCCATGATTGGAAACAAACTTTTTCGGCAAATTTTAAGACGACTTAACTAACTCAAACTAACTTTAAATTTAACATTTCTTCAAGATCGGTACTGTTAAAAACCTGTTTCTTAGCGCGACTGTGTGCTCTTTAATTCAGCAAAACTTTAAAAATTAACATCCAGCTAAAATTAATTTAATTAGGGTACTTTTTAAAATGATCACTTTAGCACTTCACTCTAATTCTATAGGGAATATTTCTATAGTATTATATAGTACACTCTAATTCTATAGTATTTCTTTTGCCTCAAACATGAATTACTGTATAATACAAATGGGTTTTGGGCTTAACTACGTATGCCTGGACTTTAAGCGAACATTTTAAATAGTTATGAGCAACAAATATGTGTACTTAGATTTTCTCAATACTTACCATTTCATTTGCACGATGTAACATAAATGCATTGCACAGTACATGCATTTGTTTTTTAGAAATTCCTTTTATACTGTGCAGATAGGGCAATCAGATATAACTGGATGTGGGTAAGCTGAAATTCTTGAGACACAGGTTGGTTTGGTTTGTCACTCTACTATCATTTTGTGCACACTTTAGGCTAATTAGACCGAGACCTACAGTTTAACGAAAATTCCAAACCATTAACAAACGTCTATGGAACCGCTAGTATTCGAACCTGAAGCGCGTCGTACCAAAGGACAGGGCGCTACCCAATTGGCCATCAGGCCTTAAGGCATAGGTTGGGCCACAAGTTGGTGAACTCACAACTTAATTTATACATGTACAAACACCATACACATACAATTAGATACATACAATATTTAACACTTTTAAAGGCATATAATTATAGATTCGTTGAAGGATTTCTCTTCTGAACCGAAAACCCGATATTCAGCTATGCGCAGTATGCGCGAAATACACTTCCTCTCCAGTAAGAGTTTGTAGACCGACTAATTATTTATCCTGTACGACAAAGGGGGCGCTCTTGCCAGTGGATAGGAGAAATTATGGTTACAATTTATCTTAAAGGGGTATAACTCAAATTTTGGAGAAAACCTTTTATATTATTTTCCTACGTATAAGAGCGTATTTAATTGTGGGAAATATCCCCATAAATTATTTTAATTGATTCCAAACAAATATAAACTTAAAGCAAATGTTTCAATACATAAGTAAACAGACATACCCCATTCATAACAAAAAACTGATTCACATATGCTGTTAAAAATAGTGTTGGTTTAATTTGTTATTAAATTGTTTTTTGCTTACTATAGACTGCTAATTTAACTTGAGCAATTACTTATGAAATATTCTAAATCTATTTCTTCTGCTAAAAACTGAATGCATCGTAGCCCTACAATACTAATAACAATCATTAGTGTTTCGTATGAGGAATGTATTAGATAGTAGCAAAGAAGCAGGATTTGTTATCAAACAGCTTCAATACGATATGCAGTTCTGCTATCCAAATGTGCCAAATTATTAAAATATTTATTTAAATACTTTTTTTTAATTAAATAATAAGAAGGAATTATATTTTCATCACATACAAAAGAAAAACACCTTATATTGTGCGTTGTATTTATTAATTTTTCCCACACCCACAAATAAATGTGATGAAAAAATATTATTACATCATTATTTTCAACTCTAAGTGTTAAAGCTTCATTCAAAGTCCTCGAGTGTTCACATCGCTCAATATCGGAAAATTAAAGAATAATTCTTCAGTAAGATTCAAAAGTCGATATGCGAATGAATTCAGTAATAAATTTTGAAACGATATTTTAGTTAGTTGTAAATCGTTATTTCATTTCTTGATTTGCGTTTCTATCCAAATTCAATAAACACCGCAGCGTAAGATGAAGATTTGATGGCGATGAAACTGCCTTCTTTTGACTACAGCAATATTTCGGAAAATACCATCTTATTACTCACGTTAAATAACATTAAAATTAATGCTGCGGTTTCTGTATAGGACGCTATCTATAGAGCATAAATTGAAATATATGTTTAATTCGAATACGTGCTTTCATTTGTTATTAGTAAATTCGCCAGTTTATCGACTTTTGTGTCGTATTTTTCTCAGTTTGTAAGTTGCAATTGGCACGATTCCCACGAAGCTCTGAATTGCATAAATTTATTATTGGTACTCAAATGAATGAACTATTTATCATTAAACAGAATGTGGCAATTTTCTTTCAACTCTCAGATGATTACATTCAATTAAGTTACAGTGGCAGCATGCACCGCTGGTGAGCACGGGGAGAGTTTTCCACGTTTTCTACAATACGATACACAAATGTGGTGTAGTTCTCCCTAAAAGTCCTCCCGGAAGGCGTCAAGTCAGGGATCTACTTACGGGTGCTCCATAACAACAGAAGCTGCTCCCCTCCTTCCGTACTAAGAACACGCGGGTTCATGGAGACGTTGCTGTTGTACCAAGTGGGATAAGAAACAACAATAAAACAACAAATTATAGTGCTATTAGTTATTTATTTTTGCAATAAAATTATTTTTGTACGAGTACTCTTAATAAATTATGTAAAGCAACCTGATATTTTAAATGAATAGCTTTTTTTCAAGTGACAAATAAGTGTAACCAACGTTTTTTAAAAAACTCTTGAGTATGAAGATTAAAAGGCAGTTGTAAAATAAGTTATTGTGTGTTCATCTATCAAGCAATTTGCTGATTGTAATAGTTGGGATGGCGTAGGGAAATACTGGAAGTTAAATCTAAACCTTAACTTTAACTGCTTATAAATCCCAAAATAATAAAAAAATATTTGAAGTTTTGATCCATGTTACAGCAATTCTATGTCACGTTTCTATTTTTTGCAAGTAAAATTAAAAAAAGTAAAATTCTCAAATTCTTGTAAATGAAATTTGAGATTTCAATTCTAATCTTCTACCTCCCACAATTGCTCTAATCTTACAGCAATCATAGAAAAGTCAGCTAGTTTCTATTCTATTCATGTTGCACTGATTTTGGAACAGCCATGGCAAAGACTTTGTTTTAGCTATTTGAAATGGCGATTTTAAATGCCTCATTTATAAAGCAGTTATCTCCTTTAGAAATACCTCCATTTATACAGCATTTTTTACCTCCATTTATAAAGCAGTTATCTCCTTTAGAAATACCTCCATTTATACAGCATTTTTTACTCCATTTATAAAGCAGTTATCTCCTTCAGAAATACCTCCATTTATACAGCATTTTTTACCTCCATTTATAAAGCAGTTATCTCCTTCAGAAATACCTCCATTTATACAGCATTTTTTACCTCCATTTATAAAGCAGTTATCTCCTTTAGAAATACCTCCATTTATACAGCATTTTTTACCTCCATTTATAAAGCAGTTATCTCCTTTAGAAATACCTCCATTTATACAGCATTTTTTACCTCCATTTATAAAGCAGTTATCTGCTTTAGAAATACCTCCATTTATACAGCATTTTTTACCTCCATTTATAAAGCAGTTATCTCCTTTAGAAATACCTCCATTTATACAGCATTTTTTACCTCCATTTATAAAGCAGTTATCTGCTTTAGAAATACCTCCATTTATACAGCATTTTTTACCTCCATTTATAAAGCAGTTATCTCCTTCAGAAATACCTCCATTTATACAGCATTTTTTACCTCCATTTATAACGCAGTTATCTCCTTTAGAAATACCTCCATTTATACAGCATTTTTTACCTCCATTTATAAAGCAGTTATGAATAAAAACGTCACGCAGTACAGGCGATTGTTAATTTTTTTATTCCATCGAAAATAAAATCTCTGGCGCAAGGTGACGCAAGCTTCGGATTCGAGTCCCAGTGGTGCCATGGCTGTTTGTAGCGGTTCGGAATCCACTTTAAACAGTAACTCCTGTTCTAATATGGCTGTAGAGCGTTGGATGTAGCCCTGACAACCCTACCAAATAAAAAGAAAACATGTCATATTCCGACATTTACCAGTAGATAGACGGCCTTGGCCCACCAATGAAGAAAAAGAAGAAAATAAAATAAGGATAAGACAAATATTCATATTTGTAACTTAAGTAACTATACCTGTCTTCCTACTAGGCGGAATCCTAGAATTCACAACTTTCTTCTTTCAAGTGTTATATTCTTTCTAAAAGAGCCTTAATTTCCCCAGTGTTTTTGCCACAATTACCCCGAAGCATAATAAAATGGAACAATTATAGCAGCCCCATTAAATCAAATAATTTACTGCAACAACTAATATGAATTTTTTTATAGTTCTCTGGAATACTATATAATCATCTACGTAAAGAAAACGTTTTAAGAAATCTGCGTAATTTAAAACTTTACTTTAGTCAAAGTGTTTTAAAATTCCTGAGCAGAATTTAGCAGCAGATGAAATGTTAAAGCAGATTTTTATTGCTTATAACAGTTACCAAAACCAATTTTTAAAACAATTATACTTGCATTGTGTTTGTTTTATGCTGTAATAATACAGATTACTGATTGATCTGTAAAGATCGAATGTATAGAAATTATAAATCATTGCCGTACTTGCTCCAGTCATTCTCTAGTGTGTTTCTATTTTAATTCATTAAATTTTATTATTGAATTTTTCATTTAAAACATCTCATCACCAAATCTTCATTTTAAATCCCTTTATAAGAACTACTGTAATCTGCTAACTTGCTACACTACACTCATGTCCATAAATTAAGGATAATTCAGAATCACACAGAAATTGAACTCTAAAATAAAAATTTCACCTGTAGAATTATCACACACATCTTGAAGAAGAATATGCAAATTACAGGAAACCACCAGATGGCGCGGATAGTACGTCACAATGACGAGACTGTAAGAGAGGGGTATATAAGGAATGGTGGCAAAGAAGTAAAATTGTTCACCAGCGCTTTAAAAGCCTTTCAGTGCAATAACCGCATAGTTATGGCACAAAGGAAGCATACTCACCGGACTTGAATCCAATAGAGTATGTGTGGGATATGCTTGGCCGATGAATTGCAGCCCGTCAACCCCCTCCCACCTGTCAACCGGAACTTCGGAGGGCATTGCTTGATGAGTGGTGTAATATTCCCCAAGATCAGATTGATAATTTGATACTCAGCATGCCTAGGCGTTGTAAGGCCTGTATTGCATCGTCCGGGAGACATACTCCATATTAACCATCATACTAACCATGTTATACTGTTTTTTGTAAATAAGTTCTTTTTTTGAAATTTGTTCCAGGGAGTAAAATTTCGCCATTTTTATTAATCATGTCAAACATATAGCATCTGTTTTGCTCTTTACCTTTTGTTTAATAAATAGACTTTACAAACAAGTCACATTTGTTTTGCTTCTGTCTCTTTCTTTGCCTGAACTTCATTATCCTTAATTTATGGACATGAGTGTATGTGTAATGTAGTTAACGTAAAAGCGTTAGCAGTTATTGAAACACGGAGATCTAATTTACGCAATCATATAATATTATTAATGACCGACAGTTACATGTTTGGTGGTGCTATGATTTATTTATCTTGGATAGGGTGTGCCTCACCGGAATAATATTGCAGCTGCAAATTTCACGATTATAAGTCTTATTATGCATTAAAGTTCTAAATTATCACTGCATAAATTTTTATTATCCAGTAGATGTGGAGAATGTTGTTCTTCAAAACTTGAATCAATCAAATTTAAGAGGATGTCATGGATTTCGCTACATAAACTTACAACAACAATGTAGAAATCAATTTATTTTGTTATTCAAGATATGGTTAAAATTTATTAACATTTTTAAATTCATTAGTTGGATTTCATATGCCAAACAAACAATTTATGAAAACTTTCTGTTTAAAACTGTTTAAAGTTCAATGTGATCTTTGCAACTAGCCTCATATTCATTAATGAATTAATTTGACAGATTAATGAACAATTAATCTCAGATATTCATTTGATCTTAAATAAGCAAAATTTTTATTTATTTCTTTAAATTGCATAATTATATGTAGATTTATATGTAGTTTAATAATAATGTAGTTTAGTTTGGAACATGACAACTAATAATCTATAAATGGAAAATGATTTTTGATAGGCAATGACTTTTTTCTTAAAATACCATTAGATAATAAATTATTTATTATAAAATTGTTAACAAATTTTGTACATGCATGTTAAACATGCAGGAATATATGAATAAATTATTCTTGAAAAGTTTAAAAGTTGGTAACACTATTTGAATACTGTAATGGGCAATTTGAGCAACAAGGTTGTAATTGGGTGTGGCTGGGCTGAGATACTTGAGGCACAGTTTGTGGAACTAACAGCTTTATTTCCCTACGCACAAACACTACATGCATACAATTAGAGGCATATAATATTTAACTCATTTAGAGGGAGATAAGTGCAGATTCATGTACTGATTTCACTTCTACCCAATACTCAGGTAAATGTAGGCCGACTAATGTGCCGGAATACGATAAATGTATTTACTCTGTGGATAAGAGACTAAAAACTAAACATTTCTCAGCGGAAGCGCAGGTTGCGCTGTATTTCCTCTCGGGTGAGAGTCTCGAGGCTGACTGACCATTTATCCCGAACACCACAGGAAAGCTATCTTGCCAGGGAGTAGGTGGAAGCACAGTTACAATACTATAATACAAAAATTACTCTAATAATAAATATATAAAAATAAATATAATGTAAAAATACGTAAAAAAAATAAATACATGTAAAAGACTAAATTAAGTAGGATCTGTTTTAAAGGAAGATTTAAATTTTAGATTACTTCTTAAAGCTTATTATTAAATTTTATTTTAATTTATATCTTATAATAAAATTATTTTAGAAAGTCGAATGTTACAACCAATGATAAGACTGAAATTCATTGTAAATCTTTTATTTTTTTCTTTATTTATAATTACTATGTCATTATGTTTTGGCGCAGAAAATAAAAAAAATCAATTTTGTTCCGATGGACATAGAGTCATCTTTTATCATACCATTCGTTTCATTTATTATTTATTTGCATTATTTTATATAAATTTTCTAAAATGCAACGGCTGCTTGATGGCCAATTAGTTAGCGTTCTGGCCTTTGGTACCAGAGGCTTCAGGTTCGAATCCATGGATGCTTATTAGTGGTTCGGAATGGGGCCTGAATGGCCAACCTCAGTCGTCCTGCATAGGGAGCCTGATGACAGAGTGGGTAGCACTCTAGCGTTCGGTATCACAAGTTTAGTGTTCGAGCCCCGGTGGTGCCATGGATGTCTGTAGTGGTTCGGAATCCGCTTTAAGCCGTAGGTCTCGGTCTCATATGACAGTAGAGATTCGCAGTGCCTGGTCAGACTTCTCATCCATATCATTCCCAAACTGAATAAGGGCAACTCAGCTTTAAGCACAGTAATGGTGCATTAGTGGTTATGAATTCGCGTTAAATTGTAGGTCCTGGTCTAATTAGCTTAAAGTGTACACAAAAGGACTGTAGAACGAGAAACCAAACCATCTAAGATGCAATGAATCTTTTCTATTGCAATAATTCACTTTTGAACTAAGTAGCTTCGGGGAGCTTTATGGTTTTCGGGGAGAAGAATTAAAAAAAAAAAATTTTTTTTTAATTTGAGATTTCTTTAATAGTCTCAAAAAATGTGTTGTCATATTTATAATGGAAAAAAAATGCTCCATAAACTTTTATGAAAATATAAAAACTTGAATGCATACTCCTTTTAATGATGCCGTTTTATTTTGATATTTAAATACTTATGCTCTACTTATTAAACACTTTTCAATAAAGAGAAATAAAAACTACAAAATTGTCTTTAAATTAAACTATTATTTTCTTCGAAAATTAAACACAAATGAAGAAAAATCCATTTTCATTGAACTCAACTTGACCAGACAAAAATTAATTAAGATCTTTTAAGAAGATTAGAGAGCATTGTGATGCAATTCTTGAGAATTTCACAACAGAAATATGCATTTTAATAAGCTTTTTCAAATGCCTGTTGTAGAAAGATGCCAGAAATAATTAATCCTTTGATGGAGAAATAAAACCCTTAACAGAACGTGCTTGCTATTAAATGTTAACCTGAGTGCCGGATTATTTTAATTAGAATCAAAAGCGCTCTTCTATGTTGTTTCATTATATTAAAATACAATTAATTATTTAGTACTCATGTTACAATGTTAGTTATTAACTGTTTAATTACAAGTTGAAATTGAAGTTGAATTATTTTAATTATTTCAACTATTGCGTTCTCATAGTAATTGTTTTCAACTATTAAGTTCTCATAGTTTAACAACCTGAACTACAATTGCATCCTAAATAGCTTTAGGAAATTTTTAATAATTAGTTGTTATTAATTGGGATAGTAAACTTTTATTAAAATTTTCTATTAAAAAAATTATAATAGTAAAAGTATCATTTAAGAGAGATTATTTTTTACTATAAATTCAAAAGTCTTCTATTGGCTCTTTTGAATTAAACTTAATAAATGATAATAAATTATTAATATAGATTTTTATATCATATTTTCTATTTCATTCTTTTAAATATTTTGAGAAAAAGTTTTTTAAAGTACACAATTCCTATAAATTTTAAGAAGTACAGCGCTACCTGCTCTCCTGCTGAAAAACGTTTAGTTTATAGTCTCGATTCTGAGAGGAAGTATATTTCACGCCCTCTGCGCATAGGCAAGTATTGGGTTTTCAGCTTAGAAGTGGAATCCTTCCACGAATCTATAATTATCTGCCTTACAATTCCACAATTACAAGTAGACAATTCCTACAAATTTTAAGAATTATGGTATAGACGAAGAACATAATTATGACTACAAAAAAATAATATATAGTAATTAATTATAAAGTATATTTCCCTCTTATCCAATACATTTTCATTTAATATATGACAAGTCAAATCTGTTTATAAGATTTTAAAATCTATTATATGAATTATCTGTTGTTTTTTCATTAAATATTAAAAATAGAGGGTTTTTTTGGCCACTTTACTGTCATTTTGTGCACACTTTAGGCTAATTAGTCCGGCACGTGGATTCTGAATCACTAACAAACACCCATGCCACCACCAGTATTCGAACCTGATGCTTGTGGTACCAAAGGCCACAGCGCTAGCCATTTGGCCATCAGGCCGCTAATTATAGAGGGAGTCCAAAAATGACTGCGCTCGTTACTAGAATAATAACGTGCACAGAACGAACGTTAATAGTATCATAATGAAGAATGAGATATTAATGTTATGAATCAATAGTATCATAATGATGTATGACATATTAATGTTAGGAGTTATTAGTATCATAATGAAGAATGAGATATTAATGTTGTGAATCAATAGTTAAATGTTAATAGTACGCCGTTTCCATTTCTACAAATTAGTTCAAGGAATCTGATAGACACTATCTTTCTCACTTTCTATCTTTCTCCAAAAGGAAAGATTCCAATACAGGTAGTGGAGAGTACCCTTTTAAAATCTAAAGACTTAATGCTTGGCAAAACATGGCATTACTGAGAACTTTCTACGGATCTCACATAATACTTTATAATCTCTCGTAGCTACAGGAAAAGTTAATAAATACAATTCGTTTCCATCTTCTCTATTTTTTCTACATAATTTCTCAATGAAAACAATAATTCTCGAACACGATATAATTAAAGACTTTCAACGTTTTTTACTATATATTTGACTTGAAATTTTGAGATTTAATGCTTGTTGATTAGTCACTTTATCTCGAATTATCCAATTGCGATTTGATAAAAAAAAAATAACAATGACTTACAAACTCATAAACCATGGCAGTCATCCATGGTCCCTTGTCCTATAACTAAAAAGAACCTCACAAACACCCAAACAAATAAACACCAAAAATTCTTGCTACCAACTGTCACCAGCAATTGCTATTGATTGAAAAGTCATATCTAAAAGAAAAAGTATAAAGGAAAAGTTTACGACCTTGAACATTTGTTTTCTAGATTAACTAGATTAATAACGATCTCTAATGGATCGTTAAAATGATACGAGAAAACAGGAAGAAAAAAGTTGGCAAGGTCATGATCAGATTAAAGAAAATAAAAAGAAGTATGATTGATATATTTTGCACTTTACTGAATATGTTGTAACTAATGCAATACTGTTTGAATTTCATAATGCGCCTCGTCAATTTGATGAAAAATTTCTAGAGAAACATAATACTTCATATAACATATACTATAAATACTATGCACTTATTATGCTATAAACACTATACACTTTATATAACATATACTACTCCTTTGTGAAACATATGCTATAAAATTGTTCTGAAATTTATATATTGTTTGCATTGAAAAAAAAACTTTTTCCCCGTATCCGAATCATCAAAGTACTACTCTATAATAATATGGGCTAAACATTTTCAGTACATCTATTGCTATTCAATCTATAAAAAGAATATCAGATTTTCCTTTTTGTGTAATAATTGTGTCTCTTAAAAATATTTACCCCCCAAAAAAGTATTACTTAAAAAGATAATGCATCTCGCTGAAACAAAAAAAAAACAGATTTTAAGTATCCTTTAATGGTATGTGAAGAGCATTATGAATAAAGACCTAATGGAGTATTAGGATTAATTAGTCCCACTTTGGATTAATTTTCGTTTTGCAATATAAATGATTCTCTTAATTTTACTAAATATATTTCTCTTACTCCTTTTTAAGTTTTTTTTATAACAATAATTTTTCCCTTTTGGGGCCTTACCTATTTATTTGTGTAGCATAAATGACACGATTTATTTTAGGCACCTTGTATTAATATTTTTACTACGTTTTTGTGCTTTTCAAAATTCCCTGGCTATTTGGCATTGATTTTTAATTGAAGTCCTACTAAGAGAAAATAAAGGGAAAACTAAGAATGTAAGAAAAAAGTTATCTGCTGTTATTGTGTCTAATACTCACTGTCCTTCAGTGCTAGATGGACATCCCATGAGTAATCTATTCATGGATGGAGGGAAAGGGACAACTTCTATTGTGATGGAGCACCCGTAGGTAGAAGTCTGACTTGGCTCTATGTCGTTGAAGAAGGAGGGCAGTACCTCCCGAGAGTACATTTAGGAAGAACTACCCCGCATTTACATATCGTATGAGAAAAAAATCCGGAAAACTTCCACCAGGTAGTCCTAGTAATGAGGCAAGATGTTGAACATCACAAACGCCATCGAGGCTCCTCATTTTTTTCAAACAGTGTCTAGAACGAAGCCTCCAACGGATTGAATCTCAGCCCTAATACGCACCAGTGGCGCCCGTTGCCACTGAGCCACGAGTCGGTCAAAAAGTTCTCTTAAAATATAAAACGTAAAATATAATTATTTATCTTGATATTTATTTTTCTGCAACATTTACAGTCACATTTATTACTTCGTTATTAACGTGTTCAGAAATATATTGTGACAATAGAAACGCTAACATTATAGCAAACTTACGTTTTAAATTCAAAATATCTGCACACATTTCATGAGTTTTACATATCTTATCTTTCCTACTACTCACGTTTAAATGAATTGCGAGTTTTTTTTTAAACTGTTTTGGCATCCTGGTGGCATAAAGCATTTTTCAAGAATTGTTATAACGAATGACTCAGAAAGTATTTTTGTTCCTTATTTTAATATCTTCTTTTAATAATAAAAATAAAATTTCAAACTCAACAAAACATTTTCTTTTCTTCTTTTTACAAAAAATAATGCAATTTATTATGTGAATTATTTAAAATATAAACCGTCTTTCTCATATTTTTACTCATTCAAATTCGTTGTTTATTTCTCATAACTATTTCATTGTGGCTATGCTTATTTTTCTCATTAGCCAGTCGAAACTACATAGTATAAATGGTAAAATATGGCTCTTTTTAAATTGCTTTAATAATAATAAAACGCGAACCCCACTAAACGGCTTTATAGATTTCTTTGTTTATAGTCTTATTCGTTGTCGCTATAAAACACAGTCAGACGAGATTTATATTTTTTAGAAGTTTGGAACTTTTCAAACTTTTAAGTAAATTATATTTTCTTAAAATGAATTTCGGTGAGGAGGATTTTACGTAAATGTGGTCATGAATCTGCTTTAGCCTTTATTTAATGAATATTGCAGACTTGCTTATGCTTTCAATGGATATAATGAATATTAGGCACTAAGTCAAAGACAGAAATGCAAGAAATAATGGTTTATCCAAACCGGTAAAAAATTAGCAGGTAGGTATATATATACAGAAAATGAAAATATTATATATGCAGGAAAATTTATTCTTTTATACTGGAGATGTACTATATGTAATTAATATTATGAATCAATAAGGCACTGGCACTGGCCCTTATAATACAGTTTGCCGTTGACTAGTAAAGTTCTTGCGTGTTCACCTATCATAATTCTTACTAAACTCTCTACAATCATCTAGTTAGGTATCTTCTTGTTAGACATAACAATTACGTTTTGGGGAGAGATCTAGCAATCTAGATGGCCAGTGAAGTAATTCAGAAGCATGAAGGCCATCAGAAATAATGCTCGCGTAGGCAAGCCAAAATTATATTTTAATTGAAAGCCTGAGTTACCATCAAAAGAAGGGGAATACAATGGAGCGTTATATATCTTTGATGTAATTGTTGGTAGACACGGATGACGGTACGAGGATCGAGAGTTGTCCCGGAGGACAACTAAAAGGGTCCAGTTATCGAATGAAATTCCTGGCTGTTGTAGTTTGTGGCATCCCGCAATAACGCCAGTGTTGCACCACTGACCCTGGACGTCTTTATATGCATTTACAGATGGTTATCAGATCTCGTTTGGAAGAGGGATTGCACTCTAATAATTGAGATTCTAGGTGGAATAACTTTAATCATTACAATGGAGGGTTGGTTAGGGTTACGGATGCCGTGAATTTAGACCTCGTTTGAGTTGTCTATCAATTAGTCGTTGCCTGTCCAACAGTTGCAGTTTCTCATATCCTTGTTACATGTCGGATCGTTAATAATGGCAAATCAGGTGCTGAAACACAGCTCCATCGATCACTTTGCAGTCGTCCTCTGCCCTTTTTCTAAGTCGACCATTACCTTTTTCACGCTATGTTCTGCTGCAGATGTACCATTTATACCAACGTTCATAGAATCGCATGTCGACTCAAACTTCGAGTGATCCATCAAAATGACATTTTTCTTCCTTTAAATCAATTGCATGTCTTCTCTCATATTGTGTGTAACTATAAGAAGTGTCAGCATAATCAAAGTGAGTAAATGGAAATGAATTATATCCTAGAAATGGTCATTCCCTAAATTGGAACTTCTCCTTTTTTTATAAGCCATCCGTATGTTAAATTTATATTCTCTGGATATGCAGTAACTCATTTAAAGAACATCAAAATACAATCATTTGCATGTTGAGTCGAAAGGTAAAATAATTCCTTCCTGGTGACCGCATTCCGTCTCACCTCCGAATACCATTCTCCTTCCTGGTACGATAACTCATCCCTATACACACACATACACACACACACACATATATATATATGTGTGTGTGTGTATGTGTGTATAAAGAACACAATACATGGATATGTAATACTAACGAGTTTTACACGCCGAAACCTACTATCGGTATCCGCTACATGCAAATTGTAAGACAAAACCATCATAACAATTACAATACAAAAACTTTGAGATGACACACATTCAAACCTCTAAAAAAGACCGAATTAATTTTTCAAGCTGCAGCAACGATACTGCTCATAAGCTGCAGCAACACAACTAAAAACCATTTAATAAACATAAAAATGAAACGGTTGAATGGCAAAACTACATTGATAGAACAAATAAAAGTAACAAAATTTGTACATAATACACAAAACCCGGTTCTGAAAATATGTTGTCAAGGAAATCCGTATAACCCGATATAGATTTTAAACAAAAAAAATAATTAATTAATTATAACATCCTGAGTGTAGAGTCTTCAAGGAATACAGGTTCTTAATTTATTATAAACCATACTATTTCTGCGTAGATAACAGGATCCAGGTCAAAAGTACATCTAGCTATGTATTCCGATAACATGGAGTAAATGAAATAATCTTCAATTTAGAGTGGCAAAGCAAAATTGAAGGGATGAAGAAAAACAATTTGGCAAGGCAAGACTGATTTAGAAGGCAAAAATCGAATTACGGGCTAGAATAATATTCTTATTAAGCTAATGATTAGTTGACCGCCTAAAAACAAAATTCATCTGATTTTCTATACATTGTAAAGTCTCGGCTAATATCTAGGCTTCAAGAAGATACCCACTTTCCGGTTCATCCTCCGGTTGACCACAAGTACAGTTTACTCCTAGGTCGGAGATCCCGAGTCTACGTCGAATCTCAAAACATGTGGTCTGCCACAAAGCTTCATTATCACAAGGCTAGGATACAAGAATCCACAAGGGGCTCACTTCGGAAGCAGGCTTGTTTTGCCACTTCAGAGAAAAACAGAACTTCTGATCATCTCACTTTCTTCATTCTTCTATAAAAACCTCCTTTTTGACAAAATCCGTCAAGAATAAGTTCAGATTCCCTCACTTCTCATTGGAGGAGACATCTCTCAGCTTATGGTCTATCACCAACCCCGATTTAACAACTCATGGTATAGTCCATATTCTATCTCTAATTGTTTCGACCTGGGAAAGTCGCACAATTCTCTAATTTCATGAGTCTCATTATACATGACACCGAATATCTGCTAGCAGATTTGAGTGACAAGTTGCTCTCATTAGTGCAAAACACTAATTCCATGTAATACAACTAACTACGACACTGCTTATCTTGTGTCAAATTTGAGTGATGAGTTGCTATTATGTACTTTTCAAACAATATACATTCCTCTCTCCTGGGAAAGAAATACCACAACTCTTCCCGTGTAAAAAATGCTACAATATATATATATATATATATCATCAAGAACCCAAAAAGATCACACATTTAGTGTATTTTTTGTCAAAATAGTTCATTCATTTTCGCCTAATACAATGTTACGCCATTATGCTGTTTTATTCTTTTGTAATAAATTGTAAAATGTGTGAGTATAAATTTAATTTAATAAGCTTTGAACACGAAGTTCAACATTTCGCCTTTCAAAACCATTAAGATATGCAAATAAATTAAACTCCTTCCCAGAAACGTCTGGCTTATTTCCTCTCGTTTAGCCTCCTCCTGTTTTTTGATTAAACAAATACACCCTTTCAAACGTCGACTCATCATTTCCCTTTTCTTTCAACTCGTTATCTTGAAGTGTCTTGATTGCATTATGCGCCTGCTTTCACGAGCAATGATTCGTGGTAATGGCTCCACATATTAATTTAGGCTATGAAAACGTCGTGAAACTGTTTTGGCACAATATTTAAACTTCATGTTGGATTACCAGAAGACTATTAAAGACGACTGGCTTTTTTTTATTTTTTTATTGTAAAGAGTCGGCAGAGCGAGACGGGAATTAATTGGGTTGTTTAAAATGAAAGCGATTGTGGTCTGGAATTGGGTCTCCGTTTCAGAAGGAAAATAAAATATGTCGAGCATATTATGGGGCGTTTTGTTTTGGAAACGAGTAGTTTCAGAAAAATATTTTCTATGCTTTTGAAATATGAATTAATTTTGTGGATTAAAACGTATTTATTTACAATTTATTTAGCAAGCTAAAATGTTTACTACGTTTTTTTAAGTGATGCATTTTTGCAACTTTTATCTGTTTCGTTTAACAGAAACTTTAAATTAGAATCATATTATTTAATTAAAAATGATTAATTAGTGCGAAAATATGATATACTTAAGCAACGGATAAATAAACTGCACTATATGATGGGAAATAGTGTAATTTCTTATAAAATTATTTACAATTATTTTTTTAATTAAATTTAATATTGTATGTAATATTATAATAAATGATTAAAACACATTTAAATACTTTATTATGATTTATTTTTTCAAAATTTATAATTTATTGCCAAATTTAGAAAAATTCCAATAAAGTTAAATTGTTACTTGTGAAATTGACCAATATTATCAATTTTTAAGGTGTCTAAAACAACTACCTGAATAAATCCAAGTCTAGCAACATAAAATATCTCTTGGCGTGCATCTTGAAATATTCATTTTTATATTTAATTAATAATCCATTAGCTCCTTTATTGCTTTTCTAAATCTTTCCACCCAGTTATTCAATTATAACTAAGTTTCAATCCACTTCAATACTAGAGATAATGAAGACAAAGTAACTCTGATAATTTTTAAAAGCTTTTAAATATAATTTGCTAACTTTCATTTTTTTGAATTAAAATCCTTCACACTACGCCTATTAATAATTCATTCATGACTTTCAAAAAGTTTTTTTTATCAATCTGCAATGCTTTATTTTAGATATCTATTTTAAATAAAAAGGACAGTCCTATTACGAATCAGAAATTGATGTCTGCATTTTATAGTGAAAATCATTTACTTCTTTATGTCTCTAATACCATAGTGGGTAATTTTATCCGAAATTATTTTACAAGAGATGCGTTTCTGTGTGTCCAAATGCATTCGAGAGGGTTTGGCATAGTAGCCTACTTTCTGGGCAACGGGCGTACCGGTTACGGAGTTCCTAGGTGGTTTTAAAAACCACGATACCTCCACATCTTAATTTATTTAAAACATTAGCACAAAAATGAAGTTGCTTAAATTAATGAATAAAAATGAAAAAGATAAATAAAGGAATTTGAAGTTAAGAAAAACATCTCCTGCTTGAGAAAGCCTACTTTCTAAAATAATCAAACCTAACTTCTATATTGTTATTTATAAGTTACTTCTAACAAATATGAGTCAGACTAAACGATATACTATCGGAATACGAAAAGAATCAATCAGGTAGGTATCAAATTGGTGTTCTATCTCAGCATTGCTGAATTAAATGCTGACCTGTTTGACGGTGATTCAACAGAAATGACCAAGCACATTATCCGTCTTCAAGTCTTCTTGTCTACTTGAAGAGGGGATTCTTCTTTAAAAATAGCAACCAATACAAAAAAAAAAAAGCAAATCTATTTTGGGAAAGTTGAATTGCACAGATAGACTTTCTGAGGAATGAGATGATTCTGACATTATGTGAATAGTCCTGACTATTATTTCTGGCCTATAACTCTGACATTATGTCGAAGTAAAATACCTAGGTATCCTTCTCAAAAAGAATAAATTAACCTTTAGAAATCACTTTATATACGTAACACACATTTTGTGGGAAAAAATATCTTATAAGAAGACTTCTTATAGAAGGCAAACTTCTTATGTAAAGGCATACATCTTCTTATAAAAAGATGTTCTTCACTTTAAAAAACAACTTTTTATATCCTCTTCAGATCTATTTTAAGTTGTGGTTACCCTTTTGGGTATCCAAATGCTAATGCAATAAATGTACCTACAAATATTAAAAGATACAAATTCTTCAAAAAAATATTTCTTCATATCTGACAAATTTTCCTTGCTTTGATCATTCAATTTTCCTTACTACTATCAGAAATTTCAGATTACAATAACACCAAACATTTCTATGACGAAAATATTCCTAATTTTTATCTTGTAATTCTTACACAACATTTAGTTCATAGTTGATTTGTTTATTTAAAATGTCTTCTCTTGCTATGGATTTTTTTCATACTTTACTATTAATAAGTGCTTAATAGTAATAATAATTACTCTTACAATTTTTTATCTCGTGAGAAGTTCATTTAATTGGAACTACAATGAATTGGAATGAACTCATGAAATACAATGATTGTAATATATGATTACAATGCAATATCATTGGTATTCCAAAATTAAATTTTCATTTTCTTCTGATACTAAAATCTACAATTGGTTTCGACTGGATATTAAAATCTCTGTCATGGAAGCTAATTGGAAGCAGGTTTCTTGCCCATTAGAGGTTCCGTTCAGTTATCATTTTGCAGCCCTTCATCCAGTGGAGGCCCTCAGTAAGTTGGCTAGCATAGGTGGACATTAAGATCTGACGTCATATTCATGTTCATTGAATTTATTATCTGGTTATTAACTCTTGGGCAAATTAACATTTATAAAATGAATCTGGTTCACTCCCACAAATTGAGACGGAATCATTTTAGATGCTTTATATTGGTTTCCTTATATCGACATCTGTCAACCACTGTTAAACTGAGCACTGTTTTCTTCTTCTTCTCCGCAGGCCGTGATATTCCGAGTGGCGAAGGGCCCTTCGTCGAGGAGTTCTACCAGTGCGTGACGTACGGCTTCTACACGGCCCCCTGGCGGCAGAGCAGCTCTACACCTCCTTCAGTCTCCTCTTCATGTTCCTCATTCCCCTCTGCATCCTCATCGCCACCTACACCACCACCTTCGCCACCATTGCCAGTGAGTGATCCTCTCGTTTTTTTGTTTTTTTTTATAATTGCACTAGTGTGATAAATGACAGCATTCTTATTTTACAAACTGTTTACGTAGAAAAAAAAAGAAATTAATTAGACATCTTGAGCAATTTGCTATTTACTACTATAAAAATGCAGTTTCCTTTTTATTTGAAAGCTGTTAAATGGGCAAATAGTAAAGAAACAAAGCAAAACCAACAATTATAAGCAACATTGTAGTATCAACTTAATTTGATCTATAAAAACATATATCTGTACCTATGCATCTTTAATTTTGGGAGTGAAGAATGACTGCTTCGTCCTGGTGTAGGGTTTTGATCACGTATAAAATTATTTACAATCTTCCAAATGAGAACTGGCTCTCACTAGCTCACTCTCTGGAGAGTTTTTGTTAATCAAATTGTAATTTTGTTAATAATTGTTGCTTTTCTCGAATTCAAATTGTAAAGCTCGGGAGTAGACGACAGTTCTACAAACAGAATGCTTCTCGAAACTGACGCCTCTTAATACTTAAACGTTTACCAACCTCACAATGCTCGCAATCTAGTGCATATTGCAGCTTGACTCGTGTCCCAGTGACAACGTGTGCAGTTCGGGTATAGAAGGGCTGATATTTGAATCTACTGTCTTCATGGTCGCTGTTTACAGAAACGAGGAGATTCAGTGCCAGCTGGGACAGTGTGTGTAAAAAGCATCCCCGTATCGATAGTCAGGTTGTCTGATGGGAGTGTTCCGTGTTTGCTCCCATACTACATGCAAATACGTGGTTCCCCTAAGAGTCCTTCTTTAAAAGTCCATTGTCCTCCTTTCAACACCCATCGGTGGGATGGTTTACATGAGGACCACCGATGTTCCACACCCTCACTTTTATAAGTGGTATGGGGTTACATAGCTCTAAACCCCGGGATGAGATGGTGAGAAAAGAAAAGTCCGCATTGCAATAAGTCATCGAAATGTAGAGGATATACGAACTGAATCACTTCAAGATCATGACTAAAAAGGGAGTGCTATTTTTGGCAGATGTATTTATTAACATATGATCTTTCTAATAATGTAGAGTTAATGGTTTCTTTTTGTTTTAATTTAATAAAATTGGAAGTATAATGTTAAACAAAAGAATGTTAATGAATAGAAAATGGTACTATATATCACCTACCATAATAAACTAATATCCAGCACATCCAAGAATTGGTTTTATGTCAGGGGTCTAACTCAGCCTGTTCGTGTTGATTAATATTAAGAAAGCGAACAAAAATAATTATTCATCTTTTTGAAAGTTGATAAATAGGACGCTTTTTCAATTATAATAAATGCAAATTTAAGGTTATTAATAGTTCTCCGTAGACTATTTTGTTTTGAAATGATTTTGGAGATAAATTGTAGCTAAACATGTAATAGAAGTGATTAACTGGTTGTAAAAAAATTAATAAATAAATTTGCATAGGTAATTATGGAAACATGACTATCTCACTATGCTTTTAATAGTTATTTATGTCCGAATAAATTGTTTTTAATCGCTATTTTTATATATGGATTACTTTTATTAAAAGTGTCTTATAACGTCTTGAATACCTAGGATTTAGAGTAAATTAAACTACTACAAAAAAAACTACATGCATATCGATAATCTGTCCATTTGTAAACATTTTTATCGTTACACGCTTTTAAGATTTTTTTTATCAGTTTCTCAACTTTCCTAACATTATCTTTAATATAAATAAAATACTTTTAATTCACAATTGTGATTAAATAATTACATTTTTGTATTATCTAGGAATTTATAGAATTGTTCTGTAAAATAAAAATTTTAACATATAGATAAGTAATAAATTGTATTACTTTTTCCCCTTTTTTTTAAATTGTTACCGACCTGTTACTTCTTTTCCTTTTAACATGTTAGATGTAAATAGTCTTTGTTTTAGTGCCAAAACGGCATCAGACACAAAATTGATTTTCACTCGTTGCTCAGGAAAACGTTTGTTTTACAGTATCACAGTTGATATATTGTCCACTTAAATAATTTTATAGCCGTCTTTTATTTTTTCTTTTTTTTAACTCTTTAGCCTCAATAAAGTAGACAAGGAATATATTTATGACATATAAATCTGTCTAGTGAAGAATAAAGTCTCTTTAGTGCTTTTAGAAAGAAGTTGCATCAGCGGGGTTTTTCTCTTAGCTTTGTACATCTTGTTTTGTAGATTTGCGTATAGATTGTTTCCTTGTCATTTTTAATGGCGGTTTTTTCGTACAAAACTGGAGATATTTAAATAATATTATTTAAGATTTCAAATAAATATTATAAAGTACACTTCCTTATGTATTTTAGGCAAAATTTATTAGTTATCCTAAAATTATAGTATGCATATAAAATAAACGCTATACGCTCTTTATTCAATTAAATTTTAAAAAAAAGATAATCTGTTCTTTTTCTGTACTGGTATTGGTGTGTTTGGTTCGTCGCTCTAATGCCATCTTGTGCACACGAGGGCTAAGCAGACCAGGACCTACAGTTTAAAGTGGATTCCGAACCACTACAAACATCCATGCCATCGCCGGTACTTGAACCACTCGGCTATAGCTCGGTATTTAATTGTAAATTAAATCTAAGATGAATACTGTTTGCCAATGAGGCAACATACATGCTTTTTATCCCATGAATTTTAATAGCTTAGCTGGCTACTTTAAAATGGAACCACTACATCATGAAGTCACTATTTATCCCTTTGCCAATACAAATTGGAACATTTGGAGTGTTCTGCTTAATCTCGAATACAATAGAGTCTCCGGCATAAATTCGAAGCTTTTGATTTTAAGCTCCAGGCCATGGAACTTAATACACATAGAAAGAGTAATCGTACTGCTACGAGACATGGTAAGCTGGCTTGTATAAAGCACATATGCAACATTGCTAATATTGCAGGATGATTGAACATTATGAAAGATTGCAAGTACTGACCCTTGATTGCTGTGTGTCCACTAAGAGAACTCTTTCCGCTTCTTTGTTTGTGAAATGACGATTGCAAATACTGACACTCAGGCGCTTTGTGTCCACTAAAAGAGCTCCACCAGCCACTGTATCTGTGAAAACTAATCTAATAACTAACTAATAATTGAAATAGCCATTTATTACTACTTTTGGGTTGTTGAACAACAATATGACAATGAAAATTTGAAATTGACTTCCATTCTAAAATACTTGTAACTTAAAGTTTTCTATATAAAATATTGTGTTTACAAATGTATATACTTGTCTATTCCATGCTACGGGATCGCTTGGATTGTTGCTGATGCATTTCCTCAAAATTGTCATTGAAAACTGTTAAGCAGTAGTCTTCCAGCATTGTAGTATCATTGCATCGAGCATTTCCCCCGGTATCTTTCCTCAATTTTTGCAACGTTCAGTGAAAACGCTCACCGTGTTCATCACAAACTTATCAGGATAGAAGTCCAAATAACACTGCAGGAGACATAGTACATTTGCATGCATTGAGATGCATTTGAGACATAACACTACCAAGTTTCAGGTATGCAGACAATATGTGTATCCCTTATTTCTTACGGTCTTTTGACTTCTTTTAGACTCAAACTTGATCTATTTGTAAAGGCCTTGTATGGGCTAACGCTCTAGAGCTCGGTACCAGAGGTTTCGGGTTCGAGTCTCGGTGGTGCCATGGATATTTGAAGTGGTTCGGAATCCACTTTAAACCGCAGGTCCCGGTATAATAGGATCGTAAAGCGTTATGGGGCTAGTGTTACTCGATTACGCAGAATATATTCAAGCTACACGTGCCCCCTGGGTAGGGCTGAATTAGTAACAGCGGTGGAGCATGGCACAGGTGCCCTTCTGTGAAGTATCCAGAAGCGGAGTTGGTGATCGCTGCGCTGCCGAAGCTGTTGGTGTAAAACGTTTCTCTGTCGTTCCCCTTTGCATTGTCTGTTTTCAAAAACTAAGGTCCAGCAGTCAGCCTACTTGATTTTATGTCACACCCCATTTGTAAAATATATTGAAAAGTATCGAAAATGAATACTGAAACAGAACATTTCTTTTCTGAAAGACTTCTTATTAAAAAGAGACAGTTATCTTTATACCATAAGAAGGGCATAAAGATAACTGTCTTTATCAACTGCATTAGAAAAAAAAAGTAAAGGCTTTGCCATCGTTTATTTCAATAGCCCACTAATAATCTTACATCACGATTGCCGAAACTTAATTTAAAATATAAATAAAGTCAACAATAATAGATTAAATTTCAAAAAACTTTTATTAACTGCCCCTCTACGGATATCCAGCTCATCCAAAAAACTCATCATCTCAGATCTTCGAAAATATTTTACCTTGAAAACTATGACTATATCAGAAAACTAGCTTTTAATTCGACATTGTCAGATATTCAATTTTCCTGCAATTTGTGACAGAATAATGTAATGTGACAGGAAAATGAATGTATCGATAAAATCTAATTGTGACTTTTGCTCGGTTCCCTGGCAAGCATTGTTAGACAATAAATTTGAAAACATTCATAGAGTCAACCAAAAAGCGCAAAATGAAACTGTCACATTTACTGATTCGAGCAAAACTACAATCACGTTAAAAAGAAGGGCTTAAAAGACCTCTTTTCTTCGAAGTATGATCGAATTGGCGAAAATATGAACGAGCTCCTCGACTAACGAAGATCAAAAATTTTTCAGTTTTCCCTCATGGAATTTTTACTTGTTCAGAAAATTTCCACTATTTTAAAATTTATAACGTACTTTATTTTTTTATTTAAAATTAATTTTTTATTTTTTACAAACAGTTTTCATACAAAAATAATTCATGAGAATTTGATTTTGAGATTTCGGCTATCTGGACGTTAGTTTGGGAAAATTTTATTAAGAAAAATTGCAAAAGGAATCAGAGAAAATCACCCTCTCAGACACAAACACCGATAACGATTAAAAATTGTGATTTACCAAATTGGAAATAAAAAATTATAAAAAAATAATATCCGCGTAAATATAGTGTATATTCACTTCAATCAAAAGCCATTTTATTCAAAAATTGTGTCAAAGATATTCCAGGTGTTTTTGTGTTTAGTATTTTTTTTTTTTTTTTTGAAGTGTTCTAGATTACATAAGAACTGTTAGCCTAAGACTGAATGTTTTGCCCTTAAGAGTAGAAAAACAAGTATATTAACTTCTGGCTCCATTCTCTTTCACTGCGATGAATGTGCTTCAAGCACGCACAGCTAAGAAATTGCAGCAAAGATTGTATCGTTAGTATAACAATAATGTATTTGTCACAGAGTAGAAAAAAATAATCTCAGCTAAATATACATAGAAAACAAAACAAAAAATGTGCCATGATTACAAAATAAAATATTTTCTTATTGTTGCTTTTACGGAAATTATATTTATTTTTAAAGAAAACTCTTTGTAAGAATAAATTAAAAACGAAGTCATTTGTTTCCAGTGTTAAAAAATACAAATAAGTAAATCAGCATTCATTTATCATTACTAGAAAAACACAAGTTTTTTTTACTACAATATCTTCAAGATACACTAATTTGCTATCTTTAGTAATATGCTATGTAATTATCATAAAAAATTACATTCTTTTTTAATAAATGTAATTTCATTAAATAGAAGTGGCTGTATCATGTAAATTTCCTAAAGATTCTCTTCTGCTTATAATTTTACATGATAAAATCTTCTAACATTTTTGAGAAACAATCTAATAAGATTTATCCATAAGGTAAAAAATCTTATTATTTATTTTACATTTTTTTCTTAATGCTGTTTAAATAATGAATGCACATGAAATATTTTTACCTTTATCAATTCCTTCTATTAGCTCACACTCTCCTATATATATATCTTGTTCAAATTTTCAATCATTAATAAAATACTTTTTATACATCAACTCAAGTTCAAAAACATTTTTTTGAAATTGTAGTGGATTGACACTGGATCACTTAATACAGTTTTTCAAATATTAATTCATTCATTAAATTTAATTAGTTTATTTTAATTTTTTAGATTTAAATTGCATATATCTACCCATAGATGGCGCCAGATAAACAAAAAAAATGAAGGAAAATTATTTATAAAAGGACTTTCTACAATATAGTTTTAAAAAAATAGGAATTGACTTTAAAACATTTTTTTTTTTTTTTATATTACTTGTTTATATTTAAGAGAATTAAATATTTTAAATTCTAATATTCTTGGTCCGTGCATTTCCTTGTCGTTGATAAGTCCATGGCAACAATTAATCATATCACTATATACCTGGGATTCTTTTAGTAAGGGGGGTTGTATATTTCTAATTAAACTGCGTCTCTTCGCACATCTATGGACAACCACATTTCCATTATAAGAGTCGATTGCAAGGTCTGTACGGCTTTAAGTGGTGACCACATTCTTCATTAGGAGGGCAAATCTCGAAAGTCCGCATGTTCATGAAAATCTTATTTTGTCATTTAAAAGTTGTTGTTTCTTATCCCACTTGGCAGACATTTCTAGGCCAAGCCCACGGAATCCCTTACGTACTCATGATTGAAGGGGAGGGAAGCAGCTTCTGTTGTTGATGGAGCACCCGTAGGTAGAAGCCAGAATTTTGCTCCGTGACGCTCTTACAGTCACAGGAAACCGGGATCTACGGCTTAAAATTGGATTCGAACCACTAAAACATCCGTGGAACCTGCCGGGACTCGAACCCGAAACCTGTGGTACTGAGCGCCAGAGCGCTAGACACTCGGCCATTCAGGCCCTTTAATTTTACGAATGCCAACGGCACGCGGTGTCCCCGGGTTTGTCACCCTCCCAAGTAATGACCGCGCCCGATGATGCTTGACTTCGATCTAACGAGAACCGAGGTATATTCAGCATGAGTATGGCCGTTGGCTTATTTAAAAGTAATATAATACCACAGCACTCGGGATTTGGGCCAAACCCAATCCTCACGTGATCATACACCTCACGTGAATTTTGTGTGGTGCTGTCCACCGTCAGGAACAATCTGATGGCTCGGTAACTTTTATGGTCACTCTACCATTCATTTGTACGAAAAGGTCACTTTGTTTTGCTACGCATTACAGAGGAAAAATGATATATTACACTGTACAATAAAGATGAATATACATGTCAAATTATTTTTTTTGAGCATGTATTTCAGAAGATGTAGTTTTGTATATGCAATGAAAGTTTGGCGATTTTGGCGACAATCTTTTACTTGTCAGCCGTTACTACACTATGCTGTTGGACGAAGGGAGAAAAAAAAGATCTACTAATCTCACTACAAAAAGATCTACTATTTTAAAAGAAATGGTTCATTTTTTGAGCAGTCAATAAATGTAAATTTAATTTTTTCTGAATATTTGGCATTTTATATTCTATCAATAAGTTTTTGTTTGCAATATCCACAAAAATATTTAAAATTAATATTCAATTGCATGAACTTATTGTAGTATTTCATTATATATCACAAAATGATCAGAATTATAAAACAAAGCAACGTTTATTTACTATTTTAGTATCTCTAGTGTATGACTCGAGAAGAAGAATTTCTAGGCATTTCTGGGAATGTTCAAAATCCCTACGTAACATGTTTATGTTTTCAAATAAATGCAGGTCAACGTAAAGAAAATAAGTCAATTTTAATTACGAAAAGGTCTCAAACCCTCCAACTTTCTCTTTCTTTAGAAAGTAGGGAACAATTTATTCATTATTGAAGCATTTAACATTTGGAAAAAAATCGTCTGCAAAAATGCATGATGCTGAAGGGGACTAGGGGCCGGACCTCAAAAATTTCAGAGTGAACCTCGTATGTAGTTAATATTCTGCACTTCACCTATATTTGCGCTTGTAAACATAAAATTGAGTAAAGCTTAAATCTTTTAAGTATAAGTTAAAATTTTTCTATGCTCAGCCACAAATTGATTGATTCTGAAATCGGTAAAAATATGAGTATGAAAGCTCTTTATAAAAAAATTACTTCTAATAGAGTCATTTGGTGATTTACTGTATACTATTTATTCCTACAATTGTAACTTTTTATCTCTTTAGTGATTTTATTAATACATTTGATAGATTTACATTAGAGAAATTTTAAAAGCTGGCATTTTTCGATAGTCATTCAGCTCTTTTGCTGACCTAAAAAAGGTCTATTGGTATGACCACAAACACAAAAAAAAAATGCCCAAAGTATTTTCTTTTCAGGAAATATTGAAAGAGTCTTTTAAATGTATTAAACTGAGATAATATTCGTATAATTGAACGACTCAATCTTTTACAGTGATTCGAAAGAATACAGAGAATCCGTGTACGTTACACATTTGGAACTATTTTGTTTTTATTATTTAGTTTTTAATGCATAGCACTTCGACCACAGAGACCATAACATTTACGTATTCTATATTGATTATCTAATTCTTGACCATTTTATAAAATGGGGTGAGCGCAAAACAAACTTTATCTAATTATTTATTTTACTATCATCAATACAATATTATAATAAAAAGTCATCTATAAATGCATTGTTATTATTAATAATGTTGATTAGATTTCTTCTAGACGAATAAGACAGAATTAAAATTGAAATTAAAAAGTCATTGGGGGTAACAAGCAAGGACAAAAAGTAGAATGATAACTGAATATATGATACTAGCTAATAACTCCAAACATAATGCACTTGTCGAAGTAGTTAGAGATTGAGGTTTTTGTGTAATGCAGCATCTCGCATACTGAAATCATAGAAATGATTGCAGTTTATTTGTTTTTTGGTCTGAAACAAATCCAAGTAACAATGTTCAGTGAAAGATATTACATATTTAATCATCAGATGATCAGACAGAGATTAAGAGACCAATATGAAACATCAGACAGAATATCTGCTTCTACGGCAGTAACATCAATGTATCTTGCCCTTGACAGGACTAGAAGATGGGCCCACTATCTCCATTAATAAAAATACTGTTATTTGACTAAATGATGTCCTTTAATTTAGACTACGAGTATATGAGAAGGACTAAACCATAATTTCGATTTACTGATACTGTCCCTTGAAATTCCAAATAAAATTGCTAATACTTACATTTTGGAAGACCTTATTTATTTTGCAAAAGGTCCAAATCTATACTTCTTGAGGGATTTAACGTGAAAAGAAAGAAAAGAAGACCAAGTTTTTAAAACTAATATTTAAAATTATCATATTGCAATCAACGATTTTACACCTAGGAAAGTTGACAATTTAGAAGGACAAACAACTGTAGGAGTTTTTGTGACATCTATAGGAAAAACGGTTCCTATTGTAATTTAGAAAAGTAGGAAAAAGTACCTTTATTACAATGCGGTTTTTGAAGAAGTGCAATGTTTATTATTATTTTCCATGTTTACAATAGACAATTGTATAATGCGTTGTTGTTTGGTTTATGTAAGTTTAACTGGATTATTTTTAACCTTTTTGTCCAAATTATTGGTAATAGGTATTTGGAAATGTTAAATGTCGAATTTAATTTAATTTGGCTTACTGTAACATTTTAGGATACAACACAGATTTTTGAAAATGCTATATTTCTCACTTAAAAAATATTATTTACTTAGTACTCCTCAGATGGCCTAATATAACATCTACTTTTTATGATTTTTAAATTATAATTGTACTGTATGCAATTAACACCCAATTGAATGTTATTTTTGCGAGAGTCTTCACATTATATGCTCTTCAGAACATTTGAAATGTATTAATTAATTCAGCATTCGTCTTCTCTTGCGTTTGTACCACGAACACTTGAAGAATTTATTTATTAAAAAGGAAGTCTTCAGTCCTGCAAATGTCCGATAGTTGATAATTAATTAGCAGATCTTCAGCAACTTTTCCGCACTCGAAGATGAACTTGCTCAACAATCTGTCTCGAATGTTGCAAAATTTTCAAAGTAAAACTGAAATTAGTTTTCCAATTTTCTGTAAAATCCGCGATTTCTGAATTTTTACATCCGAATGATATTTGTGTTTGTCCATATTTAATGCCATTTGAAATATTTAGTAGTAGCATATTGGGAATTCGTGAATATTGAGGAGAGTTTCAATTTCCGTTTGCAATTTTTTCTCAATCGCTAGGTGAAAAACTTGTCCAAAGTTCTGAAATCAGAAATAAGTTTTATATTTTCTACACCAATTCATTATCTCTTAGGATTAATTATATGTTTGAAAATTATTTTTGACTTTATCATAAGATGTACTGTTTTCAAAATTGTTCGAACGAACAATTGCATTACAGGTTTCAGTATTTTTATGGTATTTTCTATAAATGTCTTTTTCAGTAACAGATGGCATTATTATGTTGCTTATGCGGATTTTGAGATGGTGTTCTTGGCAATTTCCATGCAAGCATTTTAAATTTGATCATTTTTAAATATTCAAAAATGCAGCAAAAGGACTTTTTTATTTAACCAATGCTTTCTTGCACTTGAGAGTTCTGTTATTACTCTTTGAAGGTAGTAGCAAGCGAATATATAAATGGGAATTATTAGCAAATGCAGCTCTAAATTGTGTTGTAGCGAATAATTGCGGTGCCTTTGAGGCAAATCTATGTTTCATTGCATCTGTCATTCGTTTTTGACACATCTTTCGGTCTTTAAATTAAACTAATTATTACGAATTATTACTATTTTCTCATTTAACCCGCCGATCGAAATCAACTTTTTTTATTTCAGTTGAATAACAATCCATTGTAAATTTAAGATAAAAAAAAAAAGAGAGTTGTTAAGCAAAGATCTGATTGCAATTGTCCAACTCCTGATGCATCAAAGAAAAAGGAAAAGTTGCTGAAAGATGCAATGACGTTAGCTGCAAAACAATTTAAGTGCGACAGAATGATATCCTGTCAAGAATTTGAAAACATGCTTCCGAAAACAAATGCCAAGTTGAATCTTATGCTAACATTGATTTTTGGAAAAACAAAAACTGTGGATGTAAATTCAAAGATTATGGAGAAACACTTAGAACGCCATGCAAGTTCCCGAATCTGCATTTAGAAAAAAAAAAGGAAAATTCATAAAACGAGTTTCCAGCACCATTATACCATTTCTTACTGAAAAAATAAGAAAAATCGCGTAGAATTTTTGTTTTGTCAAAAGTACTACTACGTGACGGAAAGTTTATGGATTTTAAGGATCATATTTACATTGATGATAACTGTCTCAACACAAATAAAAATGAGGAGCAATATTTTAAATTTATTGTTTAATTTAATCTAATTGTTTTGATAATAATTGTTGAGTTCTGTATTTTTCCTTTTGAAACTATAAGTATGGGATAAATTAAATTCAGCAACTGCTACTGTTGTTGTGGGATGGAGGAGTACAAATGCATAAAAAAAATGATGTACCGGGTGTTTCAGCATCAGGTTTACAAGCTTTTAGACCACTTGAAATCCACAGTCATGCTGGAAATGCTTGTGGTGTACACAGGAAACACCAAGAATTAAAAGCCACCAAGTAAACATATATGTGTATACTAATCAATGTACATCAATAAATGTAACATGGCCAACAATCCCCCAGACGCTGCAGTGGGACATCGTACTCAGATTTTCTTGTTCCAGGCCTAGTACATTCTGCTCCTTATCAGTTCGTTCTCGACTCACTCGGGGGGGCCTGAATGGCCGAGTGTCTAACGCTCTGGCGCTCGGTGCCACAGGTTTCGGGTTCGAGTCCGGCGGTGCCATGGATGTTTGTAGTGGTTTTGGAATCCCACTTTAAATCATAGGTCCCGGTCTCATATGACTGTAAGAGCGTCACTGAACTCAGTCAGACTTCTCTCACCCACATCATTCCCCAAGATGTAAATTGCCGACTCAGCTGTAGACACAGTGATGTGGTGTGGTGTGGTGTGGTGTAGTAGTAGTTTTCGACTCCTGACGGCTGTCTATGAAGGACACTTTTCAAGTAATCGCTACCCAAAAAATATCGCTGGAACATATCGTTGCTTGTGCAAGTGTTGTGAACCTGCCATTGCACTTCGCAGCCCCGTAAGTCAGATGCATATCAGCTAGTTCCATATTCGTATAGTGAATCTTCCTACTACCTTTTGCGGCAGTGTGTTAAATGAATATCCGTTGTAAGAACGCTAGGAACTCCATTGCCCATGTAGCGCCATCTACAAAGCATTTCAGATCCTATATTGCTATGATATTCCGACTCGTCTATGTGTATCCTACCCTTCTAGAAATTGCTGATGCGCCTTATATATCACTGCATCATTTCGCAAGAACTAAAACTTGAATCCTCTGCAAATTTTATATTTTATTTATTTAACTATTTCCTTTTTTTAAATCGATATTAACCTGACATTTTTTAAAATCTATAATGATATTTTTATAATATATGTATATATATATACTACCCAAATTTACAGATTATTTAAATACTTTACTTTTTTTAGATATTTTTAGCCCCCAAAATTAATTTCGAACATGAAACGGGTCTTTACTCACTGCACAGAACAAGACGCGTTTTACAATATCACCTTGATGCATACACCACTTAAATCATTTACCAGTAATCTTCTTTACTGCGCATTATTCCTAAGAGGAGCAAATTTATGACGCATAAATCTGTCTCGGGAAATATAAAACCAATTTTATGCTTTTTGAAAGGCGTTGCTTTTAGCTGTGTTCTGCTCAGCCAGTGATTCGGGTTTTGCAGATAGGTTTCAAGGCGCTTTTATGCAAACAATATATATTTAATAGCCTTTATTTGAGCATGTTTATGATTAATAATATATATATACACTTGCCAGAAAAAGTCTGCGTACAAGCACATAGCACATATTCAAAATTGAAAAAAATCATGTTTTAATAATGATATTAATTTTATATTGTATTTAATTTATTCTTTACACAATTCATTAGCATTTAATAACAATTAAAGAAATACAACACAATTTGTGTTTAAAAAATAACAATTAAAATAAGGAATATTAGAAATATCTGCCTAAAAAAGTCTGCGTACAGATGAAAAAAAAGCATTAAAAAATACTTTCCATCGGCTCTCAACTAAACTTGAATAGGTGGTTGGATGACCCTTGCGTCTGAGAACCTCTGTTGATCGTTCGGGCATAGAATGGACGAGTTTGGAGCTCTCCTCAGAAGAAATGTTATTCCATTCTGTGCTTATCACTCTCTTTAACATTTCTTTTGAGGTAATCTTGTGCTGTCGAAGTTTTCGCTCCAACAAGTCCCATGAATGCTCAATGGGGTTTAAGTCCGGCCATTGTGGAGGAGAATGCAATTGATTTTTGATTTTTACAGAAGCCAGAGCTTAACATTATGGGCAGTGTGCTTCGGATCATTGTCCTGTTGAAACCAAAAGTCATCTCCTAGGTTCAAGTCCTGTGCGCTCTGTTTCAATTTTCTTTTAAAATGTTGATATATCCCATATGGTTTAATGTCGACTCTATAAAGGTTAGACGACCTACGCCGTTGGCAGCCATGCACCCCAGAGCATTATACCACCTCCACCATGCTTAATTGTAGGCACAAGATTCTGCTTCTCAAAAGCCGTACCTTGTTTTCTCCACACCAGCTTACGTCCTTTTTATGCCAAATATGCAAAACTTGCTCTGATCAGAGAATAGTACATTTTTCCAAAATTCTGAGACTTATTTACATACTCTTTTGCAAAATGTAAACGCTTTTGCCTATTCACAGCTGATATGTGTGGCTTCCTGCGAGCAACACGGCCATGATACCCAGCCTTTTCAAAATTTTCTTATGGTGTCTTCATGGAGTGTTTTTTTAAATCTCTCTCTAACGTCATTTGCAATCTGAAAGGATTTAAACTTACGGACTTGAAGACATATCTCTTTTCACGGGCAGTCAGCTTAGATGGACGTCCAGAACGTGGCTTTGTGATTATAGATTTCGATGAAGTGTAATTATTGATCACTCTTTGGATAGAGGAATGAGTTCTTCCAGCAATCTTGCCAATTTCCCGAAGAGTTTTGCCTTCATTCCTAAGTTTTATGATGATCTTTCAGGAGTAATCTCCTTTCCTTTTAAATCCATTGTGATTTACTTGCCACAAATCTTGAAAACATAATATTTTAACTACTATCTAATAAAAACTGAGCAAGTGGTTAAAGTTAATTGAAGTTTGATTTGCACATTTCATTATATTTATGTTTGTACGCGAACTTTTGCTGGTAGCAATTTGTGTTATTTTTTATTTCAATTGTTATTTCTTAAACACAACGTGTGTTATATTTCAAAAATTATTATGAAAGTTAATGAATTGTGTAAGGAATAAAATAAATACAATATGAAATTATTATCATTTTCAAAATATAATTCTCTTCGTTCTTGAATATTTACTATGTGCTTGTATGCAGACTTTTTCTGGCAAATGTATATATAATAGCAAATATACTATATAATGTTATTTAAAATTTTAGATAAATGTTTTAAAACGTTTTCACTTTGTATTAAATGAAAATTGGTGGTGGTGGTGAGCATCAGGGCTGAGGTTCAATCCACTGGCGACTTTGTTGTAGACGCTATTTCAAAAACGAGGAGTCTTGATGGCGTTTAGGATATTCAGTATCTTGCCTCGTGAGTCGGATTACCTGGTGAGAGTTGTCCGGGTTTTCTCCTATACAGTACGCAAATGCGGGTCAGTTCCGCTTGAAAATCCTCACGGAAGTCACTTCCCTTTTCCTTCAGCGTCACGTAGCCAAATCAGACTACTACTTACAGGTGCTCCATCGCAACAGAAGCTGCTCCTTTCTCTCCATCCATGGTAGATTACTCACAGAGTGTTCATTCCTCACTGCAGAAAACTTTGGATTACACACACACAGACCAAATCTATTCATTTTTCAAATCAATAAATATAATGCATCACCACCAGTGGAATCAAACCCGCATTATCTTGCGCGTCACCTAGAACGCACTATCATACGGCCATGAGTGAGACAAATTTATCAAATACGTTATCGAAAGAGAACTTTTCACCTATTTTTTTTTTCAATATAAAAATGTGATTTTCAATTACTTATTTTCTTAATCTTTCTTATTTACTATTTTTCTATTACTATTACTTACTATTCTAAGAACGGAAAGAACTCTTCAAAGAATGATTGCTTTTAATTTTTTTATTGCTTTTGAGATTGTAAAAAAAAAAATAATAATAATTTTTTATATAGTTAAAAAAAGATCCTATTTTTTTAAATTGGATTTACTGTTTAAAAATACTGTAATAAAAATCATTGTATATAGGGTGTGATTTATGAAGCTATGGTGATTTTAAAGAACATTAAAACAATAAATATTTTTGATGATTATAATTTTTGGAGTCACATCATTAGTGTGCTAAATTTATCTAAAAGTTAAAAGTGGTGGGTTTTTTTTACAAAAACATGCCATTAAAAGAATTAATACAAAGTCGGAAAGTAATTAATTTTATAAAGCACGAACAAATTCATGGCGGCAATTTGATTTAGTTTTATTTTCTGTGATACGAGAAACTTAAGACCTGCTTTTTAAGCCATTCAAAAAGAATAATAAAATACAAAAGGAAAAAAGAAAATTACTTAAATGAAATAAAAGAGTTTCTTTTTTATCTTCAAACTGAAATTCAATACAGATCTGCTATGGTAAAATTAAAAGATAAATAAAAGTAAAAATCGATGATTTACTTTAATAATTAGAAACCCAATTAGGAGAGTTTCAAATTTTGCTATCCTACTTATTTTTCAGTTTTAGTAATTTAAACTGAAATCATACATTCTAACAGAAACAGTATATAAGTATGAAAGATAAAGATCTATAAAAATAAAAATAAAATTTAAATTTAAACTTTCAGTTAATTTAAATTGGCATTCAAAAATACGCATTTATTAGGACATTTTTTGAAATATTTTTGCTATAGCTTTTGAATAACCCAGCTGTATTCCTTGGTTTTAAGTTTTTGCATACAGCGTCGAAAATATTTTTAAAAACATACCCATCAGTCTGGATAAATTTTGACAACAGGAAAGTGCATGTTCAATAAGTTCATAAGTTTAATTGCTTAAATTTAATGTATTTTAACATTTAATTAATTTTTAAAAACAAAGCATTTTAAATTTAATGGATTAGTAATTGCATGTCTTATGATGACGTCATAATAAAGATAAATTACGGTCATCATGTCTGTTATGATGGCCGTTTAATCTTTATTGCAGCTGTGAAATTATCATAAGTAATATACTAGATTAATTTTTCTTCCAGATAAAAGTACACTTTAAGAAAATTGAAATATTAGAATATTTACATTATACTAGTATATTATTTAACTTTGGTTACTTTTATTCAAAGGCAACAATTGAAATAAATTGGCAGTTCATCGTTTATTCAATTGAATTGATCCATTAAGAACAAGACATTGAAATAAATTAACGATTGAAATTAAAAAGTTTTGAATTCTATTTATAGAACAAACTAAGTTGGTGTTATGGTCTTTTTTTTTTTCATATAAGAAAGAACTCTTAAATCGAAAGGTAGGCTTTGTAAAAAAGGGTTTAATTTTTGCTTCGGCTTCATTATTTGTTGTTGCTTATTATCCCACTCGGTAAACAACAACCAAGTCCAAGAACCCATGTGGTCTGTTGTGATGGAGCACCGTAGGTAAAAGTCTCACTTCAGGTTGTCAGTCCTACCCCCAACGCTCTGCAGTCATATTAGACCGGGACTTACGGTTTAAAGTGGATTCCAAACCACTACAAACATCCATGGCAACCAGAAACATGTGGAATCGAGCGCCAATCATTCGGTCATCATGCCTCTTAAAATTTTAAATCTCTCTTTTATAAATAAATCTTGATTCCAAGATTTTTTCCAAACTTTATTTATAATACATATAGTTGTCAAACCAAGATTGAAAACTTCATTTCATCAAGCTGAACCAAGAAAAACATGTCAATGTTTTTTATCTCAAAATGTCAAGTCATCTTAAAATGAAGACTGTAAGAGATCTTAAAATGGAATCGTTAATGTGATCGTTTCCTGTTTCAGCAGTTTAAATAATATATGAGTTAATGTTTGTGAATAAAAAAAATTCAACTCTAACGATGTAGTTTCCAAATTGCCTGTTACACTTAAGAAACATCAATACTGAGCAATTTCAAATAACAGATGACGAATTTTTAATACTACTCTAAAATTATTAAGGTTTTCCATTACATAACAATAGCTGCCGAAATGGCACACCATTTACCATCACCAATCGTTGCATTTCTATTATTATTAGCACCATTATCTGAAGTACTTAATTAAAAAATACCGCGAGAACTACGAGACAAAAGTTTAAACTCCTCTACAACCTTTAAGGAATTTGAATATCATAATAGTCGTATAATTTACATTTGGTATTCAAATTGAATTGTTTCATGTACAATGTGGGAAATGTCTTTATCACATGTCAATTTATTTTATGTTTCTAGCACTCTAAATAGTAACGAGGTTATGATGGATAATTTGATTTCTGGTTTTATTATTAAAAGAAATGGATTATCATAGCTATTTAGATCAAATGGGTTGCAACAAAACTTCCTTTTTATTTATTTTTTTTATTATGCTACTAGCACACCACACCACTGTACTTAGAACTGAGATGCCCCTATACAATTTGGGAAGGATGTGGGTGAGACGTCTGGCTGGGCTCCGTGACGCCTTTTAAGTCATATGAGACCAGAACATATGGATTAAAATGGAGTCCAAAACACTGCAAACATCCATGGCATCGCCGGACTCGAGCCAGAAGCCTGTGGCCAGGGCCGGATTTAGATGAAAAGAGGCCCTAGTCTAGGCCACTTGTGAGGCCCTTTCACCTTCCATTTTTAAGTTTGCAAATTACATGAGAGATAAGGAAATACATCATTACTGTGATATACACTGAAGTGACAAAAGTCATGGGATAGCAATATGCAAATTTTCAGATGGCAGTAGCATCGCGTAGAACAGGTATAAATGCGCAGTGCTTTCGCAGAGCTTTCATTTCTGTTCAAGTTATTCATGTGAAGAGGTTTTGACGTGATGATGACCGCACGACGGAATTAACAGACTTTGAACGCGGAATGTTAGTTGGAGCTAGACGCATGGGTCATGCCATTTTCGGAAATCGTTAGGGAACTCAACACTCCCAGATCCACTGTGTCAAGAGTGTGCCGAGAGTATGAAATTTCAGGCATAACATCCCACCATGGACAGTGCAGTGGTCGACTACCTGCACTTAACGACCGAGACCGGCGACGCCTGCAAGAGTCGTAAATTCTAACAGACAAGCAACACTGCGTCAAATAACCGCAGAAATCAATGTGGGACGTACAAGGGACTTGTCTGTCAGAACTGTGCGGAGAAATTTGGCTTTCTTGGGCTATTCCAGCAGAAGACCGACTCGAGTGCCTTTACTGACAGAACGACATCGCTTGCAGCGACTCTCGTGGGCACGTGAGCATATCGGTTGGTCCCTAGATGAATGGAAAACCGTGGCCTGGTCCGATGAGTCACGATTTCAGTTGGTAAGAGCTGATGGTAGGGTTCGAGTGTGGCGCAGACCCCACGAAGCCATGGACCCAAACTGTCAGCAAGGCACTGTTCAAGCTGGTGGTGGCTCCGTAATGGTGTGGGCTGTTTTTCATGGCATGGACTTGGTCCTCTGGTGCGACTGGACCGAACATTGACTGGAAATGCTTATGTTCAGGACTTCATGTACCCAAACAACGATGGGATTTTTATGGATGACAATGCGCCATGTCACCGGGCCACAACTGTTCGCGATTGGTTTGAAGAACATTCTGGATAATTCCAACGAATGATCTGGCCACCTAGATCGCCCGACGTGAATCCCATCGAGCATTTATGGGACATCATCGAGGGTCTGTTCGTGCCCAAAATCCTGCACCATCAACGCTTTCACAATTATGGACGTCTATCGAGACAGCATGGCTCAATATTCCTGCAGAAGACTTCCAACGACTTGTTGAGTCCATGCCACGTCGAGTTGCTGCACTTCGCCGGGCGAAAGGAGGGCCGACACGAAATTAAGAGGTATCCCATGACTTTTGTCACTTCAGTGTATATCAATTATGTTAAATGAAACATGCTGTGATTGATATTAATCTTTAAAAAAATGTGGCACAGATAATAAATAAAAAAGTCGAGAACACTTATTTGGACATTTATTCTCAGCACCCTATATAGTACTTGTAACAATAACTAATAGCATAACAAACAACATTTACAAAGAAACAAAATTCAAATAATAAAAATCTTTGACTGCGGATATTAAATATGCAATAAAAAATTATCCTATTTTCTATCAAATTAAATTAAATATATTCAATACATTGAAGATTAAAGTAAATTCAATTCAGATAAATTTATTTCATAATAATTCGCATTTAAAATTTAAGTATGAATTATTATGAATTTTAAGTTTTAAACTAAACTAAAAATGGAACTTTATTCAAACAAAATCCAGATCACAAAAAAAAGAAAATATCAAATTGTATATCATATTAAATTTTATGTTAATAGTTATTTTATTTAAGAACTGATTCAATCCAAGTATAAATTTAATTACTTAATTTTAGTTTTTCTTAGATTTAAGTTGCCTATATCTATCAATAGAGGGCGCCAGATAAACTTAAAAATGAATGAATATTATTTATAAAGGATTTTCTGCAAATATAGAAAAAAAAAAAAAGGAATTGACTAATTTGTTTTTATATTTCTGGTTATTCATAATAAAAAACATCAAAAGTATAATGCCATTGAAAGGATGGTGATTAAATACTTTTCATTTAAGAAAATTTCCTTTATTGCTCGGATGTAAGCTGTATCCCGTATGATATACTGTATGATATGTTGCATGATATGCTGTATGCTGAACTTCAGTATGCTGGTAGCGAAGTCTTGGCTCTTAGGATACATTTTGCTATAATTCGTAGAAAACAATAATATATATATATATCAATTTCTAACATTCCCACCGGGAATAAACACGAAAAACTCCGTAAGGCGCGGAAGATTCTACACATTTTGGAAAGAAAGTTACGAGATGTGCATCTCAGAACTATGGGGGTATTTGTTACAAATTGTGATGCATCAGAGACAAAAATTAGTTTATTAATTGGCATCTTAATTGCAAAGTGATCCATGAGATTCTAAATCATGAGCAATCCTAAAAAATCTAAACATCGACATTTACGCCAGGGCTTTTCAATAAATGTTATACAAATCAAGTTATAAAATAATAATGGAAATAATATAAACAAATAATCGACGTTATGAAATTCTCTTTCATCATGGTAAGAATGACTTGTTTAAATTCTTTTAATAATTTTTCGAATAATTTTTTTCTTTAAAATCTTTTAATTATATAAAGAGTAATTAAATATGAAAGCACCTTATCTTTTAAAGCTAAAAGGTTTCTACAAAAACTTTTGGAAAAATAATATACATATATATTTTAAACTACTTAGCCCTAGATTTGAAATTGATTTGTGTGATCATAAGACAAAAACATTTTCTTCGAAAGAAAAACAAAAAAACACGCCAATTTTAAAGTATTAGAGATTGGCAGGGTCGATTTAGAGGAAAAGAGGCCCTAGGCTATTCCACTTATGAGGGAACACTTACTTTCACCTCCCATTTTTAAGTTTGTAAATTACTTATTATGATTGTTTATTATTCATGTGTGTACAATTTCTCCTTATTTTTTGATTCAGTGTTTTAGTGTTTGATTCAGTGTTTTTAGATTAATGTAATTCTAATTTTGCTAACAATTTGAATGTAGGCCCCTCTTGATCTTGAGGCCCTAGCCCAGGGATGGGCAAACAGTTTCGGTCGCCGGTCAAAATACCGAAAAAAAAAAAGAAAAAAAAAAGGTTTGGCGGTCCAAGATAAATTTTTCTGAAATTTTTAAAAACAATATAAAAATATTACAATTTCAATATGATAATGAGATGAATGAAACTGCGATTTCATTTTAAAAGTTCCTTATATTAAGATTCGAAGTGAGATCTAATGATTCTAAGGAACGAGGCTAAATGCTCATCTGTTAGTCTACTTCTGAAATAATTCTTTCTAAAATTCATAGCTGAAAGCACTTGTTCACATATATAAGATGAAGCAAACATAGCACTGATTTTCTGGCCGTGAGATATCAAATTTGGGAAACTAACTTTGGCATATTTAGAAACAACTGCTTGAGACGATTAATTATGAAACTTCATAATTTACGTTGAAAGGCATGGTAAAAATATCCAATTCTATTTGAATGGCACTGAAACCTTGAAATCTGCGTTCGAACTCAAAATGCAGTTTTTTTTTTAGCTATCTTCATAATTCTTAAGCTTCTCTTCATTTACTGGGGATATTGAATTTAACCTCGGGAAATGAGATAAAAATAATAATATTAAAAATAATAATTTTTTGAATAAAAAAAATAATATTTAATTAAAGTAGAAAAGGAGATTGATGTATGTATATTTCTTTTAATTTGCCTCGGACCGGAAATTCTATCCGCGGGCCGTAGTTTGCCCATCCCTGCCCTATACAGTTTGGGAATGATGTGGGTGAGAAGTCTGATTGTGCTCAATGACACACTTAGAGTCATATGAGACCGGGACCTACGGCTTAAAGTGAGATTCCGATGCCCACTAACATCCATGGCACCAACGGACTCGAACCAGAAGCCTGTTACACCGAGCTCCAGAGCGCCAGTCACTCGCCGTTCAGACCACTCTTCTAGTTTACAAAAATAGAATTGTCATTCAAGGAAGCTTGTGTACAATTCTTTAATCTTCTTCCAAATTTGATTTCCAGCTGTCACAGCAAAATGGCCAAAAGCAATCCATGAAATTCACAGTGGATTTTATTTTGTAGAGTGATTTATAGCTGAAGATCTCTGAGATTTATCCATAAATAGCTTTATAATAAGTCAGCTACCTTCTAGACATTTATCACCTGTAAATTACTTCCCGCTGTTCACGTGTAACATGCTACACGCGCTATATTAATTCCACTGAAGAGCGAAACTGCCTTCCTAAGTTTACGAGCATTTCGAAAGATAATGCCGTTCACTTAATACGGTGATGATAAATGAACGGCAATTATCAGCGGGCTCGGAAGATTGCTGTCTGTTCAATTATTCTGTGAGTGGGACCGAGTATTCGAAGTTGTGAATTATAAATTTGAATGATGGCAGAATTAAAGGGAAATATTTTATTTTAAGCGTTGTTATTCGTAAGATCGATCTAATAAAGTTCTCTTTTTTTTTTAAATCAATACATAAATTAATCGTTTCAGTGGAATACGATTATTACGATTACGATTAGAATTAATTACAATAACGATTAATACGATTATTATACGATTAATACGATTATTATACGATTATTACGAATTACGATTACAGTAGAATAAGATTTTTCAAGAATCTCATTAAAAGCAGGATACCGCTATAAAAAAAGGTGATTTATATAATATTTATAAATTCTAAAAAAAAAAAATATCTACGCATATTATTCCTGTTTATAAATATTAAATTGTAAATTATAAAACAATTACTTGTATAGCTAGAGTGCACGATGATTCAAATCCACTGACTGCATTACGGTCACTGCTTATGGAAACGAAGAGATTCGGTGATGATTTTGACAATGTATGTAAAGGCCCGTCCAAACGAAGAACGCATCCCAGTTGCAACTCTAAAAACCGGTTTGAGAGAACTCCTACCAGAAAATCATTCTCGACCTTGCTCAAGAAAGAGTCGTTTTTTCCGCACTTTAAAGGCTCGTGCTCACCAAGACGAGAAGATGCAGGCGAAAAAATTTGACCAATCACTAGCCTCCCCGCGGTCGCCTGAAACCGGTTTGCAGTTCGCCGGTTGGAGTTGGCCAACTTTCAACTCGAAGCGGTTTTTCACTAGGCGTAATGCTATTTCTGACGTTTCACTGTGAAGGGGTCGAAAAAATTTTGTCGCTTGCCTCTTGAATCTTCACGTCTCTCGCCTTGGTGGGAACGAGCCTTAAAGGAACCCAATTTATGACCAGCAGCACACAGTCAGAGATAACGTGGGTTGCTTTTCGCGGTCAGATGGAGATCCTCGAACCGAGATCTCCCGGGACGACTTTCGACTCGACTCGCACTCTTGTTTGGACATCGCTTATAATGTCGACCATCGGTAGTCAGGTTGCCAGGTCAGGGGCAAGATGGTTCCAGGTTTCACCCTCGATTGCGTGGCAGTTACCCCTAAAAGTCCTTCTGATAGATAATGTCCTCATCTCATCTCCCATCTGAGGGTTATACGTGGCACACATGATAGAACAGAAGGTCCATCGATGTTTAACAAAAAAAAAAAAAGGAAGAAAAAAAAAAAAGAATGCAAAATGCTGAATAATACAAAATGTTTCAATGGTTTATTTATACAGATATTTTGGGTGTCGTTTTTGTTTGATTTAAAAAATTTTTAAACCTTTTACAAATTATTATTTTTTACATTATACCCGTTTTTTTTTTTTTTTTATTTATTTATTTTTTATTATTATTATTTTTATTTTATTGGAAATATTGGATGATTTCATAAAATTTAAATTGATTACTTAAAAATAATAGCTTTCAGACATATAAAAACATAAAACAGTTGTGACGGTGAAACAAATACTCATAACATAGAAAAACTTGCATGGAACGACATAGAGAGGATACCGGTATGTTATTGTCAGATTAAAAGAGCCCCCAGCGCATACCAGTTTCCTATGAGCATGCGCGCTAGGGAGAAAAAGCTAACAGACGTCCTACGGTAACTAACATACGGTATGCAAAACTCTACTAATAGGTTGTTGAAACAAATATTTAATTTTGGGTTGCATTAAAACATTGCATTAGAACTACTTACAAAGACTGCAAACATGACATTGTAGAATTTTATTGATTGCTGACATTACATTCTAACGAAAACAGTCCGTAAACAATTCGTGTATTCTTGATATTGAATCAAAAGCTATTCCGCAGAGGAAAATAGTTTTGAAGAATCGCATGTACTTGCGTCGGAACAGCATATCTTGAAAATAGCTTAGTATATTAGTGCTGTTGAGGTATTTAAGATTGGATATTTTTTTTTCTTTTTTTTTGTCTGTGGGCACGTTTATTTACTTTCTGTCATGTCGAGTTCA